>JARLTB010000377.1:11787500-12387500 GCA_030141615.1 Unio pictorum
ATATGTGCCAAAAGTGTCTTATGAACTACTTTTTAAACAAATCATTTACACTATATAGTTTGATTCTTTTGTTGTTTCTGAATAAAGTAATGCAGATGTTTCATGGATTGCCATAAACTAGCCGCTTTGTAATATTCTGCATTAATTTTTTTTCATATAATGCTTCCGATTTAGGCTAGTTATAGGTGCAAGACAGGTCATAAAATTGCTGGGTACCTACAAATAACATGCAAGTGACAAGGCATAAACTTTTCTTTAGCTGGTAATAAAAATGGGGGAATAAATAGGCTTACAGTTGTACTTACAGAATATCCTCAAAATATACTTTCTTAGTTCTACAAATCCGATGTACATAAGCCATGTCATGGGTTCTAAAGCATGATTACACATTTTGAAATTGTACTGTAACTTCAACTATGTTCCAAGTGTAATAACATCCTCCAAACTGCACTCAAAATGAAATAAACATTGTATTCCATATTCTTTTTGATAATTACAACTGAAAGACTTCCTATTTTACTACATTATGACTCCAAACATTAAATGACAGAACAGAAACACATTTGCAGATATCAACACGCTGTTCCCTTGCTGCTGAAATCAGATGTACTATATGAAAAATTGACACAGATAAATCCCAGTCATTATCAAAAAATGTTTCAGAATCAACAAAGATACAAAATCTACTAATTCCGGACTAAAAAGAAAAGTTTTTGTGATACGCATTCATTCACAATATGACTCTACAATTTAAATTTTAAGTAAACCAGAGCATTATTTTCTTTTGAATGTGATGTCTAGCACACGACCAAGATCAGATTTATCTGGGCAGTGTCATGTGCGCATTAATAATGTTGTTGTTGTGTACTGATGAATCTGCATTCGTGTATTTAGTTTGGAATACAGCTTAAATTCAGTTAATTTGTTTCTTGTAGAGCATTTTTGTTTATATAATTATGTTGGAAGTAAAACAAGAAAACGAGAATATAATAGGTTAATGCATTTGTATGGGAAAATATGAACTCATTTTATCAAATGGATATACTTGCACTCTCAAGGTCGAAAAACTTGTTCTTATTTTCCTATGGTGGGTGGGAACTGGAAAAAAGATAAATTGTTTTATATACAAAAATGTACAGTAATAACAAGTGTGCATCAAACTTTTTCATAAAAAGAACCACTGCACAGCTGTGAAAGTTACACAGATTTTCTGCTGTGTGACATCCAGGGGATGGGGGGGGGGGAAGAGAGAGAGAATAGAACTGTCCTCAGTCGTCACATAGTGCAGGGGAGCTAATGAAAAACCATTTGACTTTCAAAATAGTATGTATTTACCAAATCTAGGGTCATATGCTAACACAATTCAATTTTTAAATCATCTGCAGAAAAACAAAGCAGTCAGATGAATGCAGATAAACACAAGTAAATAAATCAACTATCCCCTGAATATTTAAAATGTAATATACATGGTACGTGTTAGAATAATAATTACAATTTTAACATGGAACATGGTAAAACAAGTTTTAATAACAACTGTGAAACACAGAACAACAAGACATTTTTAAAAAGTTGATTCAACTGAGATAACATGCTTAAATTCTTAAGAGGACTAAATACATGAATTGTAGACAAAAGTCAAATTGAAGGCAGACTATGAATAAAAAGTAAACGAATGCCACAATTTTAAACAAAAGTCACATAAAAATATTAAAAATTTTAAGTACAGAGAGAAAGGAAAGAATACAATGAGGACCCTGGACTGCTTGTTTCTATAAATGTAACAAATTTAAATCTTCAAGAATCAAACTCCAGTGTTATGGAAGAAGCCTTACAAATACATCCCTGGAAAAATATGTTTTGCAACATTTAAAATTAATTTCCTTCAATAGATGAAAGAAATCTATTTAATACCGGCTCTCGGGTGTAAAAAACAAACCATGTATACCAAATTGCCTAATCTGTCAAAAATAAAGGGTAAGATCATCAATGCCACAGGAAATTCGCAAAAAAGTAAAAAAGTGACAATGAAAGAAGGAAAAAGGTGTACAGAAAACATTTTACCAATTTACCTCTGTTGTTGTGATTTGTACACAAGATGTTAATGTTTCCATCCAATACTGATTTATCCTCTGCCATTGACAAGGTAACCGATTTGGTATAAAAAGTGCAAGTATGCTACATTTATACACAAAAATACTGTGGTTTCCTTCCTGTGTTGCTTTACCCACTGGTAATGACTATGAAACAAATTTAGTACACAGTGGCTGGTACACTATCTGTACATGTGATGATGTGGCTTCCTACAATGTTTCTTCAATCACCATGACTCACAAATTAAGCATTCAGGTTTATAAGGTGTCGAGTGCATTACAATTCACACCAATTAAAACTGACTCAAAATCCTTTCTTTTAAAATTTGGCCCGACAAAAACATTGCTTTCCTTGATTCTGAAAATAAGCTGCATCGATTAAGCATCTCATTTGTTATTGGTTCTTGAGAAAATTTCATACATCGCATTATAATCCTGGGAAACCTTTTATGGCTAGTATTCATACAAGTGACAACACCCAAACCATATTTCTGGAATGTTGAAAAAAGATGCATAAAAACACAAAAGGGATGACATTTGACCTTTTGAGACTGTATTTAAAGCAGTATATACACCTGCCTAAACAGTGCACACTTGCTCTTGCTGGTCAAAACTAACAATTCATATCCTTGCCAAGCAGATTTCTCAACATGGCCAAACCTCATGTAGTGAAAGCAGCTACTAAACATCCTATAGAACATAATGATTTGCTTTCAACTTACTTCTTTAAATTTCTGCTGTCTTATTATCGCTTAATGCTGTAATATAGTCTCCATAATTAATCTGACATTTTTTATCAAGAACTACCTTCATCTGTGGTTTAATGAGATGTACAAAATGCCCCAATTTTGTACATCCTGCAGGTTATTCAGTACTGATTCATTCTGTGGGTTTTGGGGATGTACAATCACCCAGTTCCCTTTCTAGCAGACTGAGTGATTAGTAAAGGCTAGTACCTTAAACCACTCATCCCACACCCAGTCCGAATATTAGAAATATTAGAAATCAAAATTAATTTATTAAAGTTTCATCAATATGAAACTATAAACTGTATCTGCTTAAAACTTAATATTTCACGATAAATTTATTTTGTGGCACCCTAATTAAAGATGGCCATTGAGCCAAACTGACAATGTTTCTAGTATAATTATGTACAAACTTTGTTGAACTGGTTGAAATCTAAATGAGATGATAGCACAAGCTTCAATTCTGTCAATTGGTACAAGTGATGAAAAAAATCAATGACAACTTTTAAAGTGTTGCATCTGAAATAAAATAATCAATTTTGTGATTGACAACTCTGCAACTCGTACCTTCAAAGACGTATTAATAAAAAATTACACTTAATTTCTTTAACAAAAAGACCCTGAAGAAATGCAAAGTTATGGATCAAATCAAATTCATTTCAGGAGAAAAACATTAAAACCAAAAGAGGTAAACAAGGAAAAATGAAACAGATGAATATATTACAAGAACATATAACACACACACACACACACACACACAGCAGTAATGTTGGAGGATAAATATTGCATATACTCACTCACAAGCTGAGGACACCTTTAAACAACACAGATAATGATCTGTCATCAATGTGCTGGCAGATCATTGTCTATGCTGTTTTTTCTATTGACTTCCAAAACAAAAACTGCAAAGTCCCAAATCTGCCTTTGCATTATTTGATGGCAGATCTAAATCTGTGCTATTTGCAGTGCGATTCGACTTAAAAGTATATTTTGTAGATTAAAATAAACCAATATTAAGAGTCAATGAAATATTGTTTCCCCTATACATCTCTGCAAACTGACTAGTGTTAAATTACTAAACAATACCATATTTTTTGTATCCTGCGTGTAAATGTGTGGTTTGATAGTTTAGTAACCATGGGGCAATAAAATTAATCATAAAAGGAAAGAGTGAGAAGCATAAGGCTGACATATTGATTCAAAAATACAGCTGGTGTCAGACCTGGGGGTTAGACAGAGTAAAAAAATCATTGCAGTCAAAATGGGGGATAAAATATAATTCTCTGATTCACAAATGAGGGTAAAAGGAAACATTTTTGTGAAGCAAGTATATTTTCCATATTTATATGTATATGGGGTTTTGTTCACAAGAAAATAGCATTATCTCCATGAGCAATCTAACTTATAATAAAGATGTCTGCTTTATAACAATGAAACAGGGTTCCTGCAGATTTAAAAAAAAAAAAAAAAAAACATAACAAATTACATGACTTTTCTAAAAAAAAAAAACAGGGTCATTTTACATAACTCAAGCACCACAATATCTTGCAATGTCAACCATTTATTGATCATGTCATTTTTAAAACAAGCTTTTTAATTGGTGCTGAATATTATTTAAACCCAATGTCAGAGATATCATGACTTTTCTAACACTTTGCAAGACTTTTAGAAATTCCATGACTTTTAAGGCCCCTGAAGTTTTTGTTTTAAATTCCAAAACTTTTCTGGGATTCTAGGACCTGCAGGAACTCTAATTAAAGACAGCAATGTATCCACTAATAGTATACTTGCCTAAAAGTCCAAATACAAACTGTACAGACCCAGATTTTTCAACACATAATGCATCAGCAACTCAGAGTCTACATTATTTGAAGTAATCAGCAGAAGAAAAAAAACTAGACCCTCATTTGCTAGTACATTATATAATAGCAAATCTGGGATGATGTTGCTTGCAGTTGGATTCAACTTATAAGCAAGAAAACATGGTATAATAAATGATTAGCAGATATGTACAACTAATACTGTAAATTGAATAAGAAAGTATCAATTTTCATGGATCTGACAAAAATCACACTTATGTTGGTGCTTCAACTTGGAGATTAAGTTCTACTGTTCTATGGAAGAAACATTCTGTGTCAGGTCATCCATTCCTGGCTAATGCAAGTATAGCATGAAAAAAGTATTCAAGCATCACCTGAAAAAATTGACATTATCTCCCCGCTCCCTGATGTTTCTTTTACAATGGTACAAGTTCCAACAAATTATTAAAGCAGGCAAACTACAATAAATGCTCATTGCAGAGATATTTTTATTTTGAAATATAATGATTTACTGCTCTTGATACTTCCCAAAAAAGACCACTTCAACAAGATAATGAGAAACAAATCAAGCATGTGGCTCTGGGTATTATTTTCCTGAATAACCTGGATCCAACTGCAAACTACTGCTCTGGTGACCTAGTGATTAGAGCATCTGCCTTGCATGCAGGAAGTCGTGGGTTCGATACTTGACCAAGTCATACCAAAGACTTGCACAAATTTTACTAACAGCTGCCTTGATTGGTGCTCAGCATTAAGAGGTTAGTGTTAGGACTGATTGGTCTGGTGTCATGATGGTATGGCATGATGCCCCAGTGCTAGACATCACTATAAACTGTCACACTGCAGACATCGTAGCGATAAATAAGTGAAAACTTGTAAAGCCTACGTTAAAAATCCAAGTCACACACAAACAACTGCAAACTGCAAAGACTCATATCTGTTGTCATATAATGCGCCTGTAGATCTTGGTCTCTGCAGCTTGCTATAAGTAATCATAACAAAATGCACCCTGATCTGTAATGCTTTATATAACAGCTTGCTATAAGTAATCATAACAAAATGCACCCTGATCTGTAATGCTTTATATAACAGCTTGCTACAAGTAATCATAACAAAATACACCCTGATCTGTAATGCTTTATATAACAGCTTGCTATAAGTAATTATAACAAAATACACCCTGATCTGGTGATGCTTTATATAACAGTTGACCAGGATCTTAACTTGTTTGCAGTTGGTTCCAGTTCATAATCAAGCATACTGGTATATAACTGACACAATGAAATAAAAAAAAAAAATTCTCATAAAATTTAAATCATATTGTATATGACAATCGTTGATCTTTTGTTTCCATAAAATCTAGCCAGTAAACAAACCCCTTCCACTGTCAAAACAGAGCAGTCATTATAATTTGCATTAGGTATAACACAGCAGACAATAATCCCTGTGTAGCAGTCATAGGTAGCAATTATATAATCCATGAAAATTGGTCCCAACCGCATTCAGTACTCTATGGACAACTTTTTAGAAATAATCAAAT
Organism: Unio pictorum; assembly: GCA_030141615.1. Classification (NCBI taxonomy): domain Eukaryota; kingdom Metazoa; phylum Mollusca; class Bivalvia; order Unionida; family Unionidae; genus Unio; species Unio pictorum. Next base: position 11,793,697 of record JARLTB010000377.1, read on the forward strand.
CATTTATTCTACATGTTGTCACAGAATAGTAGATTACAATATTTCTTAAAAGGAATAATCATAATAATTTAAAGCAAATTTAAAATTGCCCATACATGTACACATAAAAAAATACATTTAGTATTGCCCATATATATACACATATTCAGCAACTGAAAACAATGTTTTCCTGAGGTAGATGATGTGTAAACATACATGTATATGCAGCTTAAAAAAGTTTTCACTAGAGCACTATAATGATATTAATGTTTAAAATCATAACAATCTTTAGTCTTGTAGCTCAAAATAATTGTTCGTAGATCTACAAATAATATTTTCACGTATACCCAAATGTGGACAGAATAGAACCAGATATTCCCATTCACATAATGCAATAGCAAATCAGGAACAAAACTATTTACCTAAACTTGTATGCACAACAAATGGCAAAATCCCCCAATATATTGCTGTTTTAATTGATTTGGTACGGCACTGGTCCATTTCTGAAATAATTTGATCATTCAAAACTCTACTCTGCAACAGAACTTTTTTCCCGGCTTCAAACTATTTGAAAAATTTGTCCTGGTTTGGTAGGAATTAATTAATATTAATTAATAGTCAATAATTAAGGAAATAGACTATTCAATTTCATTTGATTTTCAACAATACCTGATCTGCTAGTGCACTATACAATGACATATCAAAGATGACTGCATATCCCACATAAATAAATGTATTACGATTACATAAAGAAATGTAATACAATATATAGTACAAGACTAACTGGAAGCAACATGGTCACATATCTGCCAGTACATGATGCACAAACAGAACAGGATCTGTGCAATCTACAGTACGATTCAACTTGTATGCAAGTATATACAAAAAGAAAATGCTATGCTTTAATGAATAACAAAACATTTTATAAATGGACTGGACGCATATGAAGAGGACAAAATAAGTATAGGACCAGCAACTCAGATTTGTCTAGTGTGATTGGGAATATCGACTAGTACTATCAACATGGAGGGAATTTAGGGGACAATTTCCAGTTTAAACTACAAAATTTAGAAACTCTAATTTTTTAAAATATATTTCACAGGGTCTATTTAATTAGATCCCCTTTTAAATTCATGCAATAATATAATAAAGGAAAACTCCAGTTATTTTGTGGAAACCAGTTTTATTCCTTAAGCAAGAGATTTTGAACTCTGACCCCCTCAAAACTGATAAGGTTCTTCTTTATCCCAAGTGTAAGACATTGTGATCCACAAAACTCTGTAACTTAAGAGACTGGACAATTGAAGTTTATTGTGCAGAAATAAAACTGGTAATAGATGGTCATCATAACATAGCATGGGCACATCACAAGAAACTAGTCATGGTGCTCTATTCAACCTTTACAGGAGAAGAATTGGGAGAAAGATTTTATGAAGCAAAATCATTTCAATCCCACCAGAGCTATGATATTAGCAAGCAAAAACTGTAATGCTGTGATTAATATTGGGTGTGGAAGGCCCAATAGATGGAAAACAGGCATACAAACTTGTCTCAAGTCGTGGGCTTGAAAATTATTTAAGAAATCGTTTTTGACAGTTGATATAAACAGACTTGTTTTCTAAGAATAAAATTTTCACCCCCAAAAAAGAAGACCAGTGGCAAAGTTATCAAATAAATGTAAACAGATAAAATATATTTTTTCATCTGATTGGTTGATAAAATTAGCAATTATGAATACAACCCAAGGTTACCAGAACATGATCCCTAAGTAGTCGCTGTTAAATCTTCATGTCTAACAATGAAGATCAGATTTTTATTTGATTGAAGTCCAAGAAGCAGAAGAATGAAAATTAGGATGTACGGCTATCAGCAACCATTACTATAGCAGATAAAAATGTATGCTGGAAACTGAATTCTTTCATCAGTATAAAACTGCTCACTAATTTTTTTTGTTCAAATGCAACAATTCTCAATAAATTGTTGATGAATGGATGTATGGACAGTCGACTTCACTGAGCATGGGCATGATGAGGAACACAATGTAAATTCACAAGACTTATACATAGTATATAGTCTTGTGCTGCTTTTTACAAATAAAATGTAATGTCTATTTACAGATAAGAAAGTATATGTGAATTCCCTGAGCAGTTTAACAAATGTACATGATATACCACAATTTACTAGTCAGAATCAATAAAAACATACATACAATCCATTAGCTAAAATGCTTGACATTGTACATGTACGAACCATATAATCTCATTTATGACATCCACTCAAAGGCATACAAAATATGTTAAAATAATATCAACATTAAAATTCTAAAGGGAATAAATTCACATCTGAATCTAAAACTCCTCTTCCTCTAGAAGTTGTCCACTGTCAAGAAATTGCTCTTCAACTCCAACATATGAATCACAAAGAATTCCCCTCAAAGGAACCAAAAAGAATTCCCCTTACAGGTAGATTTCAGTAAAACCAAAGCCAACTCACTTTCCATGACCAAAGTTATATTATCACGAGGTTGATGTCCTAGAGAAAACATGTTCAAAATGTACTGACTCCTATGATTAATTAAGAATCTCAAAATATGAACAGGATTCCTCATTTAATTATTTAAAGAGATTGTCACAGCTTGCCTGATTTCTCAGGCTGACCAGAAGACATCTCTGGACAGTTCAGAGCTCTTAGGTTTCATTCAAGAGCTTTTAATACAGGTCAGTTGAAATCCAATAGATTATAGCTAAACTTCTTACACTGGTCAAGGAATACACACATTTTCCTGCCGATCCAACATCTCAATAATTAAGGGAGGTAATTCACCTGGCATTTCTAGTCTTAAATGCAGCACCCTTTCAGCCCCTGAAAACAAATATGGAAAGAGGTTATACCTAAACCAGATTTTATATCGCACATTGTACATGCTAAATCGGCAAATCACCAACATCCTTCTGGGTGTAACAGCTAGCTTAGTTGAGCCATTTCTATGAACAGTTTGTTGAATCTAGCATACCTTATGTAAAGGAACCAGTCCATAAAATCAGTCATCAATCCAACACATCATGATTTCCTTTCATTCTACCACCACTTAAGTCTGCTGTACTGTTACCATGTAACTTGGAATATATATATATATATATATATATATATATATATATATATATATATATATATATATATATATATATCCACACACACACACACACACACACTACCAAACCAACAGTGCAAAGCTAGTATCTAACTAGCCTAAGCGCTTTCAACTCTTAACACATTAACTCCTAGCCCCGACTTTACGGTGCATGAGGTAGTAGCCTACTTCCAAGGTCTGAAGCGTCGAGATTATGCATGATACACTATAGTGGTGGTATTATAGAATGGTTGACAGATTTAACTCTACAAAGATACCAAATAATCTGGACATTTAGTTGCACTACAAAATAAACCTAATTTTATTCATGGCAGTATTTACTTGTTGCTATTGCAAAGAGAAAACAAAGACTATTTCAGTTACCAGTTGATTGTGATAATCCTCATGCATTTCAACACTACTATATTCCATTGTCAATTAACACCTCTAAATCAACAATTCATTCTTGTTTTGATTATGATATACATTGTGGCAACCACCACAAGCTCTGCAGTGTTATTTACACAGTAATTAAACATGCTTCGCGCCTTGGTTATTCCAGTTGAAACTAGGCAAGAATCAACAGAAGAGGTCAAATCAGTGAGGCTGCAGGCAAATGAGGCTTACTTCTGGAAAATGAAAATCTGTCAATGTGCTATTGAAACCATTGTCTATACAGCTGATGTTGTAAGGACAAGCGATCATATGCATTTTACGAACTCGCAAATAAAGATAACAATAGAGGAGTATATCATAGAATAGATTTGGAATAAAATGTTAATTATTTTCAAGTCAAAACAATACAAGCACTTAAAAGATAGTAAATGTATATATATAAACTGATTTAACAAGAGTCTGTTGATTTCAAATTACGATAGAAAATGACAAGGTTATTTTACATTCTGTTTGTATGATTATAATTAAACAATATGACTAGTTGATCAATAGTCTATGGTCTTCACTTTAGAACATATTGAGATACAACAAAGGGTTTCCGAACTCATTTTAATATACACATGGTATTTAGTTAAGTTGACTGCCTTAACAAGGAGAACTAGTTAACGAAAATATTTAAAGATATGTCCTGTGAAGGCCTTTGTTCAGTTGGTAACAAATACCAGTAGATATTGTAAAGACAATAAGAGAGCTTATGCATCAATCATTGTATTTACTCAACAACAATTAGTTATTAATTTTTTAAAAAGCAAAATAGCAATACGGTATTTTTGATCCATTTTGCATATGTATATCTTCTACATATAATTTGTTTGTCCTATACTTTAATGGATTTTTTTGATAACTACAATGTGATATATATGAACAAATTTGATACATTTAGGTGATAATTATTACTGGATTGTGTCTGACAAATTAAAAGGTATGACTCAATACATGAAATACAGTGTGCGCACACACACACACACACACACAAACTGACCTAATGATAGTTTTCAAACTATACACCAGAAGTTACTAGGATTAGATTAGATTAGATTAGATTAGGTTAAATTCGATTAGATGGACAGATAGACAGACAGACAGACACATAGATAGATAGATAGATAGATAGATAGATAGATAGATAGATAGATAGATAGATAGATAGATAGAAATAAAGACAGATAGACTGCATATGTGTGTACATATTCACAGCCAGGTAAAATCGACCTGGTATTTTGAAAGAAAAATTCAAAGACAATGGTGACTATACTGACTACTTTGTTTGGTAGTATGACCACAATATAATGCATCTTACCTTTTACACTAATACTCCTCAAATCTGTTATTTTCATTAACATTTTTGCAAACACTAAGGGCTGTTCCTTCCTTCTGGATCGAGCGTAATGTTTTAATGCCTCTACTATAGGTTCCTGTAATTCTTCAATCTTGTCAATACATTCCAAACCAAAACGATCTGAAATTAGACCAAACTGAGAATTATAACCTATAACTCCTTGAATAAAAAAACTTGTTGGTTAATGAACAGTTCACAAATTCATAATTTCACAAACTGACAATTTTCAGTTCAAGCACATTTGTGAATGGTTCATGAACCTTTTGATGAACGTTCATGAATGGTTCATAAACCGTTCAAGCCAGTTCATGAATTATTCATGATTTTCAGTCATACTGCTAAGATGTCTGCAGTGTGGCAGTTTATTGTGATATCTAGCACTTGGGTATAATGCTGTAGACACGTAACATCATGTGACATCCAGTCACACTATCCTGACATCAGGTCAATCAGTTCTTACACTAACCTCGCAATGCTGATCATCAAGCAAGGAATATGCAAGTAACATTTTTATAAATCTTTGGTATGACTCGCCCGTGTTCAACCTGTGACCTCCTGCATCCGACACAGACACTCTAACCACTAAACCAAAAGATTAACTTTTAAGATAAAATCCCTGATGTGGTACAGAACCCACCTTATAATCATGAAATAAATGTATACTGAATTGCATCCCTTTATCGTAAACAGCTATAAAAAGGAGGACTGAAACATAATTGCAACAGAGAACCTAAGACAATGAGCCCTGACCTTGATCTTGAAGAAGCCCAACACTTCTTCTAAAGATGAATTATAAAAGGATACCAAATTTCAACCCTAAATTAATGCTCTAAACTTTGTAGAATTGCTGGGACTTTACAACTTCAAACTACTGAGTTGTGACCTTGAACTTAAGATAGAACCATAAAGTGGTGCCTGACACAACTTCATATGATGTCGAAGGATAAAATGTTTCATCCAATCATTTTAAAGTTACAGGAAGGGAAAGCAAGTTGAAAAAAAAAATGTAAAATACTAAACAATGACCTTGACCTTGAAGATAGGTCCCTTAAAATAGTATGCAACAAAATCACTAATCACAGATGGCTTTAAAATTATACAGCTGAACGGACATGCTGAAACATAAAATATTGAATCCTTACATCAAGACATGACCAACAATGTGGCAACACACTTTCTAGTGATGATGTACATGTATATAAATTTCATTGCTTAATCTCACACAGCTCAAAGCAATAGAGTGAAATGAAAATACTGACCGTTACCATTGAGAGAGGACTCCTAATGTGGTATCTGAGACACGTTATAATGATGATGAAGTATGTCAAGTTTGATTCCTCGATCACAAGTGACTTGAATAATTTTACAACAACGCACATGTCTCATACCATCCTCTGAAATAGTAGGAAGCCATCTCCACTATTTAGGCTTGAACCCCATGATAACCAGTTGAAGAGCTGATCTAAATCATCTGAATCTTTAATCTAGTTGTCATGGTTGTATAAAACATGGGTCAAATTTAACACATTATCCCCTGGAGGTTTTTGCTGCTTTTGCATGAAATGCGAGTAGGAATCACATTTTGGAGGCTATTTCTGAATACATCATAATACCCAGACTTCCAAGCAATTTTCCATTAGCATAATGCGTAGTTGTGTTAAAAACATTATTTTTCTTTGGTTATTTTGCTCGCGCATGAGCAGCAGGTGAAAAGTTCGTTCTTTTTTCTTTTCTTTTTTTGCTAAACGGATCAATCGATTTCGTATGGAGAAGACTCTTATTAAAAATTATCCACTTTATCCTACTTTTTGCACAGGTACACCTGTCCGTGTGCACTTCAGACCGGTCTGCCTTAGATCTGAGGCTAAAAGGTCTAAATGCGGCGCTAGGGGTTAATGTGTTAAGAAATGTTTATATCACAAATGAATTTGTGCATTTTGATTCATTTTGATATAATCTATATGTAAAGAAAAGAGCGAATTAAATAACTGTCATACACCTACCTCCACTTATTAAACAAACAGCAGAGAGAGCTGCAAATTCTGTTTCATCCAGTTCTAAAGAATGAAGAGCACGGGCAAATTCAAAAATAGTGTCCGTTAGTGAGCCAAAACCACCCACTTCTAATTCTTCCTGAGACACTGCCAAACCACCACCAAATACTAAAGAATCCTTTTCTTGATTATACCGTGAACACAATCTCAAAATCTGAAAAGATATGTAGAATAATTTCAAACATTATCAATGTCCATTTAATGACAACAGTACACTGAAAAGATTGATCTAACAGCAGAAAAGAATATCCAAAAATTTAAGTTGAGATATTTTCTTTTTATAAAAACCATTTCTGAGGCTTGAACAATAACAAAACTTAATTTTCAAAATGGCTGCTGTGGCGGTCACAATCACGTGTAAGATCAGTACCATTTACATGTTTTAAAGAACCAAATAAACATCATTAAAAGTCCTTTCTGACTTTATAGCTTCAATCCATCCTGCATTTGCAGATATCTGGATTTTCATTTTTATGCATTGAAGAGTGAAAGCTCTTACTTTAGTATCCTGTCTTCTTGATAGCATGTTTAAATAAGTCACAAAATGCAATTAAGATGGCATTAAATTTACAATATATAACTGCAACTGCAGTAAGTGCAACATTATCAATGTATATGTAGTCAAATTTCATTCCTTTTTTCATTTTGTTCAAACTTAAAATTGTAAATACACAACCATTTGTCATAGTATGATCATCTGATCGCAAATTGCTTGTACGAGTTGAACAATTGTCTCAAGTGTTTTAAAAAATTTAAAACTCTTCAAAGCCATGATATTATATCTCTATCACATTTGATTAAAATATTTATCATACACTTACCATAATCTCTAAACATGCTGCCTTTAGGAGTGTAATTTGATCTGAGCTTGACAAAGAAAGGAATCCTGGAATTTTCTTGGCAAAGTCCACAATTCTAATAATTCCACCTGAAGACAAATCTGTTATCTTTTCCCATAGCAACAACGTTTCTGGTGAAATATCCTTTTTCTCTGTCTGCAAAAATAACAAATGATTAATGACAATGACAGGTTTTAATTAGTATTGATTTCAAAAACCCATGAATGAATGCTCAAGAATTCAATGCAAATTAACATTCTTATACCTAAATAGATTCTTAGAAGAAAAAAAAAGCTTAACCCTTTAGCTATGACTACCGCATCTAAGTGTCTCCTGTAAATAGCTCCTGAACCTCACTGACATATACATGCAGTGCAGATAAGTCTAGTTTACAACCCCAGTGTTGCTTATGTGCGCAAAGTTCAGCAGTACTTGAAACCCCAGTGCCGCTTATGTGCTCACAATACTGCTATGTTAACTAAAAGTTGATTGGTTGAAATACATAAGTTTAAATATTTTTGATTATCATAACAAAGGACTGTTTAATCAATATTTTGATACAAATATGAAAGCTGAGAGGTTAAATCTGAACAATGTAAAGGACTTTCCTTGCTTTACAGAAAATGTGTAGTTGAGATAAACAAAGATGGATTCCGATTCAGATATGAGCGACTTTAAAGGGTTTGGTGCAAGTGATATAGAAGAGTTTAATGGATGATTCTTAGGAAATGGATCAGATATTGATGTTAGTTACATTTCAACACCAGATGCAAGTGAGTTTTAATCGGATGACGAGGTGGACATAGTCCCACTTCCATAATGGATTGATAACCTCGCTGTGTTCGAGATCAATTATTTTTATTTTCATGTTTGTTCAAAAATCAAGCTTGGACCATTAGACAATGAGAAAGATTTTGTCTAAAGTTTTCCTGAATGTCTGGTGGAACAGCTTGTAAAAGAAAAAAACAATTTTGCCAAGAAAATAGGGGACCAAAAGCAATACATGAAATGGTATGAAATAGCATCATGGAGATGTGGGTATATCTTGCAAAATATCTTGTCTAATTCTGTCAAGTGGTGATTGAGAAAAAAGTAGTTTTTAATTATTTAGATTTTCCAATTTTATAAACGGCAGCCATATTTCTTGTTGGCTTGGAATCATATATAGCTAGTAACAAAATAAGAGACCTAAGCACCATTGGGTGGAATCGATTTCCAGGAATTCAAGGCAAGACCACTTCTTGCTTTCTTTTTACCTGCAGGGTGTTGAAACTATCCTGATATTCAGTAATAACGAGATTTTCAAACAAGCACCTGTCATGAACATATCTGTGTGTCAGATTGCACCAATTTCATTTAGAAAAAGTAGATGTAATAAAAGTCATTATGGTCAAAAAGCATCATGATGTTTTATTCAGAGGGAGTATGAACAAGATTTTCAGAATATGGCATCCATACTGAATGCATAAATGGTACCATTTTTATTTAGGAACAATTAGGTATCATAAGAAGCCTATTGGTAAAGAACCCATGTTAATATATCCTTTTGCATGGAGGTAAGAAAACAATATTTTTAAAGATACCTACCACGGTGATGAAAACCTCATGTCAAGTATACTTTCCCAGAAATTAGCAACAAAAAATAAGCCAAGAGTTTAATGATGGCCAAATAGTGGACATCAAATCAGAACCATTTTAATTTAGAATCAACAAAACATTACAAGAAGTCTTTAGTGGAAACCATAAGATGATAACAAGATCTTCAAGATAGCCATTGAGGCAGTCATTTTAGACCTCAAATCACCATCATTTTCACTCAGGACCAACTAGACAAAATAGGTATTAAGTCTTTTGGTAAAAACACTCTTTTCAACATGACTTTCCAAGACATGGAGCAGCAACAAAAGATCTTCAAGATGTCTGACATGTTGTCCATATTTGACATCAGATCAGCACCATTTCTATTCAGGACCAACTAAACATCATAAGAAGTCTTTCAGCGAAAACAACATGTTGATATGACCATCCATATAGTAGATGTAGCGATTAGATTTACAAGATGACCACTGTGGCAGCATTATTGGAATTCAGATAAGCACCATTTTCATTCAGAACAAACTAGAGATCACAAGTCAAAGATTTTCAAGATAACCACTATAATGGCAATATTTGACATCAGACCAACACCACCTTACATTTAAGACCAAACAAACATTATACGACCAAACAAACATTATACGAAGTCTTTCAGTGAAGACACCATTTTGATAAAGTCCATCCATTCTGGCACTGTCTTAGCCAGTGTATGAACAGCACTATTTTCATTCAAGATCAACTAGATCAAGGGCTGAAAGTGTGTGTAAAGTTACATGGCAATCCATCAAGCAGTTTGTTCGAAGTAGCTATTCTATAACAAACTTGTGCTTACAGATGAAAGACGATGAAAATAGACAATCCCAAACAAACTGGGGTGGCAGAGTAATATAAAGTGCTTGACTTCATGGATAACTGCCTTATTGCTTTCCTATGCATATATTTGTTTCTGTCATGCCCTTCGTTTATGTGAACCAACTTGCCTGTCAGTTGTTCTTCCCTGGGTTTCAACAGGTTTTTACTCCACCAGATATATTGGATATCATGTATAGCCTATCATTTGCTGAAAAAACAATGATCTCGTAGGCTATTCAGATCTACAACCAGTAGAACTAAACATTTTAAATCATATTTGACAGGAAGCATCGTGAACATCGGTTTCAACCATATTACCTCTTTTATTTGAAAAATCTGTTTTCTACAGGTTGTCACAGAATTAGGCGAAAATTAAATTTATTTTCTTCTTGATTTACAAACTAATCTCACCATTTTCTTTGTTTCGTCGTACATGCATTACCTGGGGTGAATAAGTGGTTTTTACCAAGGTAAGCGGCGTGTAACGATTTGCATGTGCCTGATTTTGAATTACATGAAATCCGGAACACTAGTTTCACGTGGTGCACGGTAATCTTGCTGTGATTTATGCTCACCTATTGTTGTACGGTAGAACAGTTCTAGGCCCGATGCGGATACTACGCGAACTATGGACTGGTGACGTCGCGAACGAGGAAATAAAAACAACTTACCAGTACGTGTTAGATCTAAGAAATAAACTTGAGAATACATACCAGATGGCACGTGACGAATTAATTAAATCAGGGCATAGATATGCCAAGTATTACAACCGCAGAGCGCGAAATAGGAAATTTCTTGTGGGAGATAAAGTTCTATTGCTTCTTCCAACGAGCTCAAGTTATTAGTCCAGTGGAAAGGTCCATATGAAGTTAAAGAGGTAAAAGGTGACATGGACTATAAAATTGACATGGACGGTAATTTAAAGACATTCCATGCTAACATGCTCAAGTTGTATATCAAGAGACAGAGCGACAATGTTGAAAAGGGGGTCTTAAATGTCGTTTGTACGGCAGTCGTAGACGATGATGAAGCTGATTCGAATATCGAGAGTTCCCTTGAATGTCCCTTGGGAGTTGCGGAGGAAGGGATAGATAAAGTCGATGTGAGTGCTGAGTTGACGAAAGACCAGTGTCAACAGATTAATGCGCTCTTGGCTAAACACTCTTATGTATTCACAGACAGACCAGGTTGTACAACTTTGTTGGACCTCAAAATTAAACTAAATACGTCTGACCCTATTCGAATCAAAGGATATCCGGTGCCATACAACACACGTGAAGCTGTGGACGAAGAGGTGGGTAAAATGTTGGATCTGGGGGTGATTGAACCCTCCAACTCGCCATATTCTTCTCCAGTAGTGCTAGTCAGGAAAAAGGACGGGACGAACCGATTCTGCATTGATTTTCGGCAGTTAAATAAAATCACTGTGTTCGATGCAGAACCAATGCCAGATATGGAGGGTCTATTTGCAAAGCTGTCGGGAAACCGATGGATTTCCAAATTGGATCTGTCCAAGGGATATTGGCAGGTTCCCATTGTCCCTGAGTCCCGACCTTTGACAGCATTTGCGACCCAGAAAGGTTTGTATCAATTCAAAGTGATGCCATTCGGGTTAGTTGGAGCCAGCGCCACCTGTTGTCGTTTGATGCGTAAGTTGCTTAAAGGTTTAGCAAACGTTGATAGCTTTGTAGACGACATATTCATGTACACGAATACTTGGAGTGAGCACGTGTCCGTCCTGAGCGAGCTCTTCAATAGACTCCGCAAAGCGAACCTTACAGTGAGACCCACTAAATGCAGTATTGGTTATACAGATTTTAGATTGTTTGGGTCATAGGGTCAGCGGTATGGGTCAGTTAAAACCTCATCCCAAGCAAGTTGAAGCAATTAGAGACGCACCGAAGCCAACCAACAAAACGCAGGTAAGATCATTTCTAGGTCTAGTAGGTTTTATAGAAAGTTTATACCGAACTTTGCAGCCATTGCTAGCCCGCTGTCTGATTTGACCAAGAAGGGGCAACCAAACAAAGTTGAATGGGGACCGCCACAAGATAAAGCATTTTGTACTCTGAAAAAGAAACTTGTTAGTGCACCTATATTAAAATTGCCAGATGTCAGCAAACCTTTCATTCTAAGAACAGATGCTTCTGAAACTGGGTTGGGGGCAGTTTTACTGCAAGAGCAAGACGACAGTAAGTTACCCGTAGCTTACTCGAGTAGGAAATTGCTACCCAGGGAGAAGAATTATTCCGTCATAGAAAAGGAATGTTTGGCCGTAGTATGGGGAATTGGGAAGTATCACGCATATCTATTTGGGAGAGATTTCGTTCTCGAGACTGATCACCAACCCCTACTGTATTTAAACAAGGCCAAGGTCGCTAACGCTTGGTTGATGCGTTGGGCGCTAACACTACAACCTTATCGCTTCTGTGTAGAAGCAATAAGGGGAGTTGAAAATGTAGGTGCAGACTACTTGAGTAGGGCATGATGGGAAATTTGTATGAATTTGCCCAGTAATAAATCCAGATTGTAGTATAACCAGTGTAAATGTTGTAAGATATCATCAGTAGTTATTTTTCTTCTATTCTGTGTTAGTTTTAAAAATGTGTACATTTTTATTCTTAGGAGGGAGGTATTGTCACAGAATTAGGCGAAAATTTATTTTCTTCTTGATTTACAAACTAATCTCACCATTTTCTTTGTTTCGTCGTACATACATTACCTGGGGTGAATAAGTGGTTTTTACCAAGGTAAGCGGCGTGTAACGATTTGCATGTGCCTGATTTTGAATTACATGAAATCCGGAACACTAGTTTCACGTGGTGCACGGTAATCTTGCTGTGATTTATGCTCACCTATTTGAGGGTATATAAGGCAGAATATTTATGATCAATTTTACGGGACCTAAAGTATCTAATCACAGGATAGATAAGCTCGTCTTTCAATCTCCAGCCAAAGGGGTGAGTGTTAAATTTATATTTCGTTTTATTGTGAATTTTATTCAGTTTATCATTTCATATAATGATGCCTTTATTGCAATGCAGATTTTAAACGTGGAATATTTGGAATTACTAGTCACTATTAGACTTTAAATGCATTAGCGTAATCTAAGGTTTAGATTATTTTTTGAGACAACTATTATTAGTCTGGTTTCTTTATTGTAGCTGATAACGCATCTGAAAACATCTCTGATAACGTCGGCTGATAACATCTCTGATATCGTAGCTGAAATTGTTGCTGATTTATTGTGCAATCGAATTGAAGTATCTGACTGTCTGTCTGTCGAACTGTCTGTTCGTCTACATCTGTCGTGACGTGTAAATATCAGGAAATCTAGAAGTCCGAGTGTCGGAGCTGTCTAAAGTTGTAAACATCCGGGGCGACATCTAGGGTATTGAGGAACGTTGGTTCTAGTAGATGTTGTATGCTGTCTGTACGTATAACTATGGTGGATCCGTGAAGGGCAAACGGCCGATAAAAGTATTGGTCAACCCTAGGTCTTCGGGGAAACTGGGCGGCGATTCAACTGTTAGTGAATCGTACGGTTATACAGGGTCGAGACACATATGTGTGTTGCAAATGTAATACAATTGAATACATTGTTGTATTTACATGGTTATTTCAGATCACAATAGTATTTCAAGGGATTGCATGAATCTCAATAAAAGCTAGCAACTTGATTGAATACATGTATATGTTCGTGCTAGTTGTCGCAATCCATACGTGCGATAGTATAGTTTGATGTTTTGTGTTTGTTATCGTAATTTATACTTGCGGTAATATAACTTTCGTAAAGGTTCCTTGGATCTGTGTATAGTCCAAGAGATCCCTTTATATCTGTGTTTTATTTTGTATTGATATTTCATTTATTCATGTATTGTGAATGGTTGTGAGTGTAATTGTGGGTTGAGCGCATGAGTTATTGTGTTGATACATCATTATTTTTCATTAATAATTTATTTCATAAATTTATATTTTCTTTCACATATTGTGTTTGTGTTGTTCATTTAATCCACCATCCTCTCGGTAACAATTCTGTTACACAGGTAGGCTTAAAAGTAAAATCTGATCTTTATGGCTGCATGATTATTTTTCATTTCAGATTTTTTTTAATATGCTTTAAAATCATGACAGTAATCATTTATGGTCAAGTCATATAAGCTGGGAACAACTGCAGATAATCTTTCTCAAACTCTAAATCTATCAGTTCATTGTCTACACCTATATCAATAAACCATACAAATGTAATAAATAATCACAACCAGTGTTGCTTGTATCTGACTGAGTTAAGCCTTCAGTCATCAATTTCATCTTCCAAACTTGAGAATGTGATGAAAGAAGTTCATGGCTGCCATTTGGATAATGGAGAATCTGACCCAATTTAAAATGCAAAATTATATCTTAAACAGCATAGGATATCAAGGTCATTTTCCTTTATGCCTCAAGTTTCTGATGGGAGATTTTCCGCAAAGGTGTCACCCTAAAGATCAGCTCATATTGGCCATCATTTAAAATGGGCATTGAAACATGCATCTACACTGATGGTACACAGAAATCCAAATGCACTTCCACTGGAATTCATTGCAAAATGACGAGTTTAATCTAACTTCTAAGTGATGGAGCACTATTACAGCATTTCTCTGCTAACAGAAAGAGAAGAACTTCAACTACTGTTAAAAGGTATAAAATTTTATCAGCACATTTCGAACTGTACCAATCACATAATAAACTCCACTTACTTGGTATCATGAACTTTGGAGGTTGTCTTCAACCTCAAGTGATGCATTATGTAACCCTACTTGAAACTGATATGGACATAGTTTCATATAAGGAAGATATGATGATGAGCATCTTTGGATTGCTATGCAGGAGTGACCCTTTGTGCCGCAACAACAGATCCCTACTCAATGGTAATTCCTTGAGGGACTCCACCAGCAGATCAAACAGATCACTGAAGCATGACCAATGATGCTACTAGGCACCATCACAATGAGCCATTATGACCACAAAAATAAAGTACTTATTCAGTGAGGAACTTGAGGAATTATTCTTAAAAGTCTGCAAGCAGCCAATACCTATGTATTCTGATGTGAAAATCGATATACGGTGCTAGTTTGATATTCAAACTCGTTGCAAAGAAGTCTATAACTAACTCCCAAATATGAAAGAAGCTTTTTGCTACCAAATGGTTACATAGACAATACTGTAGGGATACCATTTCCCTGCCTGGACAGGTTACCTTTTCAGATATTTCTCTTGTCTGGAATATAGCATCCTCAGACTTGAAACGCTTCAAAAGCTGTCAACTGGAAGAGGTTCAAAATTGCAAAGCAAAGAAAGACACAGGAGAGACTCTATTATCATCACGTCCAAGATGACCATAACACAGCTGGGCTTTTTAGGTGAATTCACCCCTGTTATGCCAGAAAATCATCCTGCATTTGTTGATATGAAAAGAATTATCTCCACTTGGCTCTTGGTGCATGCCCCAGTCTCAATCTAAGGCACAGATGTACAGAAATGAGTGTGGTTTTTAAGTGTGAATGGGAACTCCAGCCAGAAATCTCCGGCACATAGCCACCAGCTCAGAATCTGGACCCCAAAATAATCCATTCTACAAGAGGTCCCAGTTTCCTACAATCAAGAAGTGAAGGACTGTACTGAGTCTTCCTTGAGGAACTAGATCCAATGCCATGTTCAGGATTTTCAGGAAAAAGCAGTAAAGGAAAGCCAATAAGACTTCAGCAGTCTTTACTGACCCATTCCTTATTTGGGTGCATGCATCTTTCCTTAAAAATTCTTGTTTAGGGTCTTTATACATGTGGAGGGTCTTGGAAAATACAACATGCACAAGGCCCAAATTGTCCCCTGAAAAACAGCCTAGTCTGGTACCTACTGGGAAGAGGTGGAATTGGCAAGAGATTGTGTGACTGGGTTGAGCTAACTTAATGAGATTGTGGGCCATTTCCCACTGAAATCACTTCACATGGAATACTAGCAAATCTATGGTGAAAAGCTCTTTGAAAGTAAATGGACTCAATAACTGTGTGTGTGTGTGTGTGGGGGGGGCTGTCACAGAAGTTCACAGACCTAGGTCAAAATTTCAAATACAGAAAGTGTAATTAAATAACTAAACAGGTCGCCTTTGGTCAAAGACTTCTTATGTCTGTTATGTTGCAACACTGGTTCTACCATATGTGTAGTTTTCACACTGCTCTTCAAGTTTTATATTCTTGAAAATTTACTATCGCACTCCCTGAAAATGTTGAACCAACATAATATCTAAGGTTAAATAGAGACTGTAATTTGTTGTGTTGGTCCATTATCTATTCTTAAATTTAAAAAACTCAACTGATGTATAAACGTAGGGTAACATCATCATTACAATTATGGGATGAATATTTAATGAAGATCTGATTTTATTTGGTGTGTAAAAAAGGACAATCTCTGAAGCCATTTGTTCACTGAGATTTGTGCAAGACTTTAATAGTGTATCAGTTTTTCTTTTTCAAATACAATACACCTATGTGATGCAAAGGAGCAGTGTTTGAGTGTGTGTGATTTAGATTTTTAACATAGTTGTAAAACAATTTGATGCTATGTCTGCTGTGTGACAGTTTATAGTGATGTCTAGCAATGGTTATAATGCTGCAGACATGTGGTATGATGTCCCACTCAGTCATTATCCTGACACCAGGCTGACCAGTCCAAACACTAATCTCTTAATGCTGAGCGCCAAGTGAGGATGCTGTTATTACCATTTTTAAAAGTCTTTGGTACAACTCGGCCGGGGATTGAACTTCATGACCTCCTGTTATTTTTAGGCGGACGTTCTAACCACTGCCTTGGATGCAGGAGATTATGAGTGTGATGTGTGATCCCTAGTCGAGTGTTGTAAAACAAAAAATACTTTTCACATTATAAACAATTCACAAGAAAGAACTTACCAAAATCTGTATTTCCAAAGTAGTAAACACTGAAAGAAACTGTTCAATATTTCAAATCTGATACACAAAAAGTCTGAGGTTAAAGTTAGTTCCATAATAAAGTTTTCTCATGAATACATTAAGTAGATTCTGCAATGAGAAACATTCTCCATCATTAATGATCAGATACAAATAAATATCATATAAGTGCTATGCTGGGGCTATAATTATAATGCCAGATAATATAACTACAAGGGAGAATGAGAAAGAGAACATGCAGTATACAGGTGGATCATTCCTTGTGCAAATCACAATTAGCTGTGAAATGTTGGCATAATCAGACCAATTTCCTCCAAAAATTATTAGACCAGTCTAGCTCCTGTACCATCAACACCTTTTGTGCAATCAGAGTTAACAATACGTTAAATAAAGACAAAGAGAGAACAAACTACAACTAGACATCAACCATCATCAGTCAATGTCTGCTGCCTACAATGAGACAGGCTAGAGAAACCAGTAGATGGCACAGAAAATATCCACCTGTCTAATAAGTAAGCCAATAATGCATAAAGTATGAAGCCTGGGAATAGCTTAGCCTAAAATGTCCTCAAAATACAAAACAAATCAAAGACAAAACAATAGCTTGAAGCAAGAAGCTGGAAAAGCAGTGAATACATTGTTCATGCAGTTATTTGATTCCATGCAATATATGTATTATGTGACAAACAGACAAAGCCTTCAGAAAAAAAAGAAATTAACATGCCAGACCCCTAACAAGGTGAATGTAAACAACATGCATTGAAGTTGAAATGTTTTATGTTAGAGCATAATAGACCCAAGTTAAGAGATCACTCACCAAGTTCATATTTGCATAATATCCATTTGGATCTTAGGCAAATATGAACTTGGTGAGTGATCTCTTAACTTGGGTCTAATGCACAGTTGGGTAAGAAATCTGCATAATTTCAAAATATTCTTTAGAAATTACTTCCGTTGTTGTTTTGAAAATAACCACTTCAAAGTTTCTCTAGCTTATATATCTACATCCAAATTTTGTGGCATCCTAGCACACTAGGCCTCGATGCCTGGCTGCTTTCTTGCAATGTCTGCAAATTCTGTAAAGAAGTTTTCTCAGATAATGTTGTATACATGTTTATCTCTATTTTTACAAAGGCAGCCATACATTATGGCAGATCAGCATCCATTTTTTAAATGTGAAAGCCCTCCAAGCTCAGAGATTTCTTTTAAAATTAGTCAAATTCTGTTATGCAACTTGTACAACTAAATATTTCTCTATTTATTGGAGCAGCAGCATGAAAAGATAGTAGATTGGCATCACTTGTAAAACTTTAAAGTTCCCCATGCCAAAATTCTGTCAAGTGATTTTTAAGAAGTCATTTCAATGGTTTTGTTTAGTAATGGTGGCTGTATTTCAGGTCAAATTAGCATTATATGTATAAATTTTAAAGTCTGAAACGTCAGAATCTTTTCTATTAAATCGGTCAAATTCTGCTTAGCAGATGTTGATAAGAAGCCATTTATAACATCTATTTTTAGTAATGGCGGATTTATTTTCTTGATGGAGAGCAAACATTTGTATGAACTTGAAAAACTGCTGTTTGTCAAATTCTGATAAGCAGTGTTTGAGAAGTTGTTAAAAGCTTTCCACTATCATAACTGATCATATTTGACAGTGGATTCAGATTTGCAGGATTTGTAAAGAAGAAAGAGAAGGAAAAAAAAATAAAGAATAGAAAGTCACCTATATCATGAAGCTTTCTGTTAAACTTGAAAATTGCAATTTAGCATAGTCTGTTATGAGAACTTCTCTACTTTTAGTAATGCTGGCCATGTTGGATAGCAGCTTGGTATTATTTGCATAGAACTGAAAGCCATCAATGCCATTATGCTTTCTGTCAAAGTGATTAAAATCTTGCCCTTTTTTGAGATCATAAAAAGGTTTTATTTTTAACAGTAGTCATATGTAAACAAATCTTTGAAGGTCTTGAGGCCAAATACTCCTGATAACATTATGTTAAAACATTTGTGAGATGATGCAAAAAGCAACTGCAATGAACGATGCTCATCAAATGGTCCATACTACAATCTCATTTGGCCTTCAGCAATTAATAGCTTTTCAAGGTATGAATTCAAGAGCAATATGATTTGAATTAATGTAAGGTAAATGCTAAAAGAGCTCAAAAAAATTAATAATGAAATCATCGCCATTAATGTATTATATGTTCACATGAAGTTTTAT
This sequence comes from Unio pictorum, assembly GCA_030141615.1. Classification (NCBI taxonomy): domain Eukaryota; kingdom Metazoa; phylum Mollusca; class Bivalvia; order Unionida; family Unionidae; genus Unio; species Unio pictorum. Next base: position 11,813,128 of record JARLTB010000377.1, read on the forward strand.
TCTACATATGTAATTTGCTTCTTCTCCTTCATGTTTCAATTAACATTTAAAAATCTTTAAATCTTTAAAACATAAAAAAAAATATTTTAATGCATCCACATAAAGATGAATCCAACAGGAATTTATTTGAAGTATCCTACATTTACCGACTGGTATGGTGGGCTGATGCTGAACCACGAGAATTTGGAGACTTGCAGAAAGATAAGACGTGATGTGCCAATCATGACTGGTATGAGCAGGATTTTGAAAACTCTACCCATTAGTTTTAGTCTAAGCCATCGAGTGGAGGAAGGAAGGACATATACTATTTATTAAGAGGCATCAACAAAGTTACATTACTGACAATATGGCGATGCGAGTTAAGACACAAAGCACATGGTCAGAGTATAATATGCAATCAGGTCTGATCAAATGGTAGGAATCTAACAATCCAACATGCTAATCACTTTAGATTTTTGGGTTGAAATCAAGTTTTATTAGATGTAATGGGGATGAAGATGCAAAGGTTGTAAATAAAAATACTAACAAATAAAATCCCTACTTTAGAGTGAAAATTATGATATAGAAACCTAGTTTTGGAATAGATAAGTTATTCTTGTCAAGGTGCCAAAACAATAATTAACATAGGTGAAATAAATAACTGAAAATACTAAGATTATTTAAGTTCAGACTGAAATTAGATCGCAATGGCTAGTCTTGGTTTAATAGGTTATTCAGTACAAGATGCATCCAATATGGGCTTTTAGGTCTGACAAAAGATGGTATTAGTAGATCAACAAATTAACAGCTGAATAAAATAAAAGGGCTTGAGCATAATATGTGATCAAGTCTGGGTATGGTTGGGTTCAAAATATTGAGGGTATAATGAACCAATGGTCAAAATATACAAGTCATTAAAGCACAAAATTAGGTCACATCTTTCTTTGGTATGGCTAAGTAACCCATCCAAAGTTGCATCCATTTAATTAACATTCATATATGTTATAGATCAAATAGGGTCCAAGATACTGGGAATGTGAAATAATCATGGATTAGCTAAAAAAATAGTACCTAAATGTAGTGGTCCCGCTTATTAATGCCCCCACCCCTAATCAGCAACCTCCCTCTCTTTATGGCCAGAATCCCTTGGCACAGAGGAGTTTCTGTTCAAATGTACCCCTCGAGAAAGGCCACTTTCCTTGTATAGAAGTGGTGGTCATACAAAAGGGGGAACACTGTTATGCTTCTCATAGAACACTTGCCCTATCACATAAATGTTAGGAAGAAGCTCTGCTACGTCTTGAATTTAGCAATCATGTAAAGACAAAATATTACCTTCACTGTCTATATTCCACACAGATGAGTGGAAGAGACCCCTTCCCAACCCTACCTCTCATTTTCTCTCACCAACACTAGGTGAATATAATAGTTTACCATTTTTAGCTTGGGTGATGGCTCCATGAGAATGCATGGATTTGCCAGGAATTTTGGGAGGGTTTGATAGTAACGTGATTAGGCGAGTATTCTTGGAGAAATGTACTGAACAAAACAATTAGCTTTTTTTAATCGAATACAATCCTCACTGATGTTAGCAATAAGAGAATAGTAATAGGAGGCAATGCTGATAATCCTACTTGTACCCTAAACAGAATATGTATTCCTACTCTATTAAGCTAAACCATACTCCTAATATCAGTCCTGCACAACTGATTGTCACACAAGTCATAACAACAGTATCCAAGGTGAAGAAAAGAAAGCAAACAACTCTTTTCAAGCAAGTAAAATAACCAATAGTGCTGCTCTATTCACAGGATACGGTCATGCTGCTGAGGTAGCAATCATATCTTTCCTTAAATTCCTGCCTTCTTCAGATGGGTTGGCAAGTCGATCATGGAATGGGTACCAAATATGAAGTTAAAGTATGCTGCATGAAAATCATATCCAAAATCTCTCAGAATCAACTTGACTGCCTGTTTGTTCCTGGAATACAGGATGATCCATTCAGTTGGAAAAAAAGAAGTCTGTCACTCGCTGGAGGATTATCTACAAATAGTCAGTATGGCAAGTAAGCCTTGACTGCTATGGGATTGGGGAAGAAGAAACCCCCGTCTCCTTTCCAGACCTGTCAACCCTGACTCTGTCTCACTAAGGCAATTGATTTTCTTCCGTAAGATTAACCATTTTTTAGTAAGGAGTAACAAAATATCAATAATTGTTATTGTAAAGCTGGAAAGCAAAATTAAAAGGTTCACACATCGATGATAAACATTATACTCAACTGAAAAGTTTGTAAAGTATGTGTAGACTATATTTACCACTAGTCCAGTTGCACAAACTCTAGTTCCAAACCTAGGTAGCTCAATGGCTTGTTGCTATCTCTACTTAGGAATTCTTTTCCATTTCACATGATAATGGCAATCATAAAATCCTGCCATGAGACATACTGTATTTTCCGGCCTATAAGTTGAAGCGGATTATAAGTCGAATTCACCAATTCGACTTGTTTTCCATCCTTCATCCATATATAAGTCGATTCATAGTATAAGATGAGGCCAGGTCAATATCTTGGCTTTGTATTTTACACTAGTAATGATATCGTTGTATGATATTCCATATTACCTGCAATCGTGAAATTGCATTACTGATGCTAACTTGCTTGTGATTTGACTTCTGAACAAATCACTGCTATATTCTGTTATCAACTGACACAGGAGAATAAACAGTCCATGCCTGTTTTATTATAATTAAAAGCACATCCATGTTGTAGTTCATTTTATTACCTGTAGTTACGAACATAACTTATATAAACTTTCAATGACACAATCCATATACAGTGGTAACTTGACTTACGAGTGTCCCAACTAACGAGTTTTTTTAGATACGAGTCGTCTCTCGGCCAATTTTTTGCTTCGAGTTGCGAGCTAAAATTCGGGTTACGAGCCAGCTTCAGATACCCCACCGTTAGTTGGCGCAGCAAACCTCACAGTGAACGAATCAACATCCGCCAAGCATCCCGTGTCTCACTCGTTCACTTTAAGCGGTCAGCTAGCAGTGGAAGAGTGTTGTGCTCTAATTGTGCTTGCGGTTATTTTGCAAAGAAGCAGATGATATGCTTTGAATTAAAGAGAGAAATTATTGAAAAACATGACCACGGTGTGCGTATAGTAGACTTGACAAAGCAGTACGAGCATAGCACTTCCACGATCTGCACCATACTGAAGCAGAAGGAGTCAATAAAGGCTATCACGCTAGCCAAGGGCATTAAAATAATTAATAAACAGCGGACATCTCTCCATGAAAATATGGAGAAGCTGCTGATGGTGGGTTGATGGAGAAGCAGCTCGCCGGAGATACCGTAAAGAAGGCTATAATCTGCAAGAAAGTACGAGCTATTTACGCTGATTTGCTGCAAGTTCTCTACCTTCCACCCAACATCACCACTATCCTGCAGCCCATGGACCAGCAGGTGATTTCTAATTTCAAGAAGCTCTTTACCAAGCACCTGTTCCGACGCGGATTTGATGTGACGGAGAGCACAAACCTCAACCTTAGAGAGTTCTGGAAGGAACACTATAACATCAGGATATGCTTCAGAATTATCGATATTGTGGTGTTTTTTGGAGGTCCGGAACGGATTAATTCCATTTCAATGGGGAAAATGGATTTGACATACGAGTAATTTGAGTTACGAGCTCCGTCACGGAACGAATTAAACTCGTTAAGTCAAGGCACCACTGTACAAGTCAATTCGAAGTATAAGACGAAGCCCAAACTTTCAAGTAAAAAAATACCAACCTTATAGGCCAGAAAATATGGTACTCAAATTGGCATGATGTCCAATAAACGTAATTGTGTCCTTTCCAGTTTTTATTCATAAGAACCCGAATAACTTCCTTTTATTCTTCTGTGTTGATTATAAACACTTTTCTAGAAGTTTATTTTCTCTTTCATTTTAAACTTGCATAGCTTTCTTGTCTGGTGAAAAAAACTCAATGCTTCATTTTTTGTCAATCATTTGATGGATCTTGTGTAAAGGGTCACCTTGATTGTTCTCGTTGTCTGCCAGGTGTAAACAACTTAGAATTGCAGAAATCTATCCCATACTCAATTTTTGCTGAAGTATGGGGCTCATATCACATGATCAGTAGCCCAGTAGGAATCGAGATCAGATGTATGTACCAAACCCATTGCTATAATCAATGCCAAAATGAGTTTTAAATGTTCAGGTGTGACAGGCTGCCATTTCTTTAAGTGACTGTTCTCCTTAAAGTCTGACCCAGGAGCTCTCTGATCTGCGTAACGATTTGTTTGATCTACTATCAGATGCAGTAACTTGTCATTAAAAAAAAAAGTCTTGAATAGTCCATAGGTTCAGTATTCAAATTCTTGACATTTAATTTTGAATTATCAGTGAATGGGGGTTGACAGGCATGCCATCTTTTCACATCAAGTGAGCATGCACATGAGTGATTTTGAGCCAGGAGTTGATGTGGAACTGGAGGCAGTCCAGTTCCACATCAACTCCTGGCTCAAAATCACTCATGGATATTTCCATCAACATCTGCCAGTTCCAATAATTTCATCCTCCTCAAATTCTTCAAAATCATTATCATCATCACTATCAGAAGCCAGCATTTGTTGCGAGATATCACCATCGTTTTCATCGTCAGCCATTTTAACTTGTTCCAAGCACCACATGCGCAAGTAAGCATTTGTAAAAACTTTGCTACGTGCATAGTAGAGTACAATGGAATGCTTGTTCCGGGCCTTTAGAAACCAATCAAATTTAGTTTTACAAGCAGTCATGGCTAATTGAAGTAATAGAATCTGTATATTGTTGCTAGGGCTGTCAACGGGTACCCGAGTACTTGACAGTAGAGGAAAACCAGGGTATTGAAAACATAATTACAAGTACCCGTTCACAAAAAAAAGTTGTCGACAACATTATCAAAATATCATATATCAGCAGCAGCACACTGGTCTGACTAGTCAAGAGTTTCCTCTGACCCTTGCCACCCCATTTTTGATAGTTGGACATTCATGTTGGGGTGTAGGGTCAGAGCGCATTTCCTATAAAAAAAATTGGAATTCGCCGACACCATTTGATGTCGGCATGAGTAGCAGCTTACATGCCGCCCCAGCGAACTTGAACAATCTTTCATCCAGATATACCAGCATGAAATCGATAGGAATGATTTTATTTTCTCAAAAATCATGAGTATAGCATTTCTATGCCTTTAATCTGCTGACAGACGAGACAAAAGTACATCATTCCTGAAATGTGTCCCGGATCTGGCTATTTGCATTCCTACTCACATGACTACAGAAATCTCGCAACCTAGGTCAAGTGATATCGACAATAAGCAAATTTCCAAAAGTTGTACATATAATTTGGACATATTATATAGTAGCCACATAAATAAATATAGTCTGTTCTCTACTCACTAAGCCATACAGATGCTATAATTATAATTCGAGGTGAAAGTAAAACAATGTTTGCTATAAATAGAACGTTACTGTTGGAAAGTACAAGTCCACGGACAAGGGTACTCGTATATTGTAGTTATGTAAAGCGGTCTTTTCTAAAATACGGTCTGTGAGATTAATGGAATATTAATATAAACGAGATTTTCGGAAGGTGGATATACCGAAAAAGCGTAAACCATATACGTTTACGAGTAACGCGTAATTTAGGGGGAAAAAAATTTGTTGCTCAAGGGTTGTACATGTCTTTCATGTTCTAACGAGTACCCGGGTACCCGTTAAACGGCGCAACGGGTACCAGGGTAAGTTTTCTGTGGTTTTTGACAGCCCTAATTGTTGCTCACCTAGAAAACGACTTAAGCCGTGACAAGCACTACAAGACATCAATTGACCGCGCAAATAATTTCATGACTAGCACTTTAAGGGTTAAATAATCTGAAAGTGAGTAAGGATCTGTGAACTTTATCCAAAATTAATCGATCACGTTGTTGTTTTAGGACTTTAGCCCATGTTTTAGCACATGATAGGCTATACATGGTGGCCAGTATTATTGGTGGAGGAAGAACCCGGGAAAACCCCCAGAAAGAACCACCGACCCATGAGAAACTACTGGCAAGCTTTCTCACATAACTACATTTGCCAAATCTTAGACTTGAACCCACGCAGACAGAGGTGAGACGGCAGCAATCCGTAACAGAAAGCGTATTAGACCCCTCAGCCACTCGGGGCCCCAAATAAATTATTAAAATATCAAATCAGATATTACATTTTTTTTTTTTTAAACTATCATAAGGATGTAACTTTTGAAAAATACATCATAAAGAACAAGTGATAAAAAAGCCTCAAAAAAATTTATTGCTATAGTGAGATTGCTTTATAAATGACCCAATCCCCCATTTTAAGTGAGGTTTACAAGTTGTTAAGGTGCATTGAAATGAGGGAGCAGTTTTAAAAAAATGCAACTTTTAAACAACTTGAAATGGTTTCCTGCCAGTAAACATTTACAAAATGGATCAAGGTGTAAATGAACATCCATGTGTCAGTGACACAGGAATTACCGTTACATGTATAATTAAAAGATATATACTTTCACATCTCTGCTGAAGACAATTGTCAAGAAAATATGACACACTTCATCAAAGACAAAGTATAATGAGGTTTAAATTGCATATTTTGATGTTTTGATGGACTATATAGGTAGTAAGTATGTCACAGTCAAGAAAGTTTGACATGTTTAAAGAAAGATCTAATGGGGCTTTTATATGGACTATTTATTATGTTTCTTAATGTTTAGCATTTCAGTAATACTTTGATTTTTTTTTTTTAACTTTCGGTAATGAAGTTTCCAAGACAAAGCAAAAGTAGGAAATAAGATTAACTTTTAGAAGAAAAAAACATGAAAAATCAAGAAATCAAGTGGGCATAAGCTCTATAAAAATTACTACCCTATGAAAAATTGCTACCGTATTTACCGTATGTTTTCGGACACTGTATGTTTTCGGATACCGTTTTTTTCGGGGAAAAATCATATTTAAATGCCTTGTAAGTTTTCGGACGTTGCTCCGCTATAATTGTTTCTACAATTTATGTTTTCGGACACAATCTTGGAGGATCTGCTTCGTCGTTTTAATGTAAAATTTACAGCGTGTTTGCCGTTAATTTAACTGATACAAAGTTCGTATGTATGTATGTATGTATGTGTGTATGTATGTATGCAGATAGATTGATAGATAGATAAAAAAATTATATTAAGCCATTAACAATAAATAACGATATCAAAGAATGAAAAGAAGTATGATTTAATGCTGTAATATATTTAAATATATTATTTAATTTCAAGCAGGTTGTCCATAGCATGTTTTAGGTCCTCGAGTGAAAAGCCCTCAAATTCTGTATCGCTATCATCATCATCATCCATAATGTTTAATTGTTCGTCATTTCTGATCAGCGCGTTTTCGCTTCCGCTCAGATTGACACTGATGCCGCACACCTTAAAAGATTTCATTATCATTGTGCGTTTTTCCTTTAATGTGTCCACGGCATTGATAACCCAGTCCAATACAGTCTGGTTGCTGGCTGTCTTGATGCGTCCGTTGATGCTTTCATCAGATAATTTTAAAGCATTCGTTGCATCCCTGATGTATTCCGTCCAGCTGCGGCGGAGGTAGGTCTTGACAGGCTTATTAATGCTGACATCAAGAGGTTGCAACTTGGATGTGCACCCTCCTGGTATTATTGCTGGCACAACATTTCCGCGCCGCAACTGTTTCTTCACGTCATCAGTGATGTGAGCCCGGAACGAGTCCATAACTAATAGTGAACGATCTCTCTTTGTGAATGGGATATAAATTTCTTCAATCCATCGCAGCATTAGTGTTTCGTCCATCCACGCTTTCTCCTGAACTGCGACAATCCACCCTTTTGGTGCCTTCAGATCGAGCTGTCTCTTTCCCTTGAAAATAATCATTGGTGGTAATACATCGCCAGAACCTGCAACGGCTAAAACGACAGTAATGTGTCTCTTTTCTGCTCCAGTGGTACGAATTAGAACACTCTTCGCTCCTTCTTTGTCCACTGTTTTCCCTGGCACAAGATCAAAATACATCGGTGTCTCGTCCATGTTAATAATACACTTATCGTCAAACTCGTCCTCCTCACGTCTATCCATCACAAACTTGTGGAACGAAGCAATCTTTTCTTCCAAATCCTTTGGTAAACGCTGGGCAAGAGAGGTCCTGCTTCTGAGCACAAACCCATGTCTTTTCATGAAACTCTCTCCCCAAGAACGACTGCCATGGAATTTGCTATCCGGATATTCTGTCGAGACAAGCTCCTTGGCATATATACATATTCCCTCAACACTTACTGGAATTTGTAAGTCACGCTGAGTGAGTACCCATTGAGCTATCTTGTCATCCAATGTTTGTCCATATGAAATGGGTCGTCCACACTTAGGCAAATGTCCTTTAAAGTTCAAATCTGCAGAAAAGTCAATTTTCATCCAGGTACTCACCGTGGATTTCGGAATTTTGAATTTTTCCGCTGTTTTTCTAATTCCAATAAGTTTTGCATTGTTAACGATATCATGCTTTTGCTTTAATGTATAATGTTTATAGTGACCACGTACAGAACCGGGTGGAGCACTCGTGGGTTCAAGATAATCAGACTCATCATCTAGAGCAGCTTTCTTCGTAGGCGGTTGTTTTTGTGATGCTTCCTCAGAATCATTAATTCGAGGTCGCTTCTGTGGACGGCCTACTGGTCTCTTTGGAGACGATTTTGGCAAGGGCGAGTCCCTCCAAGAACTAGGCAGTGCCTCCTCACTTGTTGCATAACGTATGATAAACTTATCCATCAAAATTATTACAGTACTAACAATATTATGTTTCACAATGATAGCTATCCAGTATACTAACTTTTGTATGTGGTGGGTATTTTATTTATACTTTTTATTTTAATAGTTTGATTCAGCTAACAAAAATATGATTGGTTGTCAGTATAGACATTGTTACACACGAAACCACTTCATACAGGTGTGACAGTTATGGCTTTGATTAGAAACCATGACCCCTGCTTTATATCATTAAACAATACATCAGAGTCGGTATGGATTAGTAAAATTCATTGGCATTGTCCAACAAAACAAACCCCTTATCCCTGAGGCATTATATACAAAGGTTTAAACATAGTTATTGTTCTACAGGTAATAAACCTCTTGGTAGACGATATATTTGATTGTGGGTGCTAAATGTTAGATACATCGTGTGCTCTTTTAATAAAATCCAGATGGCTGCCTTTTATTTCCGAACACATCTGTCAAAGAAATCCCACCAGTTATATTATTAACAATTAACACCCAGACACTTTGAAATCTCTGACAAGCATCACTACAATCTTCGAGCAGTAGATCGTTTCCAGCCGGCAAGCTTTTCTCATTTTAAATCTACCCTCGACTAGGTGGAAAAAAAGAAGAGAGAACCACAACAAATGTATCACCTTTATTTTAAAAAAAATATCAACATATTAATCACGCCGATTCGTATATTGCAAATTGCTTTTTAGTTTTACCCTTCGTAGGCGTACATACAACACTCACCCCATTTGGAGCCTCTCACCCTTGGTGCTCTAAGAATAGCCATCATACATGTACCGGTGTTTCGACTCTCGATACTAAAATGTTTCTTGCCCAAAATATCTTAAGAATTATAACTCCAAAATCTTTTTTTTTAGTTTGTATTAATATCTTAATTACACAGAAATAAAGCTTGCGTGCTTTTGTAATGTAGATTTTAATGATCATTAGCAGAAGGTTAAACTGGATTGCAAGATTACTATCAATGTTAATATGGCGGTTCTTTTGGAAAATACGCACACAATCGTGGCTCTAATACATGTATGGCTTTGTTTTCTGGTGGATGGACATGTATCAAATAGACAAAATAGGCAAGTAATGCCCATTTTTCATTAATTATCCTTTCCGTGGTGTTAGACAAAATACTTGTTTTACTTCATGGCAGCACGTTGTCATGTGAGCTAACGGTAACTTCGTTACGGACGGGAAGGGGGGTGGTGGCATAATTCTATCTTCACTTGTATGTTTTCGGACACCTAATCAAAGAATTTAATATGTATTCGGACAACAAAAAAAGTAATTATTTGTTTCAGTCTGAAAACATACGGTAAATACGGTATTTCATCATTTTTCAAGGGCTATGAATGTGGGAGATAACTCTTCATAGCGTTTTTATTATGTGGCTAGATCAGATTAAAAGGTCTGATAATTATCTCTGTTAAGGTCTTTGAACTAATAAAAATTATAAATGTACAAGAAAATTAGAACAAAACATTGTCATTATTTTAACAAATATATCTACAACTTTTTCCCCCAACCTGTACCCCCCAAAAAATAAATAGACATTTTATCTTCCTTTTTGTATTTAAAAATTCTTGTAAGCCAGTTCAAGGACCAAGAAAGAGCATCATCCCATAAAAAGAAAGTCTAAGCAAATTTATGTCTCCCCTGCATAATGCATAATTGTTTTCACTTTTAAATAATTTAGACCTTGTTTGACTGTCAGTGGCATAGTAACGAGTATAAAAAAAAAACCCACAAATATGAAAATGTAGAGCTAAATCCGGTCTAAGTAGGACAGCACTCTTTCCAGGTTTTGGAACTTGCAACCATACAAAAATTCTTTAACCAAAATTTCCAAATGGCCTTGAAGGGTAGGCTGCATGAAAATGAATGGGCAGAAATTGTGATGCTACAGTCCAGGTATGAAAGCTTTCCTTTCCACTGTTTGAGATCCATAACCAAATGGAAAACTAAACCACATCACACTGATCTGTGGCATCCATATTGATAATTTGAGCAGCATTATTTTCAGTTGGGGCCAACAAGAACTTAAGATAAATGTATTTTTAAGTCTCACCACAATCTTACAATTAGCTTAGATGGGGAAATAACATACATACATGTAATTTAACTAACAACATGAACAAAGAGCAACAGACCATCCCATAAGCTCTTGTTTTTTGACGAGAGTTTGAATCTCCTGACCACACAGAAAAAATTAGCCAGCAAATGAATTAAAAGATTTTAAAATGACCAGACAGAAAACCAAAATCAATGCTTAAGCTGTCACTGGTACAACCAGTGACTCCTATATCTCATTAACACTAAAGAAAATACTTTAAGCATGTGTACCAATGATGATAATTTGAACTATTTATTCAATGTTGAAAGCTATTACTATGATTTTTCTTAAGCTATGGAACCAGTTTGTATGTGGTGGAATATCAAAAACACTGTTTAAAAGAATGAGGTTTGCTGACTGGTCACTTTAGATGAATGTGCATTTTACCAGCCTTACAACAAATGTAATTTTGCTAACTATTAACATTATGGACTATAGGAATTATATTAGCTGTGCCCAGAATGTACTGGTAGACCAACCACAACCAAGATAGCCAGAGGGATACACTACACATCCAGCACACATGTACGTGCATCTACTAACTACTAGACTGATTCTCCCCTACCTTAATTTCTTTCTCCCCGTGTATGCTTAACTCTTTTATTTTGTCTGGGCATGATTTCATCCCCAGTAACCGTATCCCTGGTTCCTTGATATCCTGCTCTTTTTTCTCCTTATCAGAGTGGGAATGGTTATTCACAGGGGACTCTTCTTCAAGGCTACGATTCCCTGTAGAATCATTACTGAGCTTGCTATTGATGGAGCAATTATTTGTTTTGTTACTCACACTCACATTGAATAGAGATTGATTTTTCTCCAAGTTTGAGTTATTGCCACAAGTCTGCCGATGGGCTTTTAAAATGTCATCAAGTAATGCTCTGTCCTCATCAGTCAACTCATTTGAATCAAAATTGATTTGGGAATTATCTGATTTCAGTTGTTTCTTCTTCTTATTTCTGTCATTGCGAACAGCTGAAAAAAATCAAGAAAATAAACACATAAATTCATGTACAATATATTATAATCAAATATCTTACAGTGCCTTCAAATATACAGCAGTGTTGCAGTGATTATCTGCATTCCATGGAAACACATTATATGGATAAACAAAGATTTTGATCATGGAGTTCAGTTTAGCATGAATCAATATTTTGTGCAATATTAAATTTTATTAAAATCTTTCTAATTTATTAGTGACATAAAATTTTAGCAAATTTCCTGTGCACAAAATATGTTCTAATTGCAATTGTTTTATGTTATAATAAGTAACAAGCAAAAACAAAATGTTGCTTACTTTACTTTAACAAAAAGATTAATCATCCTCTAAGCGACATGAAGGCCTGCTGATCATGATGTATCTTCATATAAATAAACAAACAAAATCAGCCAGGGCTTTAATTTAACACTTGCATACTTACATAATATCAATATTTCAATCTCTTGTATCTTTTGCAAGTGCTAAATTTCTATCCACTTATAATTTTATCCACAAGCAAAATACAAGTAAAAGCATCTCAAAGAACACAAATTTAACAAAATATATATGCATAATTCTGCAACGCAAAGCAAAGTTTCTTTGGCACCGATTCCACTGCCATGAGATAAGCTATTTAGCTTGTAGCTTAATATTGTCACAATACATGTACCTACCAATAAAACAATTGGGACTAGGTCACAACTTGTGCTTTTTAGTTAAGCAGGATATCTTTCACTGTGTCCAATCATTTGATATGGAAATATTTTTCCTAATACTTAACTTATTTTAACTATAATGACATGATATTTGAGCATCTATCATAGGATAGTTGATCACTGACATATGGTACACATATTTTGTTTAAAAACAAAATTGCTGCCCCATATATTCTTGTTCAATCTGGTGAGACCAATTGTTCACAAATTCTTTCATGTTCTGAAAATGCTGTTTGGACATGTGTATAAATCAGATTTTGCTTAACAAAAAGGCCTGCTAATGCTCACCCAGCATTCGTTGGCCAAAAAGATCATGTAGTAAGATGTTGCTTTGGTTTGCAAGACACACCTGTTAGCAAGATATCCATCCACATGGTATAAACTCTTGGTATTTGCCATGTTCAACTGCATGTTTTATTGGGTTTTTGTTTGCTTTTTGGAATACTTGAGAGGAACTTTAATTGGATTAAATGGTGCCTAGGCATCTTCTGTATGAATGTAATAGGTGTTTGTGCTAGGAATCTATAAATCACAACTGGTTTGATCTACTAAGGTAGATTTTTTTTAAAAAAATTAGTATTAATGGCTATACCTTATGGGAAAAAAATATCATATGTAAGCTTTGCACATAGTTGCTATGAAATCCAAATTACTATTAGGGAAGTCAAACTGATCTTAATTTTAAACAGAAATATATCCAGAGAAACAGACATACCCAAGTTCGCTTCAAATTAGCTTGGCTGTTTTATGGAAACTGAAGATAAGATTTTCTGTATGTTGGCTATACAAGCCAGTACACCATTTCTAGGGAAGCTACATCAAACAAATTCTGATACGAGTCTGTTCCAAGAACCACTCCTAACATATGTAATCAAAACTGGCTAAGCCATTTGAAAAATGCTGAGCATAGTTTGTTTCACCCGGTTGCCAAGGAAACCACACCACTGCAATGTGAGCCAGCATGACTAAATTTTGATAGAACGTTTCCTAAGAAACAGTCTTATCATGTTTAATCAAAGCAGACTCATTCTGCAGATGCTAAAAATATGTTTTCCATAAAGATGCTATGGAAGACACACTTGTTGCTGAGAGTGAGGCACAAGTTTGAGATATGTTTATTTAAATTTGCCCTGTGATTCTAGATCAGTTAAAAAGGTTTTCCAACTGGTTTTCACTGCAAAGTAAAAACATCATAGACAAAATGTTGATATAGCATGTCCTAACAAAAATTCCTAAAAATTCCAAATGAAGCTGGTTGCAGGAGTATTAGAAGTTGAAATTAGGTTTTTCATATGATTGCCAAGGAAGCCATATCTATTAATACAGTTGCTATCATGAATATTTTTTGGTTTGCTGCTTTCTCACAGTAACAGAAGATCTTTAATTGTTGTTGAGGCAATTCAAATACCTTGTCCAAAGACACAAGTGGTAGCTTATCCAGGCTGACGAGATGGTAGCAATTAAATCCCCACCATTGCAATCAATAGTCTGGCATGCTAACCATAAAAACAATATGGTTCCACAACCATAATATAATTTTGATGGGAGCATTCATAACAAATTTGATCAAAACTCATTCAGCTGTTTGGGAATTGTTGACAATTTGTTTTTCTTATGGTTGTTGTGAATGTCACACCAATGCTAAAGAAACCACATAAGGACATTATTTTGTCAAAGTAAATTGTTGGAAAAACTTCCACCAAGTTCGATCATAACTGGCTTGACAACAAGTTTCCACATACCTGCTAATGAAGCTTCAATGATGCTAGGGGAGACAAGACAGATGGAACTATGATATATCATGTTCAACAAACATTCCAAAGAAACCCGATTGAAATTTACTGTGGCATTCTTTTCCAGTACCGGTAGTCAAAAAAAGTTTTTCACTTGGTTTTTATGGAAGTCACAGGCTAAGCCATTCTAACTTCTGAAATATGGTTTTCATTTTGATTTCAACAGATTCCACAATATTCCCCAGAGAACCATATCAACTATAATTTAGGTTCAGCATGTCCTGCAGAACATTCATGCCAAGTTCAATTAAAATGTATCCAGTCTTTTTTAATAGACAAAGTTGAAAAAAAGCAATGTTAATACATGGCAGATCACATGCCATATCATAAGTCCACTTGACTTTACAGTCTGATAAGGTAAAAACATTTCAGCCATACATAAGTATTATTAACTGAAACTGATAATAAAAGGTACAATCTCAACAAAACAGAAAAGCATCAATTAAAAATAACAGAAAAGCATCAAAGTTCATTCGTATTCCAAAACTTTCGGCATGCAGTATAGGTAATAATACTAAAAAATAACACTTTTAAAAAGTATTAACTTCCAACAAATTTAAATTTTATGATGACACATTTTTCAACACATGAGAAATTGAAAGTAGTAAAAGAAAAATGTTAAATCATAGACACGACAGTGCTGATGTTTCTTCAAACAGCCTTAAGTCCATGTGTGCAAGTTAAACCCCTACAGGATAACATTGGGCTTAAGACATAATGGCAAGCAAACATGGTTATGAAATTCTATCACCCATTCTGTTAGTTGTTATATCATATACCAAATGCTTTTGTAGTCAAATAATATTATGTCTAGTAAAATTTTAACAAAAATTAAGTTTCCTTGCCAAATCTGTTAAAATGTTTAAGCTGGCTTATATTCTCTCGTTTAAATAAATTGGCATGTTCATCATGTGGTTCAAACAACCAGATAATTCTGTAAACATATTTTATGTGAACACAAGTTTACTGTATTTTTTGTGATGGACAGACTCTTAATAATGAGCATCTTTGTTTTTAACCAGAAACATTTCTTTTGGCACAGACTTGACAAAGTCAAATAACCACTGTCTAAGTGATAAAAGGTAACTCTTCAAAAAATCAAAATTTTTGATCAACTTGAATGTTTGACCTTGCACTGATATAATTTAAAATGCCAGTGAAACCGATATTACAAGTACAACTAATGGTTATCCAATTAGTTTACATGTTGTTACTCAGCATATAAATATTTTCTTTTGTAACTTCATATTTTGATGACTTGCAGCTAAAATAATTTTTTAGAAATATTACTTTAAAACAAAAACACTTTCACTTTCTTTTCCATTATATACATATGAAAATGTTGAATGAAATTGCTTCACCGAAAAACTGCAATTACTCCATCATATATACCCTATGAAAATGCTGGGAGAAATTACTTCACCCAAAAAATGTAATTACTCCATCATATACCACAAGAAAATGCTGAATAAAATTACTTTACACAAAACCAGTCAATTACCCCATCATATACACTATGAAAATGCTACATGAAATTATTTCACCCAAAATCTTGCAATTAGTATCAAGCACTGCAAGTGTGTGTGTGTGTGTGTGTGTGTGTGTGTGTGTGTGGTTCATGGAAGGATGGAAGTAAGTTTATTGCGTGATATTCAATATACATTAACCCTTAAAGTGCGTGTCGCGACTATAGTCGCGCTGTTGTTGTTGGTCCCGCAGTGCATGTCGCGACTATAGTCGCGCTAGAGGTGAACAACACTGATCGCATTCTATAACTTCATCTGGCCATAAATGCCTGTAAAACTATATTTGATTGGTTTAAAAAGGCCCGGAACAAGCGTTCTGCAGTACTTTACTATATTATTAACGATGTAATTTTACAAATGCTTGGTTCTAAACACATGGTACTTGTGCAAAGCAAAATGGCCGACGCTGAATACGACGGTGATTTCTTGCAACAAATATTCGCTTCTGATAGTGATGCTAATAGTGATTTTTTATAATTTGAGAAAATTTACATTATTGTCGCAAGCGAGGTATTGATGGAAATACACATGAATGATTTTGAGCCAGTAATATACGTGGAACTGGAGACGGATGTACATGCTCGCTTGACGTGAAAAGATGGCGCGCCTGTCTACCCCCATTCACTGGTAATTCAAAATTATATGTCGAGATGGTGAAAAATGAACGTGCGGACTATTGAAGACTTTTTCTTAGATGACGAGCTATTGCATCTGATACTAGATCAAACAAATCGTAATGCAGATCAGAGAGTTCATGGGGCAGACTTGAACGAAAAAAGTCGCATGAAGAAATGGCGACCTGTCTTACCTGAGCATCTAAAACGTTTTTGCATCGATTAAAGCAATGGGTTTGGTACAAATGTCTGTTCTCGATTCCTAATGGGCTATTGATGATGTGATATCAACTGCATACTTCAGCAAAAAAAATAAGTATGGGATAGATTTCAAGCTATTCCAAGCAATTTACACCTGTCAGACAATGAGAACAATTAAGGTGACTCTTCACACAAAATCAGCCCAATGATTGAACAAAAATAAAGCCGTTGCTGAGGTTTAATCACCAGATATGGACCTCGATTTGATGATATTATAATAAATAACAGGTGATAGTTTTTCATGAACATTAATTGCTGACTGGAGGATTTAAACATACATCTGACATTCATGGAGTGGATTTTTGCAAAACTGTCACCCTGCCTTTACCTGTGATTTTCACAATTTAAATATAACATTGTGGCAGACATAACATGTGCAAGGTTGGACTACTAAAGAATATAACATTTCTTAGATATATTTGAACTTTTCCATAAAAAACAAACAAAATTACTGATGAAATACAATTTTAACTTATTTTACCTGTATTTACACCTGTACCTGCAAATATGTTAAACCTACACATGTGTCTTTATGCTAATCTTAAATTATAGACACATACCATCATTTTTTATATAGGGTTTGTCTATCAATAGTGTATATTTAATGAAATACATGCAATTTAAAGACTGTGCAGTTTTCTTCTTTTCATCCTGAAACAATTCAGCACTGAGGGACCTTTTACTGCAAAACAATTCAGCACTTTAAGGGTTAAATGCATGCATCTCAGATGAAAATAATAAAATTAGAATTAGTGATTCCAATTTCCAATAATATGAATCAACCATGCAAACGCAGAACTACATACAACACAAACTCCCTTTATAACTATCTTAGAAAAGATACCACAACCCAATATCCACAACTGTTAAGTCACAATTACTAGATATCAAACCTTCTCCCCATTAAAAACAATTTTTACAAGTTCTGTTGAATTTCATTGATTTCTTGAAGAAGAAAAAAGTAAAAAGGCTCTCCACACTAATTACAATAGGTATTTCTTGACATATTTCTTCACTAACATTGGAGGAAAATTGCAAAAGTTGCAGAGATTCAAACTGCATGTTACATAGTACAAATTGCATACTGCCACACTAGGCATCTCACCATATGCCTGAATGACAAGCATCTGTAGGAAAATATGCAGGATATGGTATTAGATCGGTGGGCAAGTCAATTATTTTATGCAATTGTTGACTGATCAGTGTTGCTCTTGTTCCAGTCTAATTCCTAATTTGAAGGTTTTGCTCTATCAACAGTGCTGATAACATAAACATTGTGTTATATTATCCTTTCACAATGTACCATTGTGGAGGTTATTTTATACATGGTAAATGAGGTTTTACTATGCTGGTCATGTTGATGTCATACATTTTGTTTTGTGGTCTTCTATACATTTTCAATGTGGAGATTATAGAGTTGATGGTGAATGAAATGAGTGAATTCAGAAAATAATCTTTTTCAATAAGAATTTTCACATGACTTCCCTCCATATCTCAAAGTTGTGCAGAGTCCAACTAAATGACTTTCAGAAACAAGATTATAAAATAAAATAAAAATTTGAGTGGAATGAAGGCTTTCAAGGATTAAGTTTCAAAAGTTGAAAAAAAGTCTGAACTTAATCTAAAGATGGAAAAGAACAATGTGGATGATGATGATGGCAATCAAATTGGAATTTAACATAAAGCTGACTTCCTCAATATTCTGTGACAATGACATTGTTAGGAAAACAAAATACATATTTTAAGGAAAATGAAGGAAGAATTATATTTTTAACACATTTATCTGATAAACCCATCCAACATTTCTTTCTGGCAAATACATATAAACAACATTACTATCTGACAACTTTATTATTTAAAAACAAATACTATGAAACAAGTTACAATGACTGCAGGGGCCCCGAATGGCTGAATGGTCTAAAGTGCTCTCTGTTATGGATCACTGCCATCTCACCTCTGTCTGCGTGGGTTCAAGTCCAAGATTCGGCTAATGTAGGTATGTGAAAAAGCTTGCCGGTAGCTTCTCATGGGTTGGTGGTTCTTTCCATGGGTTTTCCCAGGTTCTTACTCCACCAATAATACTGGCCGCCATGTGTAGCGTACGTGTGCCAAAAAATGACGTTAAACCCTACAACAACAACGATTGCATGGTTTCAATGAGATGGTGGTATGTTCAATTTTTGCAAAAATGCAACCATACAATAAACAATTTGTATCATGTTAATACCCTAAAAATAAATGGCACTTACAACTGGGAGATGTGATGGAAAAAGATAATGTTCAAATAATCCTGTTAATTCCAAGAGTATAAAATTAACAATCTAAAACTGATGAAGTTTCAAGTGGTGGAAAATATGGCAGACCGACTTTTAATGCTACCTGACAATAATATACATTTACCTGAAACCATGACAAAACTGAAAAAATATATTATTTTTATGACATTAAGAGTGACAAATGTTAAAAAGATTTTCATACAATACACATTAGACTTAAACAGAGAGAATAGTCTCTTAAGGATATTTACCATAAAACTGACGGGAAGTTATTATTCTGAAATGGGTCAGTGTAATGATAATTCATTTTAAATTGAAGTTTGTGTTGAGAACTTTTTTTACTGATAGTTGAAAATTATATTTGTGATTCCTGATTCATTTTCTTTCTGGTGTATTATAACGCACAGACAAATATAAATGCTGTCTTGACATCCAACATAAAACTAATTACCCAGATAATAAAAGATGTTCATCATACATCTGAATGATTTCCAAGACCTATTCTCACTAGCCTTTTGTATACAAGTTATGTTATATGAGAAAACAATGAATGCACAATACAGTAAAACCTGTCCTGAGAGACCACTGCAATGAAAGACCACTTGTTGTAAGAGACCAGGTTCTCTATTAACAGATTTATTGATTATATCGTGTTATGCTGTTACGAGAGACCACCTGTCATGAGAGACCTTTATGTTTTGGCTGAAGGGGTGGTCTTTCAAGACAGGTTCCACTGTACTACAATATTGTTTAATGATAAAATTCAAACTATAATTAAACAAAAGAAAGAAACCAGGAAAATGAGACAATATCCAACTCTTGGACTATTTAATTTGTGATTATGGAAAGAATTAAAATGTTTGGGTTTATATCAATTTTCAAAAGCTTTTAAAAACACTTCAGGGTAATTTGCTCAATTTTCCCAAACTTTCAAGTCCTTTAAAATGCTACCTCATTTTTCCCAAATTGTCAAAGAATGTAAGAACCCCGTGAGGATCACTGGTTTAAAACCTTTAAATATATCACTCCTTTGGTACATATACACTGAGAGGAGGTCTGTCACTTGAGAAACTGAAGTTGCACACCAAGCCACACATTTTTAAATAATATTTGACTTTACACTGATACTTTGTAGCAATCTATCTGTCTTTTTACTGTAGAGTGAGATAGCACATAGAATTAGGAGATGAACCAGTAAAAGTCAAAGCCGCCAGTTGTGTGTGTGTGTGTGTGCGTGTGTGTTGGGCTTTTAAATCTGTCAGAGTTTATTAAACTTGACGCAGGTTACCATTACAGACTCTCTCCATTAAAAAAATGAGCAATTTCTTGGAATGCAGCTGCAATGAAAAGTCCATCATTTGTTACCAGGTCTTCATACAGAATAATTTCTGATATTCTGTAGATATATTCCATGCCAATAACAGGGACGTTATTAATATATTGCTATAAATGCACCATGCCTTTGTAATGTGTATAAAGTTTGATTAAATCAACATCTGTAGTGCAGAAGGCATACAACACCACAAAGGATCTACTTGTGTATTCGTGCACCAATCATGTGTGCTTTGCCAATGCATGTCAAAAGCAGTTAAAATGTAGTTGTACTTTTCATTCTCAAAATTTTTTAATCTTTTTCACATTCGTGACTTCATATATAATGTAAAATATGATGTTCAATTCCTAAGTATGTTCTATTATTCAAAAATGATCTTCCCAGCTGACAAAGAAGAAAACATATGATAACTAAAAGTTACAGCCTGTTTCTAGCTCCAATTCTTATTTATCAAGAGCACGTCTCCGTAGTACTGGGAATATCAAAACTGTGAAACATGAACATGAAAATCTATACAGGTGACACTTGATTTATGACACTGACTTGTTCCTGAGGTTACATCATAATTCAAAATTATAAAGTAATACAGATCCACAAATGAGCTGCACAGAAGTCACAACACATGATGCCATCAGTGGTGTAAAATTGAGCAAAGTGGTGCAAACTGAATATTATTTCTTCATTGTAAATGGCAATAAAATGAAATTGTGGAAATCAAATTGGTATAAATCAATCATTCCCTGTATAACTCTTCATAAAGATTTTTAAAAAAAACAATAAACACAAAGGAATAAACTTGAAAGCATCATAACAATGATATAATTATGCAAACATTAAACGTTTCTAACGTGAAACAATGTATTTACATGAGCTGCTTTTTTGCACATATGAAGATGCTGATGGGAAGTTCATGGGAGACATAGAAGGCGTGCTCAAGGGAGTCCTGTATGGACTAGGTAATGGAGTCCCAGAAAGACTCCATGGAGTCCCAAATGAACTGTACGATGCAGTTCCAGCTGGACTTGCAATCGGAGTTGCATTTGCAGGTACCTCTAAAGCTGAGAGAAACAAATTTCATTAACCAATTATCTTAACTTTACAGACTTGCGATGTACATTATTTCTGAATGTATACCTAGTGAGACAACATTGCATACATAGTGATTTTGTTTGTGTGTTGGTTTATTTAATATGTGAACTATGTACTGTAATACATAAATGGAACATTAACATCCAGTGACAACTTGGACTGGTTATGCATACACAGTATGGTGATGATGTATCTGAATATAAAAATGGATGGATGAAGAGACAAAAATGCTGATATCAGCAACATTCTTATATGTATACAAACAAATATCACATTTCATATCAAGGATTAAACTAGAGGATTAATACAGAACATATAGAGGACTATCAAAAGAAAAGACAGAAAAGACATGCTATTAAAATGGATTTATCTACAGTGTTATTAACATAGAAACTACATGGACTTGTAGTACATTCAGGACTCTCTATTTGGTGGCTCTCCAAAAGTTGGCATCCAAGCTGTAAACGGAAGGTTCCCAAATATTTTGTATATTTAGTTTGGAACCAAAATGTTTAATAAGTGTATCATTCACAGCACATTATATCCCTGCCCCATGTCTAACAGTTATATATGCTGGCATTAATACTGCATGGCTTTCATTGGAGATAATTGATCAACAGGTCACCTTGTCATTGATTTTGGTGAAGGTACAAGGTTTTGAACTAAACCTACTGATCAGAAACTTGTATTTTCTTATCAAACTCATCATGACTATGACATGTGACCATTAATTAGACAACCAAATCTATAGGCTTATTTCTTATCCCAAATAGAGGTCATTCAATGTTTGGTCATGGATCCTAATGTATAATAAATTACGGTGCAAACCCCATTTACAGTGGCACAATCTTCACTTTGGCCATTCTTATCCCAAAATCAACAGACCCAATCTGTACTTTAGGTTCAAGTCTTCCCAAAATTTTACTCAAGGCACAGAAATCTAAAGCTATTATGCAAAAAAAAAAATTCTTTGTATCAATGACCTTGATCTGTTAATACCACATTGAATGGGCCTCTTTCTCATCCAATGCATAAACCATCCATAAATTCTGAAGGTACGTGGATGTGAACTGCACTTATTGTGGAGAAACCAGTTTTTATTTTCCTTGCAACTGACCTTGAGCTTTTGACCTTTTGTCCCCAAAATTCACAAGACTTGTACCTTGTTCCAAATGCAAGCCACTGCACCAAGTTTCATATCTGAGGGAGATCTAAAATTACTGTGGAACCATTTTCTGCTTTCAGTCATTGTGATCTTCATCTTTGTTTTATTTTCACCACAAAGTCTGTTGTGTGGAAAGCACTTTTCTAGTGTAAATTACAGACACCTGCCTTTAACCTTTACCCAAAGACTGATAAGCTTTTGTCTCACCCAAAATGAAAGTTACTTGCAAAGTTTGGTTATGATAGATACAAGAGAACTTGACATGTTGCACTATATTTCAGTGAGAACAAAATAGATTGAGAAAAATGTAGATGCACTGCTTCACAACTTATTGTATTTCTCTTACAGTGTGGATGTAAAAACAGTGTGACCTGGAAATCTAAGTTTTGCCATTCATTTTTCAGTGGAAGCATTCTGTGTGTCAGAAAGTGGCAAGGGTTTTCGATTCAGTACATCCTGGCTCAAGAAATGATTCCATGTTCACACATGAGACAGCAACTCCATGGCCAATGACAGACTTACACTGGTTATGCTAATGAGTGGTGATTGCTTCTGGACAAAAGTAAATCTGAATTGATATGTTTGGCATCTAATATTCAGACAATGCAAACTATGACAGCATGTAAATCCAGCTGTTCAATCAAATTCTGAATCAATAGAAATGTTATACTTGGTTTCAAGTCTTTCAATTTCTTGCCAAGTTACAGTTCTTCTGACAGGGTTGTGAACTTGAAACAAGGAACCAACACCATTATTAAGTTATCAAAGACAATAAATGCAGTCAAAATCATATAGTGAAACAGCTTTAATTTCAATAACAATGTGAGATTCAACAAGGGCTATATTTAAAATCACCAAATCAAATATATAGTAGCATTACATAATCTGGGCAGATGCATCCAAGTACCTGAACACAACATATACAAATTATAGAGGTCAATAAAACACGATGAATAATCAGTTTCAAAGACTTAGGCATCTTTCAGTTTACTGTCACCTGACAACAGTATTACCTGTATAACAAGTCCTGAGCGTACAAAAATGTAGTTCTGAATCACATTTCCTACTGCTGTAAGGTGATCGATTATCAGGAAGTATAACAATAGTTGTAAAATCTAAATTACACTAATTAATGCAGGTGAAAGAGAATATCAATATTTAATAGAGACATTTTATCCTAAGGAGTGCAATCATGCCCATACACCATATCTGCATGTCTGTAAACCCCTACTCCCACAGTAACCAGTACATATCCTCATCTGACAGCTTATCTGAGTCTTAAATGTTCACAAGACATTGAAAGTAGATCAAACCGTGTAGCCTGGAAAGCTGAAAAGGCAGATCTAGTTCGGTGCAGCAGACAACTGGGAATAGGTTATAATTTGGTACACAGAGTGTTTAAGTACAAAATATATGCTAAATCAAATTATTATGCTTATTATACTGTTTCTTAGGACCAATCAATATAAATATGAAAACACACTAGTTGGTCTGCCAGTACATTATGCTATGTTGTTCGCAGCTGGATCCAACTTGTATGAGTAAATACATTAACACATGCAGAGATACAAGATGCTGGCTTTTAGTCTGATGTCGAGCCCGCCCCAAGCTACAAAATCAAATATAGGTGGTAGCGACCTACTTTTGGTGCAAAGTTGTTGCACCTACCAAGATACACTGAAGTTTCAAGTTTGACGACTCTGTGGCCAATAGTACCCATGAAACTGACCAAAAGGCAAAGTCACTCAAGTGTGAACTAAATCTGTATCTAGCAATTTGAATCTGACCTACAACAAACCAAACCATAAACAACAGTATATACGAAAATTTAGTAAAGGAAACTTTGAACATGTCAGAGAACCATGAAAGAGATGTTAAACAGATCAAGTCGTATCCACATGCAAAGGAAAACAACTGTGGCAAACTGTATATGAAACACTCACCGAATTACTCAATTATAAATAAAGAATAAACATCGAGGTTAAACTTAATCTATTATCAATGTGAAATAGAAAAGATCATCACTGCACGAACAAAGATGGTAGAAGATAAAGTGTATAGTGAAGCTATATTCCCAATCAGAGAAAGGTCAGATAAAATGGTATTAAAATAAAGAGAAAACATTAACAAATAACACTGAGGTTACTCTCAGATGTGGATGGTCGTATTGTTCATACATATAGATGGACATGCACATGGATGACAAAGCGACTGCTATGCCTAGTTTCCGTCAAGGCGGGCTCGACAAAACTTAAAAGACTGAACTGAAGTTTGTGTATAAGAAATGGTTTCACATATTTATTTAGAGCTGATCTTTTGCCAACTCTCACAAGAGTAGACATGTGTAAGTAAATGTCCCAAAACCCAATTTAGAAACCAATTACAGTGTTAGAAGGGAAATGATGATATAATAAAACAATAATAATAACAAGCATATCATACCTTTGTTACAAGATAAACCTAAAATAAAGAAAGAATCTTAGATTGAGTTTATCTGTATTTTTGGCTGTTATCTTTAGCTAATAATGATGAGAAGTTTAATTAATGTTCTAGAATTTCTTTTTCTAAGAGTGTATTCTGGTGAATCTTTCAAAGGTAGTGTACTTAACAGCCAAACATTTTTAATATAAGAATTGCATGTTGCAGTGAAAAGATAAACCAAAAGACCCAGTTTTTATCGAGCCCACCTTTTCTTTTGTTACAAAGTATAAGATTTCAACATTGAGTTTAAAACTATTTGTTTAAAAAAACTAAAATCATTAACTTTTGTGTCAAGAAACTTTAAACATGACCATAATCAAAAGAAACTGAGCCAATTCTATGGAGGTGATGCATGTATGGATACAAACAGATACCAATGTGATTGCTATGTTTTGCTTCCACAAATTCAGTACCTGCCACAGTGGATACCTCTATGATAAATAACATCTATTTACAAAGGGCAGCATTTATAATTTGCAAATTTTTGTGGTTCGTGTGGTATTTTAAATAGAATTTTTTTTCTCACTATTACAATAAGGCTGGGAGCTATGTTATCAATTTTTCCCAATGCCGGTAAGGCTCTACTGCTGAAAAAAACATAATGCTTCACATGTAACAGTTTGAAAGTAATTCTTATTTCAAAATATTCCACAGACTTTGCTTCTTAATACCGGTATAGTTAATATACTTCTGAGAATTGCAAAAGAAGCCTAAAATGTCTGACTTGTGAGCTTTTCATAAGCAGGCATAGAGATATAAAAAAAACATACAAAGTAACATGATTGTAGTCAGTATTCTTAAGAAACTGATAACATAAAAACTTTTAACGTTGATGTTACCATATATATTCTCTTATAAGCTGGATTCAACTGCAAACACCACAGACTCTTTAAAACTGCTGTCACATAATCTGCTTTGCAGATCAGAGTATATGTTGTTTATTATCCTGATTACTACTAACAAACTCTACAAATCCAGGTCTACTGGCACATGATGCAATGGCAGAGCTATGTCTATGCAGTTTTTGCAGATGTCCTTAACTTATAAGCAAGTATACATGAACATGTACAGACAGACAGACAGATGCTAAATTAATCATGATGCTTAACTTTCACTAAAGTGGGCTCAACAAAAACTTGGTAGTACCTATCTAGCTCCCATTTGCTCTACAGTTTGAAAACTTGAAAACATGGCAAACTCAAAAAGTGCCTACATGACACATGCCCAAACAAGAGGCTCTATAACAGAGTTTTATAAAAGCCATCAAGTCACAATGACTGATAAAAAAATATATTCTCTAAGTCATGATCATATTGCATTCACGCCAACCATTATGCTTTTGGCATAATCATAATGCTCTTTTCAACTAAATTAAGCTTCATGCGTAAACATATATGGATTACGCTTTTTCCGTATATCCACCTCCCCCCCCAAAAAAATTAATTACTTGTTTTCTCAAATTATTAACATTCCATTAATTCCAAGGACGGTATTTTAAAAATGACGGCTTCTACGTAACTACAATATAAGAGTACGCTTGTCCATTAACTTGGCGTGCACATTCCTAATAATATTATGTTCTATTTATAGAAACTATCCTATTACGAAGAAACATTCTGGTTCAACTTTCAAACCTTTGACCTCATATTCTATTTATTGCAGCTGTATGGCTTAGTGAGGAGAGAACAGACTGGTTTTCTAAATTTAATCTTTATGCACAGATTCTTTGTTCTAATTCACATTTAGTGCTGAACCAGTCTAAAGGTATTTGACGCTAAAAAGTATCATTTATTTTAGTTGATGTGTATACGAGAGCAAAATTATCTCCTTTCAAATAATTTCAGATGGATTATAAAAAGGCAAAATAATAAACAAAACAAAAATTAACAGAATCTGCCAAATATGAAGACATGAGGGCAGCATCATGTTTCATCTATTACAGGCCGTGTGGAAAGAATTTTAATATTTGGTGCTAAAAGTCTTCAGATGGATTCTAGTCTATGTGTGTTTAAAGCTAAAAGTGCTACATATGAAAACTTGAAGTAGTAAAGGATACTAAAAGTAAAAGATGAGAGGGGCATATAAATCATTGTTCATAGGAATGTTAGCATATTATATGTGGATTATGCTTTTTCTGCTTGGATTCCCCTTTTTGACCACTTGGATTACACCTTTTCCTTGTCAGGGGTTGGCAAGTATGATCTTGTCTACTGAAATCCAGCCCAGTCCATTTAATGCTATGGGCAATTTATAATACATGATTTTATTACAGTTGGGTTGAAAATAAAAACAGATGAAAGGTTAAAACATGACCAATGATAAAATGGACATGTCTATTTTCATAATTGAGGCATCAAAAAAAGTAATAAAATGTAAAATATCTGGATGAACAAAACTGTTAAGAATAATTAAAGTTGCACCCTAAAAACTTAATTAAAAAATGTGGAGTCAAACAAAGAAAAAATACATTTAGCGTCAGTTTCTCCTGCCTTATTTTTCTTCTTTCTTTCAAAAACCAAAATTACGGTTTGGAAATTAACAGTACAAATCTTTAATTTTAGTATTTTTCAATATAAAGAACACTATGGTGGGGGGGGGGTCATATCCTTAACTATAACAATTTCAATCAGCTAAATAATTGCAGTGTACACAACTTTTCCTTGGATTCTGGCACTTGACCGTCAGCCAGTTGGAAAGTGACTTCCTACAACCCAGTAACTCCTGAAACCACCACATGACGTGTGCAATTGGAACACCCAAAAAACACTGCCTAGTCCTAATAGGTCCAACCTTTCCATGTCATTACTTTGTAAATAGATTGTATAGCTGGTTTTATTCAGCTATCCCAAGCTCATTACTAAAAAGTTAACTAATCAACTATAATAATAAGCTTCGAGTTCTAATTGGAAATATTTGCAAATGGAAACACAAGCTATAGAGTTAATGTAAAAAATCCAATATGGGCCACAATTCAAGACATTTTGGCTTATAGAAAAACAAAACAAAAAACACTTGACCAGTTGTTAATATAACAAATGTATCGAATTTAAAGTCCCTTAAAAGTTACTGAGTGGAAAATTCGGGGCAAAGTTTACAAATAGGGTAAATAACTGCACTATTCTGCCACTAGTAGAAATATTAAACATTACCTAGGTTTTCTTTACGTGAAGCTGCATATTAATTTTATTTCAATCCAAGAGTAATTCAAAAGTGCTGGAACAAAATCAAGGTTCAAAGGTAAAGTTCTAAATTAAACTGGTATTAAACTAGCCTAACTCTTACATTGCTGGAAAAAGGTAAAAATTCAACTTTTCTTATTTTAGTTGAAGGCAAAGACACAAGAGATTTGAAAATATATCACTTACTGCATTTTTTAAAGCTTTATATTCATTTAGCACTGTTCAAATTTAGAAGCATCTGAGCTAAAGGAAATATGAACAACCTCAAATGAAATGTCTAGTGAGAACTTTTTTTAAACAACTCATAGGTGAAAAAAGGGAATTTTCTCAATGAAAATCTTACCCCATAATTTTAAATTCTATACATTTTTATTAAACCTCCTGACTGAAAACGATGCAGAATTTTCAGGTGCAGTACGCAAATTAAATGTCTTTCTGATTTGATTTAGAACCCAGGAAGTAAATTAATTCTGTCTTATGTCTATCATTATGCTAGAATGTTTGCCCTGGGAAGTCATGACAGCTAAACCAACATAGTTAATACACATAGGACTCTTAATTTTTAATCCAATTTACTCAATAACTTAAGATATGTTCATTTATTCCTGTCATTGCAAAAAAACTTATAAATCTTGTCAATCCAAGTATAAAACTAAGGTGTTCCCTTATATATAAAAAACGTAGCAAAAATCGCACTAAATCACAACAGTGGATAATAATATCTGTAAAACCCATTTTAAAACAACAAAGCCTTTCCAAATTAATAGAAAAACATGTACATGTATGTCTAAAGGAGTTCTGTGTATGTAGCAACTTATTTTTTTCAAAAGAAAATCGGGTAAGATTATCTCCATTAATTCTAATACAATGGATTTAACATTGATCATGCAAAAGTCTGTCAGTAATTCTTCCCAAGAAACTGCAAATTAAAAAAATCTGGGCATACAATATAAAATGATTTTCATGTTATCTGATACTGAGGTACCAAACATTTCACAATAAAGAGAGTGCTTTCAAGGGTCACTCTTGTTGAAAATCATTAATAATGATTTTCCTCTTTATTTACAATGTTTACAATAGATATCTATAATAATTATGCCACACCCTTGGATGCACAGAGTTAGTGCCCTTTATCCATACAGCGAATTAATTTGCAAGGTACCCAAGATGATTTGGAAACTTAGTCTAAACAGAATGAAAAGTCTAAATATATCTAGGACTAAAAAATCACTTTGCTTTCAATCAAAGAAAAAATATTTATCAAAAAGTGCAAATATTTCAAATCAAGAGGGTCATTAGAACCTAAAAATTGTGACTAAACAGCTGCAAGCAAATCCCCATTCAACCATTTTACAGTCTTTGTCAAATAATAAATACTTAATTCCAAAAAGAAGGAAGAAAAGTTTGGTATAGCCTGGCCAACTAATATGAAATAGATTATCGAAACAAGTACTGTAATGAAGAAGAAAAAAAGATGGCTACTTGATATATGAGCTGTAATATAAATTTACTTTAGTTATGTAAATTACCTGGGTTACCCTCCGAAAATAAAGACTTGTTATAAATTATTGTTATTTTTATTATTAAACTAATGCACACTAATGACCACTGCAAGCTTCGTGTACAACTCCACATCTTGATTACTAGCAATATCAACCTTATGACAAGACTTACAATTACCTTCTTTTGACATTCCCATTGTAAAACATTTTTGAAGTCTGCAGTACTGACATCGATTTCTTGTCACCTTGTTAATCGGACAGTTCTTTTCTTTGTGGCATGTATATTGCATATTTTTTTGAACACTCCGACGGAAGAATCCCTGCAAAAGATACAGATCTGCATTATGTCAAGCCTGCTAAAGCTACCATCTATAAATACCACCTTTGTATACAGGTCAGTTAAACTTAATGAATACCCTATACTTGCACATGTTCGTGTGTGTGTGTGTGTGTGCTCCTTAAATTTCATATACGCGCATTTTTCTTGTACATGAATGATCTTTTAGTTCTTTTTAAGTTTAATCATCATAAATGCAATGTGTTATATTTAAACATAAAAAGTGTCAATCTACCATAACAGCCATGTCCATGAGTGTTTTTCTCAGAACCCAATTAAGTGATGACCGTGTTTCGAGATCTAACTAGCAGAAGTATATGATATATTGCTGCACTGAATTAAATGCTGGCCTTCTTTGTATTATCATGTTAATTACGTTTTTTGAATCAAATAATGGAGGTGGAATAAAAGAAAAGTTGAAAATCATGCAAATCATGCTTAATTAAGATATAATGGCCTCATATGTCAAGTGAATCATTTCCTTTGTTCAATCGAACACTGTTATAAATGTTGTTGTGTATGTAATACAACTAAACTATCTTAAATTAACCTACACTAAATTACCCTACTCAATCATAACTATGCTCAGAGATAACAAGGTAATCAAGTTAAAGGAATACTTCATAAAATAAAGAGCATTGTTTCTCATACTGACCACTGTGGGGGATATGAGTTTCAGAGAATTTGTGAATGAGCACTTAGAGATATTCTTAAGGACGATATATTTCATTATTACTTGAAATGAAATCACAGCATCAATATTTTACTAACTAAAAAATAAAAAAATTGACTTTGACTGAGATGATTGTCTTTCAAAAGGAATCTTGTTTGGTGGTGTATCAACAGTTAGTCTGGTTAACTCCTACACACTACACTATTATTTACCACTCATGGAACCAGAAAAATCCACAAAATAACAGCAGTGATGTAATACACAAATGTTTTTGCATACACTTGAGGGTTGTTAAAACCAGTTGGAATAATGTTAAGAATCTTTCAGATGTTGAACATTTTGAAAATAAATGTAATTTATACAGAATAGTGAACAACTTCATTAGAAAAAGCGCTTTATTAACAATTATTCCCAATGGGATTATAGAATAAAAAGCACACTCCCCACACCTACTCCCATGGTTTTCTAGATGTCATGCAGATTTTTGTGGAGGTGACTTAGTAACTTGCATCCTTGCTTATAGTGCGGTCTATGTTTCTGGATGCCGATGTACACAAGTTATCTAGGGAGAGGTATATATATAAACATGGTTTTGGAGTGGAGAAATTCAAAGGCAACATAAAAGGAAGCTGCAAGCATGGAGATAAAATGCACTGGAATCTATTCTTACATAAACAAATCCTTTGTTCATCTTGACAAACCAACTTAAGAGTGCACTGCTATATCATAATCTACTAATGTTGACCTCTGATTTGAGTAATGAATGTTGTGATACACTCAAATAATCATCAAACAAGCCATCATCGACCAATCTATGAAGGCAAGAACAGGAATGACTACAATCAACTACATGCTGGCTAATTCTTTTTTTTAAATGCACCCAGAATTTTTTTTTTAATCAAAGCTTTAAAAAAATGATTACATTTGTAGTACTTGTAATCAATGTTCAACAATTTTTTGATGTGCTGCCAGAATAACAAATGGGAATTTATTTGGCCTCCAAATTTGTTCTTTAGAGCGACTTTAAAAAAAACGTGCACCCTTCGTCAAAGCAATCTGACTACAATCTTTAATAAAACAAAGTATTTTTTTATCAAAGGAAATTAGTAACAAGCGTAAATAAAAGCAATAGAACCTGCTTAATTGTTGCATTTTCTTATGTGGATGGAACATGTTTAATGTGCAAAGGAAACTTCCTTTTTCCAGGAAAGATGTTCATGCTTCCAATTGCTGCCAACAGCAGAATAAAACGCAAATTAAGTCTTTGATCTTTTGAAACCATAGATATCTTGCCATTAAGTTAATTGAAGGGGGAGGAATCTCAAAAAGATGTACGATAACTTCTTAATTTGTTCATGTTTTCATTTCCCTATGAATAACTTCATACACTGGGTAGCCTTGGCAAGATAATGGCTGCCTGCAGCTGACCAAATCTTGGCCAATGTAAGTACATATACATGAAGCATCAACTGGCAACAATGAATATCATTCAACGTAATTAGTTTGGTGACAATCTTTTGTAAACTACTACAGTAAAGCTCGAAAACACAAATAAAAGTTCAGTATTTGAAACATGCAGCCAAAAAACCCCTCAGTATGTTCAACTAAAACGTTTATAAAGTACACCAGACTTTATTTACCACTAGTACAGTTGCACAAGCTCTAATTCCAAACCCTATGCAGCTCAATGGCTTCTTGCTGTCAACTTGATGTAATTCTTATCTTTTTCCATTTCACACGACGGTAGCAATCATATCTCCTGCCACAAGACAAACTCAAATTGGCATGTGAAGTCCAAAAAATGTAAATGTGTCCTTTCCAACTTTTATTCATAAGAATGTAAATATTCCTTTTTATTTTATAACGTTGATTATTTTCAAGAGTTATTTTCCCTTTCATGTTAAACATGTGTCTCTTGCTGGATGCCATTTTTTAAATGAATTCTATAAACAACAGTTTGATCATACAGACACTTCGCATGACAAATAGGTGCAGTTTAAAGACTGAGGAGCTGCTGTAAAAAATAGCCTGGTTCCCTGACTAATTTCACTAATTGCCTAATGAAACCCGGATTGAAATCAACCACAGATGAAGAAAAAATTCGGATTTTTCGTCAACAATCATTTTTCTATAGATTTTGCTTTTATGCTGCAAAGATATTTTAAGGGTAAGTTTCGTAAGACTTGTGGCAAAATCATAAGGGTTGGCAGGTCTGCATAAACACATATGATGACACCAATATGATGCAACTGAAAGGCAAAGTTTAAAGTCAGGCTCGTGAACAAACTTATTAACATTTCTCAGAACATGGAAAAAATTAACTGAACATAAATCTTCTGTACATAAAGTCTTGTATAAAAGAGATTGATTTCAATACATGAAATAGATGAAATCCTTCTATGTCAGCAGAAAGAAAATTTGTGACGTGATGGAATGGGATAGAAGATACAATTAACACTGTATGCATTAATTTTTTCCATACAACTAAAACTGGAGGACTGGTTCCTTTGCAACTAACCTTGCATCCTTCGCAGGAGCTAACTCCGTAGTGGTACCCTGAGGACTTGTCATTGCATACAACACACGGTTTGTACACCCTTGGGGGTGGGGGTGGGGAAGGGGACATGCTTGGACCTGACATAGTTGAAGGACTCTGCAGCTCTGTATACATTCCCTGAGTATCATACATAGCACCTGAAATTAAAAAACAATAATTATGATGCATGAGTGAAAAAAATGTATTACCATATTTACCAGATGTTTCTATTAAAAACAATGGTGCCTCCATAAAAAATTAGTCAAAAGTAGAAAACGGTTTTTATTGTTTCTGTAAATGTTTGGTGAAGGTTTGCAGAAAGGTGAACATGGACTTGTCATTCATTGGAAAGATATGGATTTTTTATACATGAATATACATGCAATTTTTAACAAAAGAGTTTGGTCCAGGTGATGTAGAATTTCATTCAAAGTGACCTTATACATTTAACCCAAAAATCAAAAGGATTCTTCCATTCCACAATGCAGGCCATCCATGGAATATGGTAAATGCAGATTATGGTTAAGATATTGTGTAGAAACCAGTTTTCTTATGTTGGCCAGGATGACTTTGACCTCTGATGTTTTGACATTGAAACTGATAGGTTTCTTCCTTGCGCCAAATACATGTCATCAGTAAAGCTCTGAATGATGAAGAATTCATAATATTTTGTAGAAACCATTCTTTTAAGTTCAGTCAATGAGATAATGACCTTTCATCCCCAAAATGATAAAGTATTTCCATATCCCAAGTGAAATCCATCCACAAAGTTTGGTAACCATATATGATAGAAACCGAAATAATTGTGCAGAAACATGCAGCCACATAGTCGGAAAACATAACATAATACACACATCTCCATTGGCATATACAACTTGTCCAGTCGTATGCACGATAGAGGAATTCAATAGTTGAACACACACACATAAACACACACACACTCACACATCCATTTTTATTATCGGACTAAATTCCTGCAGGCTTCATCATGTGCATTTGTATTCATATGAAAAGAATATTTCTTTTACCCCTATAAAATCTTGAATAGCACTTCATAACCATAAAAACAATCATTATGGCTCCTGGCTGGTAAGGTCATGAATTCTATTTTACTAAGTGGTAGTAAACTCATTAAAAGAAAGCCTCACTACAAGGCACAATACTCAATGACCCCCATGGACAACAATATAATGAATGAGGATGTGATGTATATGGATAAATGAAGGCATAGCACAAACTCTCCTGCAAAATATGCATGGAAAGTTAACACAATCTAGTCCCAGAGTTAATTTGTTTATGTGCTTTTTGTTTTAAAATGTTAAAAATATCCTTAACAAAAAAATCTGAATCATCTTGGAATGTAAATTGAATAACACACAACTTAAAGTACATACAACTAATAATTGAAACATAAACTGAACAATACAACTTACGTTAAAGAACATTAAAATTGACAATTGATATGTAAAATGAACAACACAACTTAAATGAAAGTACACAAAACTGATAACTGAAATGTAAAATTTGAACAATCTAATAGTTTAAGTAATCAAATGTTTACTTAGGCCACAGCCAAATCTATAATAGAAAAAAACATGGATGAGTAAAATTACGCCCTAATTTATATGCATGTACATTACATGAAATTCTCAAAACAAATTATCACCAAACACTGAAATGTGTTTTACTTATTTTAAACCCTAGATGAAAGGGTTTGCTAGGCTTGTACTAACATAAATGGAACCAGTAAGACAGTAATCAAAGATATTCAATTTAGAAGCTTATCCATTAATGGAGACTTAAACAAATATACATCCTGGCACAAAGTCCACCAACCCAGAATGCAATATTAAAGCTCAAAAGTACCATTTTTAAAATAAAGAATATTTATCATAATTTTGCAATTGATATTGTTTTTATATGAATAGAAATAAACAAAATCATATTAATTAAATGGTTGGTGTTGTAGGGTTTAACACCATTTTTCAGCACACCATAGGCTATACATGGCTACCAGTATTAATGGTGGAGGAAGAACCAGGGAAGACCTCAGGAAAGAACCATCCACCCAGGAGAAGCTACTGGCAAGCTTTCTCACATACCCACATTGGCCAAATCTGAGACTCGAACCCAGACAAACAGAGGTGAGATGGTAGTGATACATAATGTTGAGCACTTTAGACCGCTCGGCCACTCAGGGCCACCTCATATTAAATGGACATGTTCATGTAAAGCAATGAATTTTACTAATCTTGATACATTTCACTGACCAATTGGTCTATGAAGATCCTCCTTCCTCCTTAGATCAGCAATGTCTATGTTCATTAGGATTTGAAACATCTCTTGCTTTATGCATTGCAGAGATAACCGAATGCTTAGAGTGTCCACCTCAGATACAAGATACTGGTTTGATACCCGGTCAAGTCATACCAAAGATTTATAAAATGGTACTAACAGGTATCTTGCTAGGTGCTCAGTGTTAAGAGGTTAGTGTTAGGACTGGTTGGCATGGTGTCAGGATAATGAGGCTGGGTGGGACATGCTACATGTCTGCGGCATAGTGCCACAGTGCTATACATAACTATAAACTGCTACACTGCAGACATCACAGCAATATGACTGCAAAATTGTTAAAGCTATGTTAAAAATCCAAATCACACACACACATACGCTTAATGTATACTTTCTTTTTACACTTTTGATTTTTTTTTCATGTCCCAGAACTTATGGTGAACTTGTTTAAAACCTATATCATGTGTCCCAAGACTTAGGAAATGAAAAACATTATGTTCAATTTGCCCTCCAACCCCACCCCCTGCCGCAACCGGCCACACTGCATGTTACAATAAAATTGATAAATAAAATGCATATTTGATAATAAAATAAAAGAAACTAACCTTGTACTGTTATCATTTTATTCACATTTTTGGTTGAAATTAGCATTTTATTAAAGGAAAAATATATCCACTAACTCCGTATGAGTAGTGCATGAATCCATAGTGTAATAGCTTTTGTCAGACAACACAACACATTAGTCATTGACGTGAATATTGAGAAACGAATCATGTTTAGTTGTCCTCAAAGGTTTGAATGTTATGAAAATTAAATTTGGATCTCGCAAAATCACATAGGAATGAGATAGAGAAAGAAAGAGTGAGAATTATCAGCTCCATTGGTCAAAAGCAACTGACATTTAAGCGTGATATGGTGTAAGGTACAAAATAACCAAGAGTGTATTATATCCAGGGTAATAATATGACAATATCTCGCAAACTAAAATCATTATTAGAAATACATTCACTGTGAGTACAAATGACAATCTTTTTGATTCCATGGGTTACAGAAAGTATTGTTAAAGCTGTGCTTTAATTTAATGCTGTATATACTATTTACTGAATAACTCAAAACCAGTTTGTGTCAATTATGACTACAGACTGCACATAAATGAAAGCCCAGGTGTTAAATAAACACACCATGTAACAACAGCCATAAACTCGTTTGAACTTACTGGCAGGATATCAAATACAAAGGTTAATTTATTACAAAGCAAGCCGACCCCAGAAGCAGACTTTGGATTCCTATTAGCATGGAGATTTTTTTAACTATGCAGATGTATACAAAGTCGGACGACATGGTGAAGCTAACTTTTATTTCTTTCTTCCAATTTTCACTGGGATTTTGAAAATAAATAGAAACAATGTGACACTTTAAAACGATAACTTCTCACACATTACACTAAAAGTGATTCCTAGCAGTCACTGTTATCGCGTACATAGCATACATAAAGGGGAATAAAAATTAAACAAAATAAACCACATTATAGATCTCCGCTATTATGGATAAGTTTGTAGTGAGATACTCAAGTAGTGAAGATGCCTTGCCTCGTGCATGGAAAGAAAATGCGTTGCCTAAAGCTTCACCTAAGAGACCCGTAGGTCAACCAAAAAAGCGTGCTAGAGAGAAGTGTGATGTAAAAGAAAATGAACCAGCTGCAAAAAGACACGAAATTGGAGACACCAATCAGGAGAGAGACGATGCCTACAAAAATTATGATGTCAGGTGAGTGCATTACAAACGTTTTACATTAAAGCAAAAAAAGGAAGTTGTAAATTTCTCAAAATTGCATGGAATTCGAGTAACAGCAAGACATTTCAAAATCCCCAAATCAACCATTGCAAATTAGTCAAAAATAGATTTTCCTCAGCAGCTGAATGAATGGGGACATTTAGCAAGGAATGGGAGACCAGTATCTTATGGCAATGAGTTAGATGGAAAAATTGCTAAGTGGGTTCTCATCCAACAGACTGAAGGATTTAAATCAAATATATCAGTGGCAATCAATTTTTTTTCAGCAGTACTTGGATGTCAGATATCACTGCTGTGTAAAAAAAGATGGTTCGGTTTCGGAATTAGTATGCTTATCAATCACTTTGTAGTCACTATCTACCAGTATATCTCTTTCTTTTTCTCTCTCTCTCTCTGAATATCTTTATACAAAAAGTGAAAACAAACAACACTCAGTTTCTTTTTAAAAGTTTTACTTAATAAAATATACGTTTTAGTACATTTTCTGACATGTAATTTTCGAATGATTTAAAAGGTGTCTCACAACTTACGACTTGAAAAAAGCTGTATCCCAAAATATACAGTGCATAAAAAAATTACTTTTAAAAAAAATTTATGGTGTCCCAACAAATACGGTGTCCCAAAACATATGGTAAATACGGGTATATATGGTAGTAGTAAAGAGGCACTATGCATTCACAGTGATAATGTCCAAGAAAATTTTGAGTTTCAAGGTTGGTTATAGCTTTGTTCACGCATGACACACAGGGATAAAGACATCTGATTAAACTCGGGATACAATTTGTACACATTTACACTTAAATACAAGTCTGGCTATAAAACACACAGATCCTATTTAGCCAATACATAGTGTGCTGGCATATCAGGGGCTATGCTATTTAATAATAACTCCTAGCAATAGTGGTGAGATCCAGATATGCTGGCACATTAATTGTTGTTGTAGTTGTTGTAGGGTTTAACGCCATTTTTCAGCACACGATAGGCTATACATGACGGCCAGTATTATTGGTGGAGGAAGAACCCGGGAAAACCCCAGAAAGAACCATCTACCCACAAGAAGCTACTGGCAAGCTTTCCCACATAACTACATTAGCCGAATCTTAGACTTGAACCCATGCAGACAGAGATGATTAATTGACTGAAGACCTGGCTTAGTGCAGTTTGCAGTTGGACAATCAAGAAGCAGGAATATCAAATTCACATGTTTATTCCGTATAGAGCTTTTATTGTTAGTAGTTATTATAAGCTATAACAGACAATTACATTGCTGATGTAGGATTTTAAACATCCAGGTGGATTATATTTTAGGTATTTTAGGAACTTATTATTGGATCCAGTTGACTGACAAAGAAATACTCTCTTAGTGTTTAAAGTTGCTGTTATGTATAGCATTGCAACAATAGTTTCATGAAAACTGAGATGCACCCTACACACTAAATTCATTCAACTCGTGAATATACTCTTTGTTAAAAATAATGCACTTTCTCAGTAGTGTCCTTACATGTTGAGGATTTACTATGGCAACTTTGCCACTAGCACCTGCTGCTTATTTTCAGCAAAGTAATAAATATTTCTGAATTAAAATTTAAAAAAAAAACAAAAACCTTCCCATTTTTGTGCAACAATTTTGAACATGCAAAATTAATGACCACTGCTTCTTATCAGATAAGCCACAGTCTGCATGAAGTTTATCCTTTTCATTCAATATATATAGAAGCTGCTGAATCACAAACAGTTTCAAAGTTTGCTCTATATATGACCTGGGCTAAAGTTTCAGCTATCAAGCAATACCTGGAGCTTTTGCAGTGGTGGGGGGAGTTGGAATTAGTACTGTGTTAGGGATATTATATTGCTTATGGCCCACCAATGACCATGACCTTTGACCCTGAATCAATAAATCACTTCCATACCTTGAGTAGAAGCCCTCCACAAACCTCTGGTCAAAGCAGTGACTTAGAACTAAAGATATTGTGCAACATATTATATGTCTACCCCATATTTAACAGTACTGGTGTAAATAACTGAAATCTTTGTGCACTGTTTATCTTATTTCACGTTGATTTTGATCTTTGACCTTTTGGCCCCAAATTAAAACACTTCTTCCATTTCACAAGTGCATGCCACCTAGAATGTTTGGGCCAACTAACAAGTCTGTACAATTTTTTTTTTCATATTTAAAAGTGGAGGTTTGATGTCAATCCCCATCAATGGCTGCTGAGCAGATGCCTATGTTACCCAGATTACATGATAACAGTGATCAATCTATATGCATGCAGTCTGCTAGAAGTAGTGGCCATGATTTCACTGAGCTCCAGCA
The DNA here is from genome assembly GCA_030141615.1 of Unio pictorum. Lineage (NCBI taxonomy): Eukaryota > Metazoa > Mollusca > Bivalvia > Unionida > Unionidae > Unio > Unio pictorum. The sequence continues at coordinate 11,852,928 of JARLTB010000377.1, forward strand.
TCATCAGCTGAAGACGGTTGAAATAGTGATATGTATTGGTAGCAAGGAAAATAATATTGAACAAATGAGAAAAAAGTGCCATTTATAAATGTGATCATCATGCCATTAAGACATCTGATAACCACCTGTATCATGTGTCCTTTGAGAAACATGGCTTTCTTCAGAAATAACAAGAATTCTAAATTTAAAAGTGATAATTTTTTTCAATGTTAACATTCTGCATTCCCTAATATAACTTCAGAGTCCTAGGCAAAATTTAAGAAATTTATAGCAACATTCAAGTAGTTCACAAAATAACCCACACAATCCAAAGATATTTCATAGTTCCTCTGTCCATTTAACTTCAACACAAGTCCCTGAAAGAGAGGGATGCTCTCCTCACTGAAAAGAGTTTTTGTGCATTGAAGACTAGTCCTTTTCATTTTTGTTGGTGCTAAGTATTTATTACTTTTTTAACCTTTTCTATTCTTGAGAAACTACAAGTTTGGTTTTAAAAATATTTTAAAACACATCATCAGTTGACATGTTTCAGATGTCTGTAAATGCAGAACAAAATATTTTTTGTCATCCCAATGGTAGAAAATAACTGCACTTGTTACAGAGCATGTTAGACTATACACAAATGCTAATCATAGTTCAATTTACAATTACATATTTTGTTGAGAAAAAAGTAAATGAACTTAATAAAATGGTACAATTCAAGGTATTCTTCGGCTATATGAACAAACTGGGTTTGATAAAAATCAATTCAATGTTGTGTGCCTTACCATGCTCACAAGCCAGAACAGCTGAAAACCCCCAAGTCAAGATCAATGACCTTAAAATCAAGTCCTGGCTATCAACCTTTTCATAGGAATGTAATAAAAAAAAATATGTCTGATCAAAATCTGCTTGTATATGTAGAAGTCACTGTGTTCATAAGCTCATTGAAGTGAAAAAATTAAAGCAATGACCTCTGACTTAACCCAAAACTCTTCAAAATTCCCTAAAGGGTACACACATGTGGCTGGTCAAGATCTCCATCATTTTCATTCAGAACCAATAAAATATTGCAAGAAATGCATTAATGAAAATCACATGTCAATGTCTCCAATCAAACATGTATGAATATATAGGTCTAAAAAGCCCAATCCTGTATAATTCAGAATTGAACAAGTTCTGATATCCACAAAAAAGGTGCAAAAAACAACGACAAGCACAATAAAGGGTAAAATCTTTCAATTACTACAATTCCAATTACTAATCCAGTTCATACTCTGTTAATAGTCAAAGATCTTTACAGGCAGAACACCATAGGGTACATTCCTGGGCAAATAAACTGCAACATTAGTCATCTCTTCTAACCAGCAAGACAGCACTTGGGCCTAATTCTATATCTCCAAGTATACTTTTGACACCACCATTACCCCCCCCCCCCCCAATGCGAGGTGAAATTAGTGACCTTGATCTTGAAGATAAAACCTTGATGGTGATAAAAGACTGACATTCCATGAAACAAAGACTATGAAACTCTATCATGGTTCATCCCAAAAGCTTAAGACAGCTTTTAAGATACAAACATAACTGTGATAACCTTGACCTAAATCTAACACATCTTTAGAGACAATATACAAGTGAACCATATTTCATGAACTTATCTTAAAACAGCTCCAAGTTGGAGAGTATGAGACGATGTTAGTGAAATCTAACATACTGGTCTGTGATCTAAACTCTACAGAGAGGGCCACTAATGTACACATAGCTAATATAATAAAGACCAGCCAACCAAAATGAACACTGAATCCAGAACTAGATTCCACACTATTGTTTTGAGGTAGGGAATGACATCGCAAGTAGTGTTGGGAACTGGTTGAAATTTTATGACCGATCTACAGTTACACCAACCAATCCATGAAATGATCAATAATTGATTAAGTATGGCTGCCGCATGACCAATATGATCGAACTTGTGCATCAATTTTAGCAAAGGTTTTACCGGTACATGATTAAAGCTGATGTGACAGAATTTAATTATTTAGGTTTGGCTGTTATATTTCTTTAAATAAATGGGTGGGACATCATTTAGAAATCATCACATGAAGTCTTTTAGTGAACTGCTAACTAGGCTTTTCAAGATGGCCACCATGGCAGCCACGTATGTTCTCAGAAGTGCACCAAGTTTTTAAGTGACAACCCAATGTTTAATCCACCATACATTCAAAGATAGCAGTAATAAAAAGATTCTGCTGGCCATTCTGAAAGGGATAGTTTCTGTCCTATCATTTCCATTTATAAGTTCATTGCATATAATGAAATAAACTGAGTGGCCCTCTTTATTTATACCATAAGTATCGCATATCATTGTAGAAATAGTTGTAAAATCTAGTTTACCTTTCTTATCCAGTATTTTGATTTGGATCGTCGCAGACATTAGTTTAAATAATGACTACTTCCATTTTAAGCCTCGTTTGTTTGTTTGCCATATAAGAACACTGAGGCCTTATTTTCAAACACAAACATATCGTAGTTAAAATTTTGTGCGGCTTGAGTCAGAAATTCTGCACATTAGAAGTAAATATGGCTATCTATAACTTTGAAAATCCACCAAGAAGAAATTATTCGCAACTTGATTGATAAAAGGATGTATTTGTCCTACTACCCACTGGATTTGGAAAGTTATTGACTTTGCCATTTGGGAAGTCACTGACTTTGCCTTTTCTCAACAAAAACTGGTTTTTGCATTTAACACAAGTTCTCATTCTCCATCCTTGGCACGTTATGTCATTTAACAATTAATGACAGTGTAGAATACCCAAATATGGTCAGGCAAGCCTTATTTAGGAAAGGCAGACACACAGTTAAGTTAGTGTAACCATGCCAATTTATTTTATTTTGTAAGGGCATAATGAATTCAAAATAAGACCAACTTCTTTCAAAACATGATTATACTTATGTAGTAGATTTCTACACTATTTGATTTCCTGACTTTTGTGTGTTTTTTGTTGTTGATATGGGATCAGTTTGTAGCCTCAACCACAACAAATCAAGTTGAGGCATGGACATCATAGCTAACCCAGATGATGAATACACTCCCTTCATACATCACTGGACATCAATAGTCTATAAACCTGGTCTCAGACTCCTAACAAAATGTTTCCTTTTTAAATGGTTCCAGAGTGAAACACATTTCTATTATGTAACACAATTATGTAACACATTCATTTGAAATGATGAGTAAATTTTCTCCTCACCATGTTCTTGTTTATAATGCTTCAATATTTTCTGTAAGATCAATAACTGGACTATTATTGTTGGTTTGCAAAAAGATCATCAATATGGATTTATCTCCCTTACACAATACAGATCTCAAGTCAAGTTTACAGCTCCAATAAATGCTCAGATATGTTGCACACCAATAAACAGAAAAATTTGAAAACAGAACAACTCCTTAAAATGCAAACTAAAATGGAACATTACACCCAAAAAATGCTTCGACCTGTACTTATATACTCACTTCCTCAACAGTATCACAATCAAGTTGTCATTCACAAATGTTTTCCTTGCCAAAACTAATTGTGAACATGTATCTCTAAGGGGGTATCCACCAGTACCATAAATTCTGTGTACAATACATATATTCAATACATATATTTTATTTATATCAAATACAAATATACATATTTGCACTTTAATTGGAGTTTACATCATGCTCCTGGCAACTGTGTGTTGACCAAATGAATGAACTTGTATCCCTGCTAGTGCGTCTGCAACAAAATTTAGTTATACGAGTTTTCTTCTTGTTCATAAGCACATATACAAATTTATAACTTGAATGTTTCCTTTTTCAGCTTCTATTTTTATTAAAATTTATTAAATCAATAGAAGACCCATGATTTAAACATGAAATATGTTTTTATGAAGAAAATAGTACACTATAAACATGGTTATCTTCTTATACACTGAACCTGAACTGTATGGCAGTAACGTTTCTGGCATATAGAAATTAGTATGGAATAGAAACTAAGTGAAATGATGAACCAACAAGAGGTAATTAAAATAGTTTAAATATATTGACAGTTCATACAAGTCATTATTCTGCTTTAATTTACATTTCTAAAGACTATAAAACTATCTCTCTCTCTTTCTCTCTCCCCGCCTCCTCTTCCTCCTTTGGACGGCTTGACTTACATTCGCATCATTTATAGGTCCAAAGACCTTGTTGTGTGACAAGTGAAAATCCCAAATGCTTGTATTTTCATGGATTTACGCCCATATCTAGCTACAGTAATCCAGAAATGGGGGGGGGGTGCACCCATTTGTACATTGTTATATTTAATAACTAAGAACATTATAATAGGTTTAAGAATCAACAGCAAAGGATTCAAACACAATATTGTATGTGTAAATTATATCCGCCAAATTAAACATATAGGGTAAGTGTCACTTACTATGTATCATTGATTTTATGAACAGTATAAGCTGACCTCAATGAAAGCGCAAACATGCCGCTACTACGAACCAGATTAGTGTAGGTTACTTGGTAGAATTTCAGTTTAATGCTTTCATCCAGCGAATTATGTTTTTTTTCTCTCTCACTCCTGATGTATGCTTATCCTGTCATTCACGCATGAGAATGGAATGGGAGGAAAAAAGGATTCTGATGAAATTGTGTAATATTTCAATATCATTTAGAAAACAGGGACTATTAATGATTTTTATCAATATTTTCATATAATATTTATTATTAATGAATGAGAAGTTCATCATTGATCTATTGGGATACAGTTGAAAGAATGTTTTTATATTCGTATTATTGCATATATATACTGTATACACACACACATACATGCAGGGTATGACCTTGCTATATAGCATGCTTCATTACAACACAAATTTGGATATAACAGAGTTGTGGCGAAGCTTCTAAAATTTCATATACATATCCTTTTCTCATACACTACATTTCCATGTATAAAAAAAATTATGAAAAGTAATGTGCAAAAAGTGCAATATCAATTTTGGGGAAGAGAGAATTATAATATAAGAGGATTGTGACATGGCTCCTACACTTTCATATGCATGTATTTATCTCACACATGAAACAAGCTTTTTGAGTACTGTAAGATCTTGGCATTATTTTTGAAATGTCTTGTAGTGGATATCAACCAGACAAGGGCCTATCTCATAATGGATCTTTATTATGAAATAGAATAAGATTATTGTATTCTGCCTAGTAATTAATATATTTATTTTGACTGACTTGTATATGTGGATGGTAAGTTTGTTTGTTTGATTGATTAGGATTTTTAATGTAGCTTCAACAACTTTTCAGTCATATCAATACGATGTCTGCAGTGAGGCAGTTTATAGTGATGTCTAGCACTGGGGCATCATTCTGCAGACATATAGCATGATGTTTCACCCAGTCACATTATCCTGACACCAGACCAACCAGGCCTAATACTAACCTCTTAATGCTGAGCGCAAAGCGAGGCAGCTGTTAGTACCATTTTTGTAAGTCTTTGGTATGACTTGACCGGGGATCGAACCCATGACCTCTTGCTTCCACGCGGACTGTGGATGATAAGTAAAATTCCTCTTCTTTTCATACACTGAATTAAATCCTTCAGAATACGTATTTTTTTTTCTGAAAATAATCCCTCTCAGAACAGAACAACTTTGTATTCTTCATCTCTATTTTTTTTTTTAAATACATTTCTGATGCATGTGTGGAAATCAGCATCACTCTGACACCAAAAATGTCACAAACACACAAAGATACAAAAAAAAAAAAAAAAAACAGTGAAAAATACAAAACTGAGATCTACTTGTTACTCTATCTATGTATGCTACATGGACTGGCCACAATCAGCCAACTTACTTTTGAACGCAGGAAAAGTATTTTCTACAATCGACCTAGCGATGGCAAATTACTTTCATTTTCAAAATAAACCTCCTATAAAGGTTTTACTGAAACTTCAAAGAAAACCGATCACATTTATAGCACCAATCCTTCTGTATAAATATTAAGCAAATTTAAAAAAACATCACGCCTCAATGTTGTTGAGTTATCTGATGTTGCTGCCCCAACAAGAAACAGGCATGCTTGGTCCTTCATAGCTGTACATCTACATTCATCGATGTGAATGACCATTATGTCAGATCACAGGGTTGCAGTTTAAGATCTGGTCATAATCTGTCATATTCTCTGCAAGAAGCAGGTCTCTGAAGTCACTGAAAAAATATATGTATCTGCAGCTCAATTAAACTGATTGTCAACTTCAAAACAAAGAAAGTGCTGCCTTTAGCAAGCAACAGCAGGAAACCTGTATTCAATGGGTATCCTATGGTTCATTTTATTACCCTGGCTGTTATCAATGGGCTGGTACATGAGTACTCTAATACATGTTAGCATCTTTATCCACAAGTGCTTTTTATCTTGAGGATGGATCAAGATGCTAAAACTATCTGGAGCATCCATATGCCTATCCAAAGATCTAAGCCTCCATTTTAAACAGTGTGGTATGGGTTATGTAACATTGATACATGCCTGGAGAGCAAGTATGTCGTAATTACTGCAGTTTTCTTCAAAACGTGCATTGATAATGAACTCTCTCCCACACTCACACACCACCCACCTCCATGAAGGATGTCCCTCACAGATTTGTACTGATGATGCAATCCTGAGTTATCTGAAAGTATATAAAAAAATGTTTTCAGTACTGATGACCCCTTGACAGTAACTTCTTTAAACAAAGTGGAACTGGTGATTGTAGATTTGCATCAATCTCCATTAATGGCACCACAGTACTAAGACGGAAACCACTCAAATGGTCTAGTGGTTAGAGCATCCATTACATATGCAGGAGATCGTGAGTTAGATCCCCAGCTGAGTCATCCCAAAGACCTATAAAAAAACGGTACTGACAGCTGCCCGCTTGGCGCTCAGCATTAAGAGGTTAGTGTTTGGACTGATCGGCCTGGTTTCAGGATAATGTGACTGGGTGGGACATGCAACATGTCTGCGACATTATGCCCCAGTGTTTATAAATATAAAATTGTCACACTACAGATATCGTGGTGATATTACTGAAAATTGTTAAAGATTTGTTAAGTATCCAAATCAAACACACACACACACACACACACACACACACACACACACACTATGAAGGAAAGGTCATAGATAGGTGAGTGGTCTCATTTTAACAATGATGCTTGATTATAAGAAAAATGTGACCATTATTCATTAATAAAAGAGTTGTATGAAGTCAAACAAATTACCTAACAATTAAGATATCACAAGAAGGCAAGCATGGTATCATAATAAATTTCATAGTCTGAAGATCTGCACACAAATATAATATTGTATTGATTTATTACAGACCTAATTGTTTCCCACTACCACCACCATTATATGTAATGTGGTCTCTGTAGGATATGTGTATACTCTAGTAAACAAATATAATACAGTGCTGTCCCCAGTCTAGATTATGCCCTTCCTTTCTTTGGTCGGACTCTACCATTTATAAAATGTGCAACCTCTCCTTTTCATGAGTTCTGCTGTTTTACAACTTTTGAGACATCATTCAACCAACTATATATAAAAAAAAGAACAATATAAAACATTCAACGCATTTCAAATATCTTACATGCAACAGTGGTGTGCATCAACTGAGGTTGAGGCTAACTTAAATGAGGTTGAGGTTCACAGATTATAAGCATTTCACAATGTTTGAATACCTTTCACCAACAACACAGTTCAACTTGCATTATTTTTACAGAGTTTGGAGCAAATGTTGAAAGTATTATCCAAAGTTAAAGGTCAGTGTTTCATATTTTATAAAGCTACATAATATTTGAAACTTTACGACATGTGCATGTCAACTAGACACAATATATTCAAATCTACAGCACGCAGCCAGTTATTATCCAGTATGAACAGCTTTACCCTTTCTTCCTTTTCACTTGTCAGTGTCGAAGCCATCTAATATTCTTCAGTGATAAAAAGACTTTCAAATTAGCTGCTGTGGTAAAGATACCATTTGTCAAATTAGCATTTTTTTTACATTTATGAGCACACAATGCATCACAAGAAGTGGAAACTATGTTGATATGATGTCATATATTGGATGTGTAACAATAGATTTTCGAGAGGGATGCCATGGAAGCCATACTGGGTATCAGATTGGCACCATTTCCAATTGGAACAAACTAAACATCGTAGTCAGTCTTTTGGTGAAAGCAATCCCAATATGATAAGCCATCAAAAAGAAGGCAATGATAACAAGATTTTTAAAATGGTCTTTGTGCAGCCATTTTATAAATTGGACTGGCACACTTTTCAAGTTTTTCAGTGAAAATGCTCTTTGCTAATATGACCATCCATTCAGTTTTGACAACATTTTCAAACCAGGCACTATGGCCACCATACTAGCTGTCTAATTGGCAACATGTGCATTGAGAACTAAAAGTCATCACAAGAATTCCTCTTGTGGTAACACAAATGCTGTTATAACTTTGCAACTAAACAGCATAAGAATTCATAATGAGAGAAAAGCCCATGCTAATATGACCTTTCATTTAGAAGGAGTAGAAACAAGATTTTAAAGATGGCCATTATGGCTGCCATACTGTATGTCCGTGTTTAGGACCAACTATATATTAACATCATTAAAAGTCTACAGGTGAAAACCCGTTAACAATATTACATTTTGCTCAGTTAAGTAGTGATAACTTAAGTTTTATTATGGCTGATGTGGCCATATTGGACATCAGATCAGCACCATTTTCATTTAGAACCAACTAGATGTAACAAGAAGATGAGTGAAATCTAAAATGCTAATGTAACTATTCATTCAGTTGAAGTGGTGATAACAAGATCTTTCAACACAGGTGGCCATATTTAACATCTGATTGGCACAATTTTCATTAGGGCCAATGTGCTGGACATTTTAGATGTCTGAATGGCACCATTTTCATCCAGGACCAACTGGACTATGAAACAAATGTGTATAAAGTTTTATAGCAATCCTCCAAATAGCTCGGTGGGGTAGTGATACCAAACTTGTACCAACAGACAGATGATGGACTACAGGCCATCCAATAAGCTCTTTTTTCTCCAAGACTAAAAGATATTTTTAAAAAAAACCAATGAGATATAAAAAAACAACAATGTTAGATCTTAGTTTTTGTTATTTATACTTTTAATCAATACAAGTACTTAACACACAATATCAGTCAAGTATCCATATACAAAACAAAACTAAAGCAACAACAAATAATTGTCAAGGACAAATGTTTAATTTATTTTCCTTTGAAAAATCCCAAGCTGTACACTATTACAGCATAATTATCAACCATCTTTCCACAGACTCCAAATCTGGATCTAACTGACACACCCTATGGATGTTTTACTGGGAGCAACCAGTCTTATTAGCTACAACTTGCATAGGAAGTTGGAGCTATTCCCAAGGACACACTAAGGTAGCTGACCCAAGATAGCCATGGTGACCTTTAGCTGAGCTATTCTTTGTATTTGATTTAAATTTGTGGGATCTTGCCAGTTTTTGGCCCACACAATTATGTAGTATTATGTAACACTGTACACCTAGTCTGACCAGACATAACTGATGACATCTGGATTAGAGATAAAGGTATAAAGAAGTTCCAAAGTCTAATAATTATTTATATCCTCCCTTAATTATGTTTTATTATTTAGACCTGATGCAAATATGTTAACTAGGTAAATATTCTGGGTCATCCTTGCAGAAATCTGTATGACCAGATTAAGTAGCCCTAGGGGAATGACCAGTTTCAACAGGGAATAGGCAGGTGTCACATGGATGTACACACACATTGCAGGGCATATTTGACTACTGAATTGGCTCATATACAAGGTACACTCAATCAAGAACAGTCAGTCAGTCCTTGGTCTGCCTGGGGATAAAGTGTGCACAGTCCCCAATGAAAAAAAAACCTTCACAAGGAGACAGTAAGAAATAACCTCCAAGACAAATTCAGCTATAAAATGGCCTTCATTAGTCAAGCGTCTCTTGACTGAATGGCAAAACATCACCGAATAAATAACCAGTGTATTGTTGCTATGTTATAGTGATTATTTTGTGTGTGTTATTTAGTTTTTTAATGTAGCTTTAACATTCTTTTAGTTATATCACTGTCATCAGGGTTGCAGCTAAGATATGATAATGTGAGTGCTTGCCCCAACAATGAATATGAAGGAAAAAAATGTATGGAGGCCAACATTGTCATAAGGGGGCGAGGGGATTCCAGTATGGTGTGCAAATACAGTGGGACCCCGCTATAACCCAAATTCGGATATAACCCGGTCGTGGCATGGCTCCCGACATTTCGGGTAATTTATTACAGGTATATTTCTCAAAGACCTAAAAAAAAAAAAAAAAAAAAAAAAATTTAAGTATGAAAAAAAAAAAATTAAGAGTTTAATTATCATTCTCATATTCGTCTAAACAGTGCGAAAAAGAACGTGTAGAAAATGTATTATCAAATTTCTTCTAGTTTTGTGCCAAAATAAACGTCGGAAATACGAACCAATTTGCTGGGCCTACTGAGAACTTTGATCTTTGTTTATTGCTGAAAAATTACAGCTCATAAGTGTCAATATTATAATTACTGATTCCTGAGTAATGAAGCCATCATGTCTACTTTGTGTTTGTCTTGAATGCATTCCGAATACAATCGTTGCTCAAATCTCCGATATATGTTCTCTTAATTTCATACACAACTAAGCAACAGCCAATGCGGCGGTTGATAAAAGATTCTCACCAGAATGTATAAATCAATTAATTTAAGTACATTGTTTATCATCAAAGTAAACTGCCGAGCTAAACAGTGACATAATTCTGTGGTTAAAATACAGCCAGTTCTGCCTGCTGTATTTATTAGAGTACATCAAAAGAACATGATGCAATAACTGGGCGGTAAGTTCAAAGGACTTTGACTAACAGCTTGGGTGGGAAAATGTGCTGAAATTTACAATGATTGAATTCAGAGACAGAAAGATCCTGAGATGTACATGTAGTTATTATAAGAATACACTTTAGCTTCCTTTATTTAATCTATGGACATGTACTATTTCATCATTCACTACGTACACCCGTTACGTAATTTTTTTTCTTTTCTTTTCATTGAATTCAGTCACATAATGATCTGTGACAAAATTATTGAATATTTTACATGCGTGTGTAGATATTTTCGATGGAAATATTTGTATTATAGATTCAATGTATGTTACAAGATTCGCTGGTGAGTACACGGTGTTGATACTCTTTTCATGCAATAGATTATACATGTATACATAAATTAGACACGTGTATGTACCAATGCATGGTTCTCTGAATAAAGTAATATATTATATCTGCAATTTCTGTTACCACAGCAAATGTTTTTCTCATTTAATATATACTGATCAAAAATGGTAATTGTGCCATGCATTTTCGCACCCGTCTTTATGTACCCCCCCCCCATTAAATCCAAAAATATGTTGGTATTGTACATGGTTGCTTATAACACGGTTCGGTTCATAGCCCGGTCGGATTCTATGGCTCCCAACTACCGTGTTATAGCGGGGTCCCACTGTAACTCTATGTATTCAAAAGAGCCATAGCAAATATAGTAAGTGCATTAAATGTATAACATGTCTTCTGTATATTATAGTATAACACTTAAACTGAAATCAAAGTCTAATGTTTTTTAATAACAATATTCTATCTACACATTAGCCATTAAAGAATCAATCCATAGACTGAAACTAGTTTCACTCCTCTGGCTTAAAAATCAGTGTCATGCACTTCCTGTGTCACATGCTCAATTCATGTCTACTTGTGCCTTGTTAAAATTCAAGTCTCTAAGAGGAGGTCTTTCAATTGAAATTATCATGTTTCTGTTGAGAACCTTTTCTTCTAGATGGCTTCTTCCTGCAGTTTTGGTTTCAAATTTTGCATGCTGAATCTTTCAGTCAGCAATTTGGTATGGCATAATCATGGCCACTGATGCTTGTTGAAGATTTGGAAATGTGTATGCATGATGTTGATGTACAATCTGCCAGAGTCTGCACATTTTGTCTTTAGGGATCATTTCTTTTTAATGATAGTCTTAGCAAGAGCACACTCTGTCAAAGCATTTTGGGTCACACAAAGGGGGCTGATAGCTTATTTTGATTTTTTCTTCTGAACAAAATGATCACAGAATTTTTATCTTGTCATAACAATACATTTCTTGTTCTTCAAGAACCTCAAATGTTGTTGCCACCTGTGTGCTGCTCTTTGGAAATCTTGCAGCCATCACCACCTGCAAATCTGTAATAATCTTGTGGTGAAGGTTAGACACGTCATCATTTTTTCAATGTGTTCCAAAGTTCAACAACATTGTAAATGATTTTAGTTTTGTTTCTATCCTCAGATGATTTCAATTTTTCAGACATACAGATGACACAGCTACTATATTCGTCAGATTTCTGTAAAAGCATATTTAGCTGTGTTAATTGAGGTCCATCATAATATTCATGCATGCTACAAATATGTAGTCAATGAGTTTATTCAACAAGTCTTGTTTTGTTATTCTTTCTGAAATAATTCATGAGAGCCCCCCCCACACACACACACACCCTCCAGCTGAAAAAAAAAAATGCATATAGTAAGTACATCATAAAATGCCAGCCATCTTATTTCATGTACCTCTCTCACTTTCAGTTGAAGACTGTCCAGAACATTTTGGATTTCCTTCAATTCAGCTGTTCTTCTGTTGGCAGATTTAAAAAAAAAAAATACAATGTAGTACAGGTCTTTTAACTGTGCCTTCAAAGGTTTCCTTGAGGTATGGAATGTTTTTTGATGCATGAATGGTACACAAATTTAATCTATGAGCCATACAATGAATGCTGATCAAGTGAGGAGTTTTTCCTGTTTACACACTCCTTTTGCAAAGCATCTCATTTTTTTCCCATTCATTTCCAGGTATGGTCAATTTTGTTTACAGTTTGAATTGAAAAGAGTAGTTCTTTTCTTGGCATTAGATGGACTATTAGTTTCATCGCTGCCAAGCATATTACTATCATCGTCTGATATGGGATTAGCCTGAGGAAGTGCTTGTTTGCTGTCATTGTGCCTACTGGCAGAAACTTCTGCATCCTAACTGTTATTAGAAGCGTTACTGCTAAAATTATGAAAAAGTGCTAGTTTTAACTGATTCTGCCATTTAACACATTGTCTCACGAAGCCAGCCTCTGTGTCAACTGTGATCTTCTGGCCTTTCTTATTAACCAACCATAACTGAACACATGGAACACAGAAATATGTGATGTATTTACAACTATACAAATACATGTATAACATTATCGCTGTAACAATTCTGAATTTTACAGCAAAACAAAAAAACCCCGCAATCTTCAACAACAAAAAAAGTGCAGTTCTTATTTTCTGCGTGATTTTGACACCATAGTATAAAACATTTTTCAGAAAATCTTGAACTGGGGGGGTGGGGTAGATTTGCATGATTGCAGATCCTAGGTGCAACCCTGTACCATGACTGCAGTGTGACAATTTATAGCAATATCCAGCACTCTTGCTGCCATTACAATACTGCTCAGGAGTCACGCTACTAGGCAAGGTGGGCAACTAAGTTGACTACAAAAAAGAGAAATGTAGGCATCAAGCCATCAAATAATTGCTGTTGGATTTCAATTACAGTGACAAACTGTTGCACATTCACAGGTATGTGTTTTGATTGCTGAATGACCATCAACCTATTCCGGAGTAAATTATAGCAGATATATTGTTAAAGATGTCTCTGGTTATAGCAACTATCACTGGACAATTTCATTTGATGATGAAAACAAAGAAATTAATCTGTTAAGGGAAAATAATGACAGACGTTATTGCTCTGGGAAGTATCACTTTGTTAGACGGTTTTAGTTAACTTGTAGGTTAATATATTAAGGAAACTATTAAACTCACAGAAATCTGATTCTAAATGTTTTAAGATTTAGAATAAAAATGCAATTATGTAAGTCCCAATATCTGGGACAATGCTATGTTGTGGCATTTGAGAAACACTGCAATGTCAAAGTTAACACTCATATTTGAAAAAATACTGAGGAGGGGGGGCATAGAGAAGCAATTATTATTTAATCAATTCCTGATGTTACTACATGTCCACAGACAAATAATAAAACCATAAATTTACAATCCTATCAATGGACTGTTGTAACACAGAATGTAGTGGTTACATTAAGAAACCTCTCTTTCTAAAAACAGATGTATGTCAATGTCAGCTGTTTTGATTCAGTTGGAAAATTTTAGTTAATTCATATACAAACCATAATGCTTCACTTTGATGTCTATGATTAGTTAAGGTAATGTATTATCGGCAGCAAAGAAATTGAGACAAATAGTATGGTATGAAGACACGTGCACTTTGCTCTCATGTACATGTTATAGAGATAGTTTCAAACAAGTTTACCTTTTTCTTTTCAACTTCCATTATTAATATTACTGAAGCTGACTGCTAGGCTGAATATTAGAGTATCATCAAGGCTGACTGCCATTAAAAACATGTTTACAATTATATTCATTACTTCATTCATGTTTGCTCCATTTCAGTTAAATAAAAAAACAGCTTACAGTGTATAGTGTCTGTTATTCACATATTTCCACTTTATATATTCCTACATCCCATCATACAAGAAATCCTAGTCATGTAAACTGTTCTGAATCCCACAAAATAAATGTAAAATAAATCCAATATTAATTTACACATGTACATATACTTTTAATGGCAGTCAGCCTTGATGATACTCTAATATTCAGCCTAGCAGTCAGCTTCAGTAATATTAATAATAATAATAATAATAATAATAATAATAATAATAATAATAATAATGAGGACTTTGTATAGCAACTAATCTTCAGAAGCTCTAAGAGCTTTACAACATCTATAATGATATGACTACAAAAAACAAAACACCAAGAAATTAGAAAACAAAAAATGCTGAAAATATTTAAGGTAGGAAACATCATTAGGTCTTTATGCTTGTTCTTGCAGTCGAAACAGGTGAGTTCCAAGAGCAATCTTGAAAGGGATCACTGTGTCTTCATGTTTAATTTCAATGGGCAATTCATTCCATGTTGCTCGGCCCTAGTATGCCTAAGAACATTTTCAATATTACTTAGTTTTCATGGTGGGAATAATGAGTATACGATTGTCAGAAGAGGAGCGTAACTATCTTGCTGGTGTGTATACACAGGTGAGGCCAGATTGGTATGTTGGACTGGAGTCCATCAGTGAAACGTAGCACAGAGAATAAATTATGTGTTTGATTCTGGATCGAATGGATAGCCAGTATAGGGTATAGAGCAGTGGAAAGGTGTGCTCTGATCAAGGTACTCTGAGGATGATCTGAGCAGCTGTGTTTTTAACTTTTTTATGGTTCTGGAGTAGATATTGATGTATATAAACAGTAACTGACCCTGCCATAAGCAAAAAATACCAACATTTTAACATAGAATTGACCAAGAAGTAGATTCCATAACATACAAGCTATAGACATTCAACTTTTGTTAATGTGTAAAAGGGGAGTTTGCATTCTCAATAATTTCCTCTTTCAATGACAAACAGATGCCTGTGGCCACAATATATGTTTTGCTATTTTTAATAGATTTTGTTCTTCCTAATCAGACTATTGAGAGCACTAGTCATCTCAATCTTTCTGTATTCATGTAAGGCCTGGACCCTGACAGTAGAATTACAAAAGAAGAATCCAGGCACTTGAAATGAGATGCTACAGAACCATCCTTGGCATCACTTACATGGACCACATCACATTTCAAGAAGTGCGTAACACCATTAGGCACAAAGTAGGCCATTATGAAGACCTCCTCACCACTGTCAAAAAGAGAAAGCTGAAATGGTATGGCTATGTCAATAGAGCCAACAGTCTATCCACAACAGTACTGCAGGGTAGTGTCCAAGGTGGTAGAAGGAGAGATAGATAAAAGATAGAGAAAAAAGTGGTGTGACATCACAGAATGGACCAGGAAACGTTTTGCCGAGACACAGGCATTGGCACATGATCGAGACAAGTGGAAGGAACTGGTCAGATATTCAGCAGCACAGTGCCTCCACGACCACACTAGGTCAAGAGACTGATGATGATGATATTTCATGTAATTTTTCGTACATGAAAAAAATGATTATTAATTTCACTTTACAAAAAATAATATAAAGTTCTCATTTTGTGGTACTGACTGTGTACGAAAACAAAGGGATCATACCTAAATGAGTTCTGTAGAACACAGGCCACTAAAAAAACCAACGGTACAAACATACAAAATAATAGTATATTTTATGTTCTCAGCTCAAGAAGCCAATTACTATAAAAAATAAAAGGAGAGAGAAAAGGAGCATAATGTCTCAGTGTGCATGCTTCTCTGCATTTAAAGCATACTTCTTTGTAGTTGCTATTAGGGATGTTAATATCGTTTTTTTTCCAAAACCGATTATCGTTTGTAGAAATCCGATTTTAAACCAATTATCGGTTTTTGTCCTACATTGAAATTACAAGAAATATATTCTTATAATGCAAGTTAGTGAATGCCTCTTGCGAATAAAATATATTCATTACATACCATAACGTATAGACGTGCATCGTCTGACGGTATGGAGGACGATATTGTAGCTCCACCAAAACCATAAAATCACGGAAGAAATTGGATTCAACAATCGAAATTGGTAGCATGTTTTCAGCGACAAACTTAGCTACAGCAGCAGTAACTTTTTCTTGATGACTATCAGGAAAGTTTCTTTGTGTTCCAATAAATGTTGTTAATCGCGGCTGAACATTTGAAGGAACCTCAATTCCGGGATGTTTTCTACACAAATGTGCATGCAATCCAGTTGTAGTACCACCACTCCGACTTATTTGTTGTGAACATAGTTTACAGCGAGCCATGCTTGATGAAATTTTTTCAAAGTTTTCCCATACATCAGATTTATTTATACGACCAGCCATATTTGTAAACTTGAAAAGACACAACCAGTAGACGCCAGTCCTCAACAACAGAGACGGTAGCTATTAACAGTCTATTGTTGTCAATTTCGGACATCAAAGAGCTTAGCGACCGGTCGGTTGACTAACTATTTACATCCTTCAACAATAAATGTATTCATTTACAAACACACTGCATGGAGCGCTCACAAATTTTAAACAAACACACCTTCTTATCTGCTGGCCATATTGTATTAACTCATTCGGCCCCGATGCCGCCTGTACGCGTAATGCAGTTTCTGCATTCAACGGCCGATGCCGCCTTTTCGTGAAATTTTTCGTCTGCTTTCAATGGCCGGTACCGCTGCAGAGCGGTCTGAATGTGTGGTCGAAAGAAAGTCTCTGATTGGTTACAAATGGGGCTTTTGTAGCCAATCAGAAATGAATTTACGTTCGTTTGGGCAAACTTTAAATGTTCGGAAACCAAGGATTACTACTTGGGATCCGTTAAAATACACGTGTTTTATTTCTTAAAAAAATCGTAAAATGATGGCAGAAGCACGAGTGGTTTTTGATAGCAGTGAGGGCGAAAATAAGGAGCTTCTCGTGTTTGATCTCGAAAATATTGATTAATTAGAAGAGAGATATGTTCGAGAGTTGGATAATTTGCGAAATTTCGAATGGGACATTGAAGATTTTTGAGATTAAATAGTCAGAAAAAGCGGATGCTGATAGCGAAAATGAAAGAGTTTCTGCCGATCTAGCAGATTGGAGCGATCGTCTTCTGTCTATCCAAATCAATGATTTTAGTGGAATGAATCCTTGACCTACAACATACAATGACAAATAGACAAGGAAAAAAGAGAAATCTATCTTTTTTCACTTATTATTATTTCCGGAGAAACTACACGGGCATCGCAAACGAATCCAATCCATATGCCTAAAAATGCACATTGGTATCACCAAACGTAGTATCCAACCTGCAAAATGTGTTTATTGAACAAAGTTTTATCTTCACCAAAAACTGGATGTGAACATTACCAAGTAATGTATGTACAAATTGTTTCAAACCATATCACATATTAAATTTTCGTGGTTTATTTTCATGGACTTAAGTGCTGATGATGTGATATTCCTAACAATGTTGCAAATAATTTTGTAAAATAATGTATATTTGTAAAATAATATATAAATAAATTGTGAAAGACTTGGAAAAATAGAAAGAAAAATATATCACTGTGTAGACAAATTAATTTGGATTAATTTGTGAAATTATCATGGATTAATATTGGATATAAGAAGAGAAATTAAAGTAAATGTGAAGGCATGTATATGATTTCTACAAAATTTTCCAAACAGGTAAAACACTCTGGGGCACAAGCAGCTAGTCACAGCTTAGTGTGGCTGGGGCACAGTAACAGTGTTAATAAAAAGTTTCTTGGGGCTGAAAGAGTTAAAATGTAAACACTAAACAAATGCATGAATGAATTTTTTTCTGGCATTTTTTAAAATTTTCACTACAAAAATGGTAAAAAATATTGAAATCAATTATCGTTTTGTAAAAACAAAAACCGATAATCGTTTTGAAAACCGATAATCGGATTTCCGATTTTCGTTTAACATCCCTAGTTGCTATGTTGTGTAATGTTGGCAAAATGATTAAGATAGCCTGAACATGTACATGTATTAATTGGTAAATTATACACAACAATTAGACCAACAAGTATACTGGTTTCTGCCTTATTTTTTCCCCATAAAATGTCAGGAAAAAAATGCCGCAATGATCTGATTCAACTTTGTCAAGAAACTAAGTGCAACTTGTATTCTTACAGCAACAACCCCATTTTAGTTCATGCGCATGAGCCTCTGTTGTGTGGGAAATTTTGTCAATGTACAAAAACCATATTTATTCAGGGCAGTTTTTAACTGTAGCTTTTGCAACGATGATTTTCAGTTACCTGACAATTGTGATAATCCTCATGTATTAGAACACAACTATGTTCCATTACCATTTTAACCCCTGGAGTTTTGTTGCTGTTTTAGCATGAAATGCAAGTAGGAAACGCATTTTGGAGACTATTTCTGAACACATCCTAATACATCGACTTCCAAACAATTTCCATTAGCCTAAGGCAGTGGTGGCGAACCTATGGCACGCGTGCCCAAAGTGGCACGTGAGATGATTGTGTGTGGCACGTCATTATGCTGATATGAAACAAATTATTCATCTTGCTAAATCACTGAAATCTCAATTTAGTATAATTGCTACTGTAAACATATTTTAGAAAGGCATAATTGATATGGAAGAAGTCCTATCGACCTACCCTATCCTATTCAATCTTATATTTTACATATAATTTACTGACTTATTTACTGTTTTCGCTAGGGGGTGCGGGTGCACAATCAATTTTAAACAAGATACGTTCGCATTTTGAACGAGATCTCGCTAGTTCTCGTCTGCCATGTTGTTGATTTTGAAAATTATTACAAATAATCTTTTAAAAATAAGCCTGCAATGTCGTTCTCAAAGCCAAAGAAGACTAAGCTTGCCAAAGAAGGAAGTGGCAGAGATTTCCAAGAGTGGTAGACTCAACGATATGGAATGATCAACAAACGGAATAGGGCCTTGTGTTTCATGTGTTCGGAAAGTGTTGTTTGTCAAACGTCTTCAGTTAAACGTCATTATGAGAGCAATCACAGCTGGCTTCTTGGCAAAAGCAAAGATGAATAAAAAGAACATATATCACGAGAGAAAAAAAAAAAACCTAAACTTACAAACCAGATATTTTGCCAAGTTTGTTAACAGTACATCTAATTTAGTGGCTGCGAGTTTTGAAGTTTCAAAAATCATAGCTAGGCATGGCAAGCCTTTCAGTGATGGTGATTATATAAAGAAATCGTGGTTAGAATGTGCATCTTATTTGTTTGAAGACTTTCAAAAAAAAGACAAAATTATTCAGAGAATAAAGGTTTTGCCAATTAGTCGAAATACGGTCAAAGAGAGAGTTATTAAATTGAATGCTAATATTGAAGAACAAGTAAAAAAGGATATTAAATCATGTCATGCCTACTCTATTTGCCTTGATGAAAGTACTGATGTGACATCGTCCGCTATGGTAGCCATCATTGCTATATCACAAAGATAACGAAATGCATGAAGAAACAATAAAATCGACAACAACAACAGGTGCAGATTAATGTGAAACTGTTGTGATTGAACTTAGAAATGCAGGTGTAGATATAACCAAATTAGTTTCTGTAACAACTGATGGTGCTCCAAGCATGACTGGAAAAGACACAGGTTTTGTTACATTATTATTAACCTTTCACTGCATTGTTCACCAGGAAGCCCTATGTGCAAAATCCGGCTTAAAGGAAATTGAAGACATTATGAAATGTGTCTCAAAAACTGTAAATTTCATTACTGCACGTGCTTTAAATAACAGAAAATTTGCACAGCTGTTGAATGAAGTTCAATCAGCTTACTCTGGTTTACTGATGTATAATAATGTACGTTGGCTTAGTAGAGGTCGGGTTTTGGAACGTTTTGTAGAATGCCTTGATGAAATTTGAATGTTTATGGATGATAACAAACAGAAATGCTCAGAATTAACTGCTGTTGACTGGCTCAGCAGACTAATATTTGTCAAGTGCCAAATTTTTCGTCAGTGACATCCAGTAATTAATTCGTAGGCTTGCCGACAATCAACTGTCTTGGAATAGAGTTTGGAACGAAAGAATGTTAGTTTAACTCGGTCAGACTGTTACAAGAATTAGAGTGAAAACAAACTAAGTGTTTGACACGTTAAAATTATGTGATTACTCACGCAGAGCTTTCAAAAATGATTGAGACAAATGATAAGGTGATATTTCGATCCTAAGTGGCATTTTTGGCATCTTGATAGACGGTTTTCATAAGGTCAGTAAGAATAGCATTTATTCCGATTGGGCGAATGCATAGGGAAGGGGGTGTGTCAGACCCCAGAATCGGGGAAATATATCCTTCGTATCAAACGAGGTTAGTCAGTCTAGGAAGACCTCTGCAAGAGACGGTCAGAATAATTGATTCCAACACAGGAGAAGACGCCGTACGTCTTTGAAAGACAGACGTTCGTAAATTAATTGTAGTTCCAGGAAACTGAATGTGGAACCATTGTAAGACGCCAAAAACACAAGGTATTTAACTCAAATTCACCTTTATCAGGATGTAATGTATATGCTGTTTATCTTTGGCATAGATGCATAATGTATCGATACTACGATACAAATAGTTCGGTATTACATTGATTTAATAACGTACTTAGATATGTTCCTTTGTTACAGATGCATGATGTGTTCATATTTTGTATGGATAGTCGGTTTTACAGTGATTTAATAATGTATTTTGAATTCTGAATTAGCATTTTTTACCTTATATACTTAGGTAGGTAAATGGGTGGTGTAGAAAACCCGCCGTGTACATTTATGATTGGAAAGTGTTACATTAATTTGAATTTATCATATTAGTAAATATTGATTGTGTGTTATGTTATATTGCCTCACTTTACGTAATGATTTACGGGAATATATGACTTTCCCGAATTCTGATGTCGATAATTAGCAGTATAGCTCTATTGATCTGAAAACATGTATAGAATTTGTTAGCCGTATAAATGATAAAATGTCCAGACTATTTGGTATCATTGTAGAGCTCTATCTGTCTACCTTTCTATAATACCACCCAGTTTAGTGTATCATACATTACCTCAACGCTACAGAGCTTGGCAGTAGGCTACTATTTCCTGTACCGTATACATTACGGTATACAGTGGAACCCCGCTATAACGCGATGATCGGGGTCCATAAAATCGGATTGCGTTAAAAGCGGGGTCGCGTTAATGCGGGGTTTTACAATATTTAACTTTTTTTTTAAGAACATATACGTGTATACATGTACAATGATCAAAAGTCGGCTTATCATCAGATGAATATTAACTGGAATGCATTAATTAAGATATATTCAAAATAATCGATGGCTAATATATTTATAGGTTATTACTGTGCATTAAAAACGTTTAGTAATTTTTATTTATTTGAACGATAATACAGATTGACCGATAATACCAGACTATCGCTACATCATGAAAAGTGTATCAACATCGTATGCTACCATGCCGTCGTGGCATGCAGTTCATCCATAATGGATGTAATTTCATTGAAAATCGTACAGATTTAAAATATTCAATAATTTTGTAATAGTCTGAATTCGTCGTGTAAAATATAGGATGAACAAAATATTGAAATCATTTACTTGCCATCTGATATCGTACGGTCATTGCATGCAGCTGTTCCCGGGTCTACATACGGTGTCTGTACAAATTTCATACCGCTAAAATTTTATCATATGCGACAATAATTAACAATCAACGCATGATTTCAGCGTGCAAATAACTTTTATTTCAGATTTTGTGAACATCAAAAGAAACATGTGAAAACTGCTAAATTAATCGTTGCGCAAAGTGCAAAGTCAGTGTGGTTCCAAATTTAAATTTTCATCATTTCTTGAAAAATATATCCAATTACGTTTGCTTCTTTGCTCTAGGGCATACAGTTTCTCTTTAGCAGAAAACGATTTGCGTTTTTAAACTTGCTTTTCCACAATAGTAAAATATTTTATATAAGCAAACAACGTACACAGATAAAGCTCGATAACTAAGTAATGAAGGCCTGCAATGGTTACGAATCACTTTTTATATAAAACAAAATTAAGCTGAACGGATGTACAATTTCATACCCTTTTAATTTACAGATAATAAAGTGGATATTATTTACTTTCAACCGTTTGTTGTTTGATCACACCACCAAGCACAGCATACATGTTGGCGGCTTTCGTCCTTTGATGTTTATTAAATTGTGCGACTCTTGTATCAACCACAGCTTTGTCTGCTGCTTGGCTGTGATTACAGTTAAAAACAGAAGCCCATGTCGGCTATTGTTTGAGCAACGAATGTATACAGAATTCATGGAAGACAATCACAAAGACGATTTACTGGCTTTACTCATGGGTCCGTAATAAGTAACACTTCCGATAATGTTTACTTCGGCTTAACAATTCAAAAACCTAATGAAACCAGTTTCCTCTCCTAGATTAGAATACGGAGCTTCACCACAACCTGTTCAAGTTGATAAATTTCAGAAGACAAGCGTTGTACACACTATTTCTCATACGTTATATATATCATATTATTTTAGAATTCATACACGATCACTTCTCCAAAATCACTTAAAGAACCTGAATAAATTGTTAAGTTCCGATCGTTTATTATTAAAAGTCATACGCGCATTCTTCCACCAAATTATAAAAACGTTTTACACACTATTTCTCGTACGTTAACTCTTTAACTACTAATGCTACTGTAGTGGCTCACTGCTATGCCTAGCTGCTGGGGTCACTACTGCAGCTGATTTGTGGGCTGACTACCAGAGCCAAATGTTTAGCCAAATGATAACTTTTTAGCTGATGTATGGTTGGATTTTGTTAGTTATTTTCTCTCTAATAAACTGATTATAGGCTAAAATTGTGCATATATAAAAGCTATAACTACCTTATATCTGTTTGATTATTTTATCCTGCTGAAATCCAGGAATATAACACAAAACACTGCTTGTAAACACTAAAATTAACACAAAACACTGCTTGAAAATACTAACATTTATCCAGGAATATAACACAAAACACTGTTTTTATACACTAACATTTATCCAGGAATATTACACAAAACACTGCTTGAAAACACTAACATTTATCTAGGAATATAACACAAAACACTGCTTGTAAACACTAACATTTATCCAGGAATATAACACAAAACACTGTTTGAAAACACTAAAATTTATCCAGGAATATATATAACACAAAACTGCTTGTAAACACTAAAATTTATCTGGGAGTCTTTTATACTAAGTTATTTATCAAATATATACATTTAATTACTAACACTGTTACCTAGTCACTATGTTCTACTATTATTTCTTAAGTAATTCCTCGTGATATCTATTTAAAGAAAAAATCTATTTCTTTTTTCCCCGTCATCCAAAACGAAAACTGAGCCAACGCTTTCTGTAAACTCTGTTACTTTCGGCGCACATGGTTCTCTTGTCCACACTTTGTCGTCTTCATCATTTCCGATACTTCTTAATTCATGGTGGTCAATATCATCCTCAGAAAAACCAGAAAAGTCGGAATCTGAATCGCTTTCGTAAGTGAACGCCATAGTTTCCACTGTCAACTACAAATGCATGTATTAACAAACACGCGGTACAAACCGGATTTAGTAAGAACAAACATTTGTTAACTCTAATTTGATTGGTTGAATAGACTTTTATTTCTAAATATTGACCAATACGACCGGTTGTAACAATGACATACAGAGCGGATCTATCCGTCACTAGGGTTTAGGAAGCATATAAGGCAAGCGGATATATCTGTCACTGGGAGTAATAGTGCTCTGTTCTTTGCGGATTTATCAGTCACTGGTGAGGCTAGGCATATTTAGGCAGCGGATATACACGTCAAATTTCAGGAACTATGCCACGATCATATTATTTTAAAAGTCACAATGAATCTCATGCCCAAAATGAAGTTAATTTCTTGTTTTTTTTTGTTTTTTTTACTTTTCTCAAAATTTTTTTTCTCCATGTGTGAATGAATATACGAAATTTTGGGAGCCATGCTACGACCGCGTTATATCCGAATTCGCGTTATGGCGGGGCGCGTTATAGCGGGGTTCCACTGTACATTGACACAATAAGTAAACGGCTATGCTGTGTTATAGTTATCCAGCTGAAACCAGATAGAGGGCAAGATTCCAAAAACCCAAACATGTTCAGGCCAAATTGTCGAGGCTGTGAGTAGGGAAAAGAAAATCTATCAATGTGCTGTCCAGGCCATTGTCCATACAGTAGATGTTGTAAAGATCAGTGATCATAAACATTACTCGTTATTTGAACTCGTCAATAAAGAAAACAATAGGCGGTTATATATTAGAATAGATTCGTAACAAAATGTTAATTATATCAAAGTCAAAACAGCACAAACACTCAAAAGATTGTATATGTACAAATCGATTTAATGTGACTTTTAAATTGATGATAGAAAAAGAAAAACCTTTTACAATTTTTGTTTATGACTATCATGAAACAACAAGGTTAGTTCATCTTTGGTCTATGGTCTTCACTTTAGCATGTACTATGATTATGTTTTGTGGAGGCCTTTGTCCAGTTGTTAATAACACCAGCAGATATTGTAATGACAATATGAGAGCTTATTAATCAATCACCATGTTTTCTTAGCAATATTTCATTATTAATTTTCATAAAAACAACATGGCTATACAGTCTCTTTCTTTACAAATGAAAATCTTCTTAGTAAAAATGTCCAATAATTTAAATGGTTTTTAATTGATAGAAAAATACAAAGTGATATGTACATTAAAATATTTATTAGTTTGACAACTGGAATGTGTACAAAAAAATTGAGGGATACAATAAATACATAAAATATGGTAGTTATCTTTGCTTACACACTTTTACTCGTTTTGTAGGCACGATAGGAAAAATTTCTTCTGATTTGAAGATAACACAAGCCTTCCAAATGCAAATAAAGACATGAAGACGCTTATACAAAAGATAAATGCAGTGCAAAAAAAAAGGATGAGGTAACCAAGCGGAATTCTGCACCTGATCAAAAGGACAAGTCTGAAATGGACTACAAGGCTCAGTGATAACAAACAGGTAGTCTAAAATTATTTTTAAAAATCGTCAACAATAATAACAGCATATCATGATCTGAGTCTATGTCTGTCTGTAAACAGCATCCTGAAAAGACAACCAGGATGTCAAGAGGTTTCAAAAGAGCAACACCCTACTAATGACAGAAAAGGTTAAAAGTGAAACTGTTTTAAAATTTGAGGTTTTTGTTTCCATAGTATTCTTTAGTTTTAATTTTTCTTTTGGTTTAAGACACACAGCAGTTTCAAGATTCTCTTCGTGGTGTGCAAAAAAAAAAAAATAATAAGTTTGACAAAGTAAGCCTTGAGTTTGTTTCTAAATAAAAGAAAAAGTTGAGAAAAAGTGAAATTAATATCTAAAAAACCAATACCTGCTAAAAAGTTTCTGATAAAATATCCTCTTACATGCTACCCAGCAAATCATCCATTAAAGAAATGAAAAAGAGTATAATGACCAGATGTCTTTAATCTCCATAATTTGCACACTTTCACAACCACTAGGATAGTCTAATAAAAACCTGTGGCAAAAAAAAAAACGGGGGGTTGAAATAGTCATTCATCACTGTCAAGTGCCAAATTTTTCGTCAGTGAAATTCATTAATTAATTCTTAGTTTAGCCAACAATTAACTGTTATCTTGTCGTAGAGTTTGCACGGAGTAATGTTTTCCTAACTCAGGTCACACTGGTACTATCTTTATAGTAAAAACGAACTAGGTGTATGACAGGTTAGAAAAGGCGAAATTCACATGTAAAGCTGTCAAAAGTGACTTGAGACAAATGACAGGGTGTTTTTACAACCCCAGGTGGCATTTTTGGCACATTGTTAAGCAGTTTTCCGAATGTCTGTAGGAATAGTGTTTATTCTGATTGGTCACATGTGGAATCAGGGGTGGGTTGATCCCTGAACCTGAGGGGAAATATATACTCCGAACAAATGAATTTTAGTCAGTCTGGGAAGGACCTCTGAAAGAGAGGACATTATTATTAATTCCGACCATAGGAGAGACTCCGGACGTACTTTAAGGAAAGACGTCCATAAAATCATGGTTCCAGGGGAAATCTATAATCCAGGAACGATTGTAAGACACCAAAAACACAAGGTATTTAACTCAAATTCACATTTATCATGATGTAATTTATATGATGTTTCTTCGTTACAGATGCATGATCTGTTGATTTTGTAGGAATCGTTCACATTTATCATGTAATTTATATGATGTTTCATCATTACAGATGCATGTTGTGTTGATTTTGTAGGGATAGTTCGGTTATTACAGTGATTTAGTAATGTACTTTTGAATTCGGAATTAGACTTTTCACCTTATATACGTAGGTAGGTTAATGGGTGATGTAGAAAACCCGTTGTGTACATTTATGATTGGAAAGTGTTATATTAATTTGAATTTATCATATCAGTGAATATTGATTGTGGGCTATGATATATTGCCTCACTCTATGTAATGATTTATGAGAATATATGTGACTTCCCCAAATTCTTATGATGATAATTAGCGGTATAGCTGTATTGATCTGAAGACTTGTGTAGTATTTGCTAGCCGTATAAAGGTTATCAATGATAGTAAGATCTGATGTTCGAACCAGAAAGACGGACGGACATTCTCAACTCTTAAAGCATAACGAGATACTTAGGGCGTTTTACCCTTTTCTTTTCAAAGGAAAATAGTTTGTTTGGAGAGAGAGAAATAACGAGGAGGTCGAGATCCAAAGGAGGGAAAAGAATTTAGAAGTCAGTGTTGTGAGAATCCCACGTTCACCCAGAGGGCAAGTTAAAGTCGAGACGCAAGCAGAAAGAACAGTCGACGACCAGGTCATGTGAATTTGCCAAGCAGTCAAATGTTAATGAACACTCGATTTCGTGATGAAATTTGCTATCAGCCATTAACGGCTAGATTTGTCTATTTTATTAGTGTTTGAAATTTAATTAATGTATCAATTATTTTAAAATTCGGGTTTAGAGTGCTTCTGAACTAAAAGTATTCAAAAGGAAAGAAAATTGTAATTTACTGTCTTTCTTCTCTTGATGCTGTTGATTAAATTCTTTATTTATCTTTTCGGGGGCTCGTGTGTTGTCTTTGTTCAAGATATCGACTCAGATTGCCATATCCATTTTATAACCGGGCAAATCACACCGTAGAGGTCATTCCTTAGATAACGAGTATTAGCGGGAGGCAGTTTCGAGTGTTGTTTTTCCAAGTTGCGCAATACGTCTGACCAGTGGCTTGTGCAATATTGTACCAATAACGCTTGATACCAAATACCCCATTACAATCACTGTTTACATTTTTTAGTTGTTAACTTCAGTTTTTAAGCCCTTTTTTAAAGACTTTTCTTAGGTTTCTAAGGTCAAAATGAAATTGCTGTTGTTGAGGTCCACTTCTAAACATGAAAGGACATTCAAAACATGAAATGATCAAGTTGATTAGTATATTGATAATGTATCATAGTGTTGGCTGAGTACCAAAAATTGTAAAGATAGATGGCACATGCTAATTGTTTCACCCCCAGGAGATGCACTTCAATGAACCTTGATTATGACTCCAGGGCAAATGTGACTGACTAGATTTTACTCCCATATAAATTACACTTTGCTGTGAACAGTCTAGTTCTGGATCAGCCAGTATTGCCCAAGGGCTAAAAAGACCTTTACTGGCAGATGAGCATATTAAACCTAGATTATGACTCTGGGAAAATTTGACATAACATTTAAATTATTTTGTGCATAATGAAAATTCCATTGTGAACAGTTCGGTCTCTGATCAATCATGACATAAAGAATTGCAAATCATGTTCTGAACAGTCTATTGTTTCATGCAAACAACATGCATCCCGATTAGGGCACACACACACCAAGAAATAGGTAGGCAAGTAGCATTTATGGCACATAAGGAAAACCTTGCTATATAGTGCTGATCAAATGCTAAGTAGCATCATGCAAAACCAAAGAAAATTCAAAAATGAAGGTAAATATACACCACAGACAACCATGAAACGAAAGGTCAACACGGTCATGATTTTAAATAACAGCTCGCAAGAAATATAAAACAAGTAAAGGCAAATATATTCCTGGAGGGAAAAGATAAAAGGTTAAGATTTTGAAAACAACTTCCATGAAATATGAAATATAAAACAAAAGTAAAGGCCAACTAGGTGTGTACTTGTAAACACAAGCCCACTAACAGAAGCATACACATAATAGTCAACGAAATTCAGACTGAAATGGAGAAAAATGTTATCACATTAAGCCCTGGAGGTTTTTGTTGTTTTCTCATAAAATGTGAGTAGAAAACCCATTTTTGAGGCTATTTCTGAATACATCCTAATACACTGACTTCCAAATGATTTTCCATTAGCCTAATGCCTAGTTGTGTTAGAAAAAACATTGTTTTATATTGGTTATTTTGCTTGAACATAAGCAGAATGGGAAAAGTTCGAGTTCATTTTCTTTTTTCGATTTAAAAATCCATCATTTTCGTATCGAGACCACTCTTTATTCCAAATGCCCACCGTAATCCAACTTTTTGCATAGGTTCACCTGTCTGTGTTAAGTTCAGACTGGTCTGCCTTAGATCTGAGACCAACAAGTTTAAAATCTGGACACAAACTAGGATTCCAACAAAAGGCAAACTTTGAGTGTAAAAAAAAGCGGTCCAAAAAATTAGGGGTCTTACTCTGTATTTTGTTCTTGTTGTTGTTATCGGGTTTAATGCAATTTTTTTATCACAATATAGGCTATACATGTCTGCCAGTATTAATTGTGGAAGAAGAACCCAGAAAACCTCGAAAAAGCTTTCTCACATACCCACACTGGCCAAATCCGAGACTCGAACCCATGCAGGTTGAGATTGCAGTGATCCGTAATGGAGAATGTTAGAACACTCGGCTACTCGGGCCCCTTTGTATTTTGTAGTGCAACTAAAATGTCCAGATTATTTGGTATCGTCGAGGGACTGTGCTGCTAAACATCTGAACAGTTCACTCCACTTGTCTCGATCATGTGCCAATGCCTGTGGCTCCGCAAAACTTTTCTTGGTTCATTCTGTGATGTTGTTAGTCCACATTTTTGTCTGTCTACCTCACCTTCTGCCATCCTGGACGCTGCCCTGCAGTACTGTTGTGGATTGACTGTTGGCTCTAGTGACATGGCCATACCATTTCAGCTTTCTCTTTTTGACAGTGGTGAGGTCTGCATAATGACCTACTTTGTGCCTGATGGTGTTATGCACTTCTTGATTTGTGATGTGGTCCATGTAAGAGATGCCAAGGATGGTTCTGTAGCATCTCATTTCAAGTGCCTGGATTCTTCATTGTAATTCTGCTGTCAGGGTCCAGGCCTCACGTGAATACAAAAATATTGAGATGACTAGTGCTCCCAATAGTCTGATTTTAGTTTTCAGACAGATATTTTTGTCTCTCCAGATGGGTCTTAGCTTTGACATAGCTGCCATTGTTTGTGCTGCTCGTGACAAAATGTATGCTCTTGACCCCTCTTCGGTTATTATGGAACCAAGATATTTGAACTAGCCCACTGTTTCAAGTTCCTGTCCTCTGATTTTAATCTTTGCTGAGATTTGTTTCCACTATTTGTCACCAGCTTTGTCTTCTCAGAGCTTATCTCCATGTCCAATCTGGAAGATGTTCCATCCAGGTTATTCACTAAGGTGGCAAGCTTGTCTACACTTCCTACCTGCCCATCAATGTCTGCAAAGCGGAGGTTGCTGATGTCCCACATTGGTTTTCCAGGGCTTCACTCATGATGCGCTCTAAGTAGATGTTGAAAAGTGTGGGTAACAGGTGACAGCCTTGACGTACTCCAGCTGTTGTCTGGAACCAGTACCCCGCAGAACCTTGAACAATTACTGCACAGGTAGCCTTGGCATACAGCTGCTTGATGGTATTGATCAACTTTTGACCCATGTTGTATTTTTTTCATTACGGCCCACAATGCCTCATGCTACACTCTGTCAAAGGCCTTTTTGAAATCTATGAACACATGATAGATATCTTCTTGATGTTGCGAGTACTTTTCACACAGAACCCTGACATTGAATATTTTTTCTGAAGCATTTCTTCCACTCTGGAACCCTGCCTGTTCTTCGGCGATTATTTCTTCAGCTTGTGGTTTCAGTCTGTTCAAAGATGATCTTCAGCATCACCTTAATGGCGTGGCTGATCAAACCGATAGTTCTGTAATTCTGGCACAGCTGGAGATTGCCCTTTCTGGGGAGTGTTATAATCAGTTAGTAGCTATATCACTCCCCCCTCCCTTATTCTAGACAAGTTTAGCTGGGATGTTGTCTGATCCAATCTTCATTTGCTTTATTCAAGGTTTTGTTCTGATATTTGTTTATTTCTCAGTACTCCATATTGCCCCTGTGTTTGTCTGGTGTTTTTTTTAGGTCTCTCCAGGCATCACACAAATTCAGAATCTCTTCTGTAACGTTTTTCTTTGGATGATGGAGGCCAATGATGTCCTTGGCAGCTGTTGTTTTGACCGTGTTGAAAGTGTCTTTCGTCACTTTAACATCAACATGGAGTTTTGCAAATTTTCCTCCAATTGTGACTTGGAATGACTTGAAGATGTTAGGGTCCTTCAGTTGTTCAAGGTTGAATTTAAGCCTGATGTCCTCTGGCTTATTAATTTTCTTCAGCCTATCTCAGAAGTTCACAATCATGAGGTCATGATCACTCCCAATATCAGCACCTGGGAACATTCATGTTTTTGCTCTATTGATGCCAGATCGGTAACAGTTTTGAACCAGTATGTAGTTGATCTGGCTATGATGGGTTCCATTTGGTGTGTGTCATGTCCAGCATTGTGAAGCTTTATGTCGACCCAGGGTGTTGGCTAGTACCAAGTTGTTGTAGCTTGTGAACTCGAGCAGACATCTCTTCTTTCACTTATAAGCTCAATGCAAGAAGGTCCACAATGATCATCACAGTCTTGAGAGCATTTTTGCCATTCCAATCTCCTTGAATGATGACGATGTCATTTTTTTTACTGACCATGTTTAGAATACCCTGGAGTTTGTTGTAAAACTCCGCTATTTCTTCATCATCATGATCAGTAGTTGGAGCACAAGACTTGGATAATTGTGATGTTAAAGGGAGAAGTTTTCAGATGATTGGATATGATTCTGCTAGATATGGGGAGGCATTCAAGCACAGATCCTTTGATGGCTTTGTTTATAAGGAAGCCTACTCCATTTATGGACTGGTCTAACTTTCCACTATAGTAGAATATATGCCCATCTTCAGTTTGGTGTTCTCCTAAGGCTTTCCATTTGACTTCACAGAGTCCCATAATGTGCCATGTGTAGTGTAACAGCTCATGTGTCAACTCTTGGAGTCTTCCAATTTGCGCCAAAGTTCCACTGCTCCAGGTGGTGATGGTGATGGTGTCTCTCGCTCTGATCTTATGCAAAGTACCAGTAGCACACTTGTTTCCTCCGTCCTATTAAACAACTGCAGGTGCAGTCCTGGTTGACCCAGGTGACGACCGATCCAGTATGGTAACTTCAGATTTGTCCAGCATCATCAGTGTGTCTTGGGCCAAAGTCGTCTGGCAGAGCTCATCTCTCTCCAGACCAAAGAGTTGCCAGAAGGGGATGTAGTACATCATCCTGCTGCCTTAGGGTCTTCACTCCGGATTTCCTTATAGGGTTTTTACTCCCTTAGCCTTTGGGTAACCAAAGCCGACCTGCAAGGCAACAGGAGACTTGTGTATGGGCAGGTGCGTCCATTTCCCGAGCAGATAAAGCATCTGCCACTTCCCACTTCTCACACAGCTGCATCAAGATTTATTTGCACCATGATCAAAAGTCTTCTCATTTAATATGGCCTTAAATGGTTTTTATACTAGGTATTCTCATTTCTACATTTAATTTATTAATGCTTCCGAATAAGGGATTGACAGTGCAGAGTGTATGCAGTGTAACCAGAACACTAGGTGCATTCCCACATGCATGCGATCAGTTTATCACTTTCTTGCAATATAAGAAATGTGGTTATGCAAAGCCCTGCTTTACATGTTTGCTTAAAATTTGTGAATAGTTGCAATAACTGATATTCAGACATGCTGTGTTCACTGCTAACAAAATAAAAATGCAAGAAATTGCTGGTATTGGATTATTGATAATGAACTATTGTCTATCATAGCACTGTCAGGGTTTTTCAAAACCTCGAATATTCTATTTAATTTTTGGTGGGATGAATCAAGATTTATTTTTAAAATGCTTCTAATTTTAATTGTTAATTCATTCTCAAGAACATAAATTTGCAAGGCTTTTTAAATTAAAAAAATTTTCAGTACAAAATGTTAGAGTAAGCTGTTTAAAACATTGAAGTACAATAAGGAACAATACAAAAAGCAACAAATTATTCCATTTTCTTCTTTTTTTACAGGCATAAAACGTTATGAGGGCATGCAAAATTAAAATAGAATGAAAAATGTTATGGGTATTAATAAATCACAGGCTATACTGTACATGTCTGTAAAACAATAGCATAGCTGTTGAGATTCATATTTCTGATAATATTTACCGAGTGTAATGCACAGACAATAATCTGCTACATTGGTTTGATACAAGGGCTTGGTGCATGCTGAACTAACAATTGAAAGGGTACAAGTGTGAATTATACCAACAGACCAGTCCACTGGATAGATTGGTACAAACTTGGGTAAGACTATTCCAATTGCTTTAACAATAGATAACCAACACCCCACCGTTGATGTAAATATTTCTGAATTTCTCTCCTTCAACAAATTACCCCCCCCCCCCCATCTAAGACAGCAGCTGAAGTAATGATGTAATTTTTTCATTTCCTGCAAAAGTGAAGTCTAGATTTTCAAAGACAAAAGTGTGGTGTATGGTACACTCGAAGCACAAATTCCAACAAGTCACAATAGAATTTGGAAGCAATTTTGGAAAATATCTGGATTATAGCCATTTGCTACTATTACTGCATATTTAGTGTATTACCTAGATTTAAAATCAATTTACCAATAAATGGTGTGGTCACATTAGATGTCTGAGCAGCACCATTTTCATTTAATACCAAGAAGATATCATGATACATTGTTTAGTAAATCATCCAGTTGATGGATCTATGTAATTAGAAAAAGAAGTGATTAGATTTCAAGATGACCACTATGGTGGTGACTGCATTGGTAATGCCAGAAGCAAAACTTTCATTTGGAACCAGTAGAACATCACAAAAAGTTTTCTGGTTAAATCTTGTTTCAATATATTCTTCAGGAGAAGCAGTGATGACAAGACCCCTGCAATGGTAGCTGTGATGACCATACTGGATGCCAGATCGACACCATGTTCAATTGGCATCATCAAGAAATCATAAGAAGTCTTTTCTGAAAATCTGATTAACGAGATGTATTGAGAAGATTCTTTTTTCTATGACCAGTGGGGCAAACAAGAGTTGAAATATAAGGGTGTTCCAATATATTTTGATTCAGTCATGTTTATGGCAAAATAAAATTGTTGACCAGAAATATTAACTTACCATGAGATGGATGAAACATGTAAGATCCATATGCACTTGCTTGTGATGGGTAACCATGGTGATCCATAGAAAACTGAGCAGAGTCAATATTCATACCTAGAAGTAAACAAAAACACATATTTACAACTAAACTATAAATTTTTTGAGGATCAAACAAACCTGTAAAAATGGTACATTTTTAATTTTCGGCAGGTTTTCATCTGAAAAGCAAGAACTATGCATGTTTAAATAATTATAACGAGTTACTCTTTTTCAATGATATAATGTATACCACAAATTGAGGTAATCTTTATTAAAATGTACACACATTAAATTAATCATATAATTGCACTCCCTCAATTATATGACCTTCATAAAAACATGATTCCTGTTGTAAGGTAGGTGTTGTCACAGATCCCATTTCACTAAGTAGTACAGTACAACCTGTCTAGAGAGACAACTGCCATGAAAGACAACCTGTCCTGAGAAACCATGCTCTCCATGTACACATCTAATAATTATATTGAGCTAAGACCTGTTATGAGAGACCACCTGTCATAGCAAACCATTATGCTTTGACAGAAGGGGAGGTCTTTCTAATCGGGTTCCTTTAAAAGTAGGATAAGGTGGCCATTTTTAATATTCTCCATACAAAAATGATGGGTCTGTTAAGCAAAATAAAAACCTCGACAAAATTCCAACTTGTCACTTTCTGCTCATGCGTGAGCAAACTAACCAATGGAAAAAGTTTTAACACAACTAGGCATTGGGTGAATGGAAAATTACTTTGAAGTCGATGTACTGGTATTAGGATGTATTCAGAAATAGTCTCCACAATATGTTTCTTACTCGCGTTTCATGCTAAAACACCAAAAACCTCCAGAGGTTAATGTGTTAACAAGTGCATTTTCATGACATCACCAAATTTGAATATTCCTTGTGTATTTAATCACTTGTGCATCAACCCTGCACATAAATTACAAATGTATGCAATTCCATGACAATTCGCAAAACAAAATTCAAAATTTTTGTTAACACATTAACCATTGGCGCCACAATTACGGGACAGGATGTAGTAGCCTACTGTAGCGTCAAGGTCATGTATGATACATTAAAATGAGTGGCATTATAAAACGGTAGACAGATTTAGCTCTACAATGATACCAAATAATCTGGACATTTTAGTTAATCTACAAAATACAAATGGAAAAACATACATTTTTAAAATCATTTTTATTTATTTTTTTTAAAACCCTAAAATTTGCCTGTGTTCAGAATCTGATTTTGTGTCCAGACTTTATACTTTTGCCCTCAAATATAAGGCATACCAGTCTGAAGTGCACACAGAAAGATGAACCTGTGCAAAAAGTAGGATAAGGTGGACATATTTAATAGTCTTCTCCATACGAAAATGACTGCTGAAAGCAAAACAAAATATAAAAAATGAACACCAACATTTGACCTTCTGCTCATGTGCAAGCAAAATAACCAATGAAAACTTTGTTTTAAAACATAACTAGGCATTGGACTAATGAAGAATTGCTTGGAAGATGATGTATTAGAATATATTCAGAAATACTCCCCAAAATGTGTTTCCTACTTGCATTTCATGTGAAAACAGCAAAACCCTCCAGTGGTTAATGTGTTAATAAGGCAAAAAAAAAACCAACTTTTTCTGGTAAGCCAACCATCCTTGTTTTTCGCTACCAACCCCAGCACTTTTTTTTCCCTCAGAATAACAATTTGTTTCAAATTGATTTGTGCATCTAACTCAACCACTTTTGCTTAGTACTTGAAACAGTATATAAATATGGTACTCTTATAAATACAGCAGGCACATCTGAGGGTATTTTAACCACTGAATTTGGTCATTGTAAATATCAGAACAGCTAAAATGATAAAGTAATCAACATATATTCACTCAGTATGTTGTTGAAGTAGGACTGGCAAATCTTTCAATTTGCTGCCCAGCTATTTGCATGTGCATGGAGGACTCCTGCATGGGTGAATTTATGCAACCCAGATCAAATATTTGCATCCAAGTATGCATAATTAAGCGTTTCTGAGACCTCTGAGCATGTTTTCAACCAACAATGAGTAGAATTGTCATTATGTGTGCTACTTGGAATTAATTAGTACTGTAATGTGTATTTTTTATTAAAAATTATTACACTGAATGCAAGCACTATGAATGGAAAGAACATCATCATGTACAATAAACAGACTTTTTCCCTCTATCGGCTGCCTATATTTTTGTCTCCCTTTCTAATGAGAATGCTACAATACTTACTGTGGGGGTGGGAGTGATTAACACTTGGGCTGGCACCAAGTGGGTCATTGCCCATCCCTGGATTCATGACAAGTGACGTCATATACGTAGCATCAGACTATCACCTAAGACAAAGTCCTGAAATGAGAAAACAAAAATCCTATGATAAAGGGTTAAAAAATCTAGCTGAATCCTAGTCCTCTGAAAACATGATCTTTAAATCGATACATAAACCGTTGTTTAAATAAAAATGTTCGTCTTTTATATATTCTAAATATGCTGGTACCTCAAAAGAACACACACACACATACAAGTGGGTCCAAAAAACATTTACCACACACTTTAAGTGAGGGTGCAAGTTAATGAAGGACATGTAAAAATCAAAGAGATGGAAGTTAAAGAAGGAAGTCAATAGTATGGGGATGGGGTGGCAAGTTATGCTGTTGAATCCTTAATTTTTTAATAGTGTTCAAATTAACTTAATAAATATCTTTCTATAATGGTGTAGTTCATTCTTTTTCATAAATTACCTTCAATTTCAGAATAAACTATACTGAAGAGATCATTAAAAACTATTCCACATGGGTTCCATACACTTAACATGTGTAATGCCAAACACATTGAGTATTGTCACTTTTTTGTGCTCAATTGGATATATTCAAGTTTTATTGTTCAATCAAATCTAATCAACATTTCTGCTTTCAAAAAAGACATTTATTTTGAGAAACGGCAGTGTTAAACTTGTGTTTTCATCTTAATTTTTCCGTCAATAGAAAGTTGTGTCATGTAAAAAAATAATTAAGTGGTTATTCTTTCCTTTCAAAATCAATCATTATATTAATTAGATTTCCAAATTTAAACTTTCAAAGATGCTGGAAGAAGAAAATGAGCATATTCAATTCACTTTTTTTACATTTCATCTTTAAAACACAGCATACTACATAGTTTTTTTTAGTCTTAAAAGAATGTCCACACATGTTTAGAATCAAAATCCTTAACAACTGGACCTTCCAGATCATTTTTGCTTGTTTTTTTTTTAATATCATGACCATTTGCCTTGACCAGATAATATTTTCCATTTTATTAACCCTTCCACAGACAAATGTCATGTGCATAAAGCTAATGTCACATTGTTTTATTATTTTTCAGTGATGTGAATTCAATCATTAATGACAGCAACAACAACTCCAGTCTCTTTGGCATTTGGTTCAAAAGAATCACACTCATCTATTGTAATTGACATCAAAGGAATTATATAAAGATGCCAAGTGGTGTGTGTTTGTGATTTGATTTTTAATGTAGCTTTTACAATTTGTCAGACATATCACTATGATGTCTGCAGTGTGTCAGTTTTTAGTGACATCTAGCACTGAGGCGGTCACATTATCCTCACACCAGGCCGACCAGTCATAACATTTACCTCCTAATGCTAGTGCCAAGCAAGGCAGCTGCTTGTTTGACTTTAACAAGTCTTTGATATGACTTGGCCCTGGTTCGAGCCAGTGATCTCATGTCTCAAAGGTGGGCACTCTAACCACAAGGCCACCAGACCAATCAAATCGCCAGCAAAATATTGTATTATACTCGCTTAAAAATGAAGGTATATCAACACAGGATACAAAAAAAAAAAAACCCAGCAGATTTTATCACAATTAAACTGGAAGTTTATATTCCAAAACTATACAAAATAATCCCAAAATCTTGGCATCATTTTTGTTAACAGGTTATATGATAACACGGAATCCTTCGAAACAACAAGAAAGGATACAATGGATTAAAACTGTGCTGAATAAAATTTATCAAACTTGTGTCCAATCACATGCATGTGTAATTGGCCTTTTCATCAAAAATGATCCTTAGGCACTAACAACCAATCAATCAACAATCTTAATTTCTTTGCTCACTAAGATTTAAACCAGTGGTCATAAATGTGTCACCCAACAGAGCTTTAAAGGATTACCATGTTTTAGGCTCCTAAATTTAATTATCAAAATTTTAAAAATTACGGACAGAGGTTATTTTGAATAATGAAGGCTGTAATATGTTTAACAAAATGTTTATTAAGATTTTACACTCGCAAGGTATGTAAATGCTATGCATATGCACAGGCATCTCATAGTATGTAAGTAGTGGTGGGTAATGCCTCCCATTGTCTCATATGCACTCAAATGTACACGTTACCTATCTGAACAAAAAGGGTGGGGACAACAGATCTAACCCATGTAGCTTCACCTAATCCCAATACATATGCTTCAAATTTGTTTGATAGTCTACAATCTATATGATTAATAATTTGCTTTGTGAAACTGATCAAATAAATTAATTTCACAGACAAAAACTGCATACTGTATTTGGAAGCTTGATAAATCCAAAAATTAAGCTTACAGGCATTATTACACGAATTTCTTCATCCAAACTCAAGAACACAAATTTACTGTGCAGTACCCATATGCACTTCCTCATCTTATGTGCAAGCCTTTCACACACCTTGGTTGTAGTCTCCAGCCACCAGCAAAAGTTATTATGCAAATACTATTTTTCTTCTTTCAGTTAGTGTCCTTGACTTTAGACCTCAAAAATCAATAGGCTTTTCTCTTGTCCAAATGAAGGTGTGCTTTAAACATGTTTGGCATTAAAACCATCTTACAGTATTTAAGCCAAAATGACTTACCTTTAACTATTTGACCACAAAATCAATAAGCTTCTATCCTACTCCATGTGCAAGCAAGCCATTCACTTAAGTTCAGCTCTGGTCTATGATGCAGAACTAATATTACTGTGTGGAACCATTTTTCCTCTCAGTCAAAACAACTCTGACCTTGACATTTTCAAACTAATTTGCTTCTTTCTTATCCCAAATGCAAGTCATCCACAAAGTTGGGTCCAAGTTTGTGATTGAAAATTGATGTTATTGTGTGGAAAGCAATTTTCTTCTTTCAGTCACACTGACCCTCATTTTCTAGCTTTTGACATCCAGATCTAAAGACTTCTACCTCAATCCATGTGCAGCCAGCCACAAAGTTTAATAAATCCAGATGGTAGCAAACTTAACTTACAAGGCAACCCCCCCCCACACACACACATCTAAAAAAATACCCACAAAGAAACAAAAACATAATATACCATGGACAGATGAATATCATAGATATCATAATATATATTTTAAATAATCTGTCACATTCCACAGAGGCTTCTCTCAGTTAAAACATTAACCCCTGTCACTGCATTTACAGGGCAGGAGGTAGTAGCCTACTTCCAAGCTCTGTAACTTCAAGGTCATGTCCAATACACTAAAGTGAGTGGTATTATAGAAAGGTTTACAGATTTAGCTCAACAAAGATACCAAATAATCTGGACGTTTAAGTTGCACAATAAAATCCCATTATTTTGACCAGTTATTTTTTTTTTTTTGCGAAACAAAATTTGCCAGTGATCGGAATCTGATGTGTACAGATTTTAGGCATTTTGGACTCAGATCTAAGGCAGACTCATCTGATCTCCACACAGTGCAAAAAAATGTAGGATAAGGTGGACATCTGGAATAGAGAGTGACCTCAATAAGCAAATGATGGGTTCATTAAGCAACAACAAAAATACTTTCTCCGTTCTCTCATGCACTCGGAAAATGGAAAACATTGTTTTTATCACAACTA
The DNA here is from genome assembly GCA_030141615.1 of Unio pictorum. Classification (NCBI taxonomy): domain Eukaryota; kingdom Metazoa; phylum Mollusca; class Bivalvia; order Unionida; family Unionidae; genus Unio; species Unio pictorum. Next base: position 11,893,138 of record JARLTB010000377.1, read on the forward strand.
GGCATTAGGCTAATGAAAAATCGCTTGGAAGTCGATGAATTAGGATGTATTTAGAAATAGCCCCCAATATGTGTTTCCTACTCACATTTCATGCAAAAACAACAAAAACCTCCAGGGGTTAATGTGTTAATTATTCACTCCAGAACTCCAACCCCAGCAAATGTGAGTGAAACAGTAACACAAAACCATTCTGTGCAGCATCAAATTACCAATCATATCCCAAAAATGGCAAAATTGCTTTAATTAAACAGTATGAGGGAATTTGTGCAATATTATACATTAATGCTATGAATGCCTGCATGCATTCCACGTTTTGTTAAAATGACAAGGGGAGAAATATAAAAGGAGTGAATGCAAGGATCTATTAGATATTTAAAAAACCTGCTTCAGATCATGTAAATGCAAAAATATGAAAGTATGCATGCAAGACAGATGTCCCACCTATGCCTGAAAGCTGACCTAGACACAGAACAGAACTAATTGTGATAGAAAGAAAGACCAAGACTGGAAGAGTTACACTTTACAAATAATTTTTTTTTAAAAAAATAGTTTTTGTTGCTTTTTCACTTCAAACACTATTGCTTATAACATACAGAAAAAAGTGGAACAAAGTTCCTTTCCAAAAAGCTCAATGAAGTAGATAACCTTGAATGGCTATGGTGTGGACTAAATCTGCAAGCCTTTGAGTCTCGATTCTACACCAACGATACTACCGTAATACCAAATCCAGGATATAATTTTGAGTCTCAATTCGGTCCTGTTATGATGGAGTAAATACCAAATTATTTTTTTTAAATTCAACAAATAACAGCTCTACTCATAAAAATTCAAATCAATGTGCATGCTTATAAGGAACACTTACATCAACCTATTGGCAACCTGTACATGCTGTTTTCAAAAACCAGTTCTAAAAAAATGCTCGTCTGACAAAAGTCCACATGACTTATTTAAAAAAATTAGAAAATTGGAAGCCTTCATTCCAATTCTAATGTAGAATTATAACTAATATTTTATCAAACAAATTTTAATAGTTCAAACAGTGTTGGCGATCTAATAAATATTGAATTTTGAACAATCTGATTTAGACAATTTTTTGTGTGAAGGCTATATCTGATCATAGGCAAGCCATTCTTCAATTTCGTATAGTGCAACAATATTGTCCCTCTTGTCCTGACAACTATAATTCTGTCTGAAAACACCAATGCATAACCAAACCGAAATCGCAAGCTCTTAATGCAAGCATGCGGCAAGCTTGTGCAAACTGATATCCGCAAGCTAGTATTTGGAACCTTGCGGCAAGCTTGCACAATTAGATAAAATGCCTGAAAATGATGTCTCAAAATTACAAGATATTAACTGATTTTTTTTTAGGCAGATGAAATACTTAAAAGGCTGTATTATTAAATTAAAGGTATATCTGGTACAATAGAAACTTGTGTAAAATGCACTGGCATGGTCACAAGTAATATACCTAATTAGGTTGCTAATTTCTAGGTCACAACAAGAGAATATGAATATCTATTCAGCAGCAGCAATAACATTTTCAAGATGTCTGCCTCGGTCGGCATACTGAATGACTGATTAGCATTATTTTTGTTTAGGAGCAACTAAACATCATTAGATGACCTTTGTTGAATTGCCCATGTTGGTATGATCATTCATTAAGAAGAGTAGAAATAACAAGATTTTTAAAACAGTCACCATGGTGACCATAATGGAGATCAGATCAGCATAATTTTCATTTAAAATTGACTATAGATATCAAAGATGTCTTCCACAAAACATCTATGTTGACTGGTAAAAAGATTAAAAGACAGCAGCTATGGTGGCCATACTGAATGTCAGAACAGCACCATTTTCATTTAGGTCAGAATGAATATTATGAGAAGACTTTTGGTAGAAGTCTGTTGTTGATGTGACCATCATAACTGGAGAACTAGCCCTAATAGTTTCAAGATGGCAACTGTGTTGGCCATATTGGAGGTCAGATCAGGCATTGTTTTCTCCACTGGACTAACTAGAAGTGAAAATCCAGTGTCAACATATTTTTTAATTCAGAGTAGTAATAAAAAGATTTAACATGGCTGCCATTGTTATGTTGAATTTTCTTTTATTTAAAACGAACTGGATGTCATAAATGTTCTGCAAAAAATCTCAGTGATCCAATTGCCAGTGATGCAGGATGGGGAGTTGCCAGTTTTCGTGTTATCATGACAAGCCAAATTTTTTCTTTTTCATATTAACCCTGAACATAATACAACTTTGTTAGGACAATACTAATGAAGGTAATGAAAAATTATTGAAAACAACACTATTTGCTTATTTGGTAAAGAAATTAAATTATTTTTAAAATAATAATTATTCCCGAAATATGATTAAGTATTAAACAATGTTTATAATGAAAACAAACAAGCAGCCTAGAGGATCACTTATTAGCATAATACACTTACACAAATCACTTACACAAATGTACAGGTTCAAATCCTGAATACAATCAGCCCAAGTTGACTATATTGTGATGTCTCCCTCAGCAATTACGTTGACTCTAATTTTCATGTCATGCTGTGCTGCAAAACATAAAAACCAAACCAAATTACTAACATGTTCATTCAAATGTACTAATGAAAATTGTTTGAAACTAAAATATTGATACTTTATATTCAGTTCCTGCCATTTTGTTCAAGATGGATTCCATATGGCATCTCAATAAAACATCATTTTGGCAAATCCAGGACATTAACCTTCTCTAATCTGTGATGGATGCTGTGTGAATTAAAATTAACAAGGAGCATTATCAGGCATATCATGATGGTTGAAAAGTGTTAGATGGCACATTATAGAGAAGTTTAATACAACCAGCTGTCAACATCTTACTAATGGAACAAATATTACTCAAGTCTGACTACTGATGATCTCAAGCCCTCCTAACTACCCTACCCCTATATTCTAACAACTTTCAGCTGTTTGTAAAGGCCTCAAAAGCAGATATGGTACTGTAAACAGGGTACATATAGGTCATCATAATCTGAGTCTAGTAGTGGGAACCCTTAGTTCAGTAAATTTTATTTCTTTCAAACTTTTTAAGTGCAATATTATCAACAATATTGCTGCAGATTCAAGATAAAAATGTGTCATCTGGAATTGAAATGACAGTAGCAAGCATGATTTTGCAAGCTACATTTCTGTTTTACCATAAAATAGATGGAACAAAATTTGGTAAAGTTTCTTGCTAGCGACTTTTCATATTCAAACTTAAATTTTTATTCAATTTAAATCACTTTATCCAACATCAAGGCATACTCCAGTTAAAATAGCTATCAATAAAACATAATAACACTCTGATGTTATGGGGTTTAAAGCAATTTTTCAGCACATTATAGTGAAAACATGATTTATCTGCCCTTAAGACAGCACTCCTTTGCATCAGAGGAGAATGTGAAATTAGTAATGATTTCATGACATATAATGCACGAATTTATCTGTTTGATTTTTAAAATGCCAACAAAAGAAATCTATTGTTGAATTTGTTCCAATACAGATATGAGTGGAAAGACGGACAAAATGTTACCTTGCACAGGTTCACATAGGTCCCAGAAATACGAACATTTAAATGATCCATTTTATTTTAATATGCTGTTCTCTGCTTTGTTGGATATCATGTAAATAAGTGCTGGCAATCAATCATGAAATTGTAAACATTTTAAAAAATTCAATTTATTGAAAAGAATTTCAAGATCAACAAGATTAAAAGCTTTCCAAAATCTACTTGCATGGATCCAACTAAATCTGCCTGATCAATTAAAGTAATATATTTATCTATTATGGTAATCAAGGTCATCTCAAAGGTAGTTTCCTCTAATTCCTGACTGGATATTAGTGACATAAAAAATAAGCTAATAGGTACAGTTGGCTCCGCTTATATGCATGGCCTCAGGACCGATGCTATGATATGCAGTTAGGCGGTGTATGCACTAAACCGTCGTTCATGTTATGATGTGTATCTGGTGCAGCATGCATACCGATACCCATTATTTCTCCGAAACAAACCCCCATTTGGCATAGTTCATTTAAATGTGACGCAATTTGCTCTAGCATCGTATGGAGGTCAGTTTTGTCAGTAAATCGAGGAGCAGACGACTTGTGGTCAGCGCTCCAGTCTTAATCTATCCAATTTAATGTCCAGACTGGATCGGATTCTTAATGAGGGCAATGCGAGTTTGTGTTAAAGCACGAAGAGTGTTAAAGCCGTCGACCATGCTTGGTTAATTATTATGGTTGTCTACTATCGCGCCTCCTGGTGATCAACAAAGAATCAGAGAGCTAATGTCGTCTTGATAATATTTATGGTTATCTACTATTGTGCAACCTGGTGACCAACGGAGATATAATAGCTGTGATGTTGTTATTAACAGACCTCATTAATCAACATTGACCGCCAATGTTCAGAATCAGTTTCTTTTCATTTTGAAAGGAACAATTTTGAACAATGCAGTTATCCAAAGCAACTTAACACATAATAATGCATGTTTGGATCAGAAAAATGTATGCAATTATGCGAAATATGCATATAAACGATATGCAATTGTTCAAAATTTATAGCCATTGAAAACATTAACAAATCGGGACAAGCACAAAACTATGCAATAAAGCGGAATATGCAGTTATACGATATGCACATATCTGGAGCCGACTGTATATCAAAAGATCGTCACAAACACGTTTCGAGTTGTCTGAACAGAGTTGACAACATAGATATGAGCCTTTAACTACCAACATCCTCTTTGCTGTCTGATTTGTGAATGGGTTTAACTTTTGCCATCTCTATGCCTGGGGAAACAATGAGGTGGATATGCTTAGATTACACAAGTTATGATGTCAAGTATTATATTTCCTGAAGCCTTCATCATGTTTTTGGTTTAATATTACCTATTGTTAGGTTATCTTTGTAGCTTGCAAAAACTTTGAAACTATTTCATTTAATATAGTTCAGATAAATAATTTTGTGTTGTTGGATATTTGTTCTGTAAAGAAATTTTAATGTTGCGATTGGGTGTAGTTGTTATAAGGTTTAAAAGCCATTGTTCTGCACAAGATAGGCTATACATGGCAGCCAGTAATAATGGTGGAGGACTAACCCAGGAAAATCCTGGAAAGAACCACTAACCCACGAGAAGCTACTGGCAAGCTTTCTCATATACCCACATTGGCCGAGCCTGAGACTCGAACTTACGCAGACTGAAGTGATATGGCACTGATCCGTAATGGTGAGTGCTTTAGTCAACTCAGCCACTTGGGGCCCCTTGCTTTGACTGTAATATACAATGGACAGAAAACTCTTCTAAGTATACTAAAATACCGCATTTACACTCACTATGAGCCTACTCAGATTGTCTTCAGGAGGGGTTTAAAGGGGTTTTATTTCCCAGGCATTCCAACTGTTGCTAATGAGCCAAGGTCATGACATACAAAAATGAGGAGACAACAAATTACACTGGTATTCTTGTCCAGGTGATAAAGTGGTACTCACATTGCTATCTTTAAAAATTTTACCATGCTTCTCCTCTTTCTCATACAGAAACATTCAAACGTGAATACTATGCACAATTAACGATATCATGGTACAGTAAAACCTGTCTTGAGAGGCCACTGCTATGAGAGACCACCTGTTGTGGGAGACCAGAATCTCAATGTACATATGCATTGATTATATAGTGTATGACCTGTTATGAGAGACCACCTGTCTTGAGAGACCATTATGTTTTGGCAAAAGGGGTGGTCTTTCAAGACAGGTTCTACTGTAGTGCAGACCTGCCAAGCCTAAGAACACTTCTTAGCAAGGCATGTACTGGAAGAAGTGAATTTCATGACTGAATTCGCAATGATAAATACTGTGTTCAACTTAAAACTTTATGTTTAATTTAACCTCAATTACCATCAGTAGTTTCACTGCAGTTCCAAACCTTATGAAGCTCAATGTTTTTGTTGTTCTTATCTCTCGAAATAATCAGACATAAAATGTTAATTTTCATGTGGGACATTGCAATCACAAGGGGTTGTATCATTGCTTGTAATCTACCTATCATACATGCATACATGCCAAGGAAAAAGTATAATCCAAGTAGAAAAAATGCAATTCAAGCAGAAACGGAATATTCAATGAGCATATGTACAAAATGATCTATTTATCCCTCTGGACTTTTAACATCAATTAGTGCTTCAAGATTTGATATATAACACTTTGAGCTTTAGAAAGCAACATACTCTTTCATATTGCATTTCAAAACACTTAGAACCAGCGGAGGCTATGACTGTTTTTCACACCAATAGAGCACTAAGTGCTTGGTTACAGAGCCTGGATCTGAATTCAGTTTATTTTTGTTAACAATACTGAACAATCTGTCACAGTTAGCATTAGAATGGTAAAGAACCAATATTCCTTTCATAACCTGACAACGAGGAAATTTGTGTCTTCCAGTTGAGAGGTATTTTAGTTGGGAAGCAAGATGAAAAAAATCAACTCTGCATGAAGTACATCGTCAGTTAGAGTGACAACTTGATATGTCAGGAGTTCTAATTTATCAGCAGCCTTTCCTGTAGCATGGTGCATCATATGACAATGACCACCTGACATGTACAATGATGGAGACATTTTTCAAAATGAAGAATGCAACTCCATTATGAATTCCAGTCATCAATGATGCAGTATCAGCTAAAAAAAATAATTCTGTCAGCTTGTGTTTATTCAAAGCATTATCATGCAAATAAAAAATATTTTCTCCAGTGGAATCTAGTGAGAATTAATTCTGAAAGAAGAGCACTCTGACTGGGCCTTTTAGTTGTTAAAGTCTCTTACACAGATTTGGTACAAATTTTTGTCATCTTAATCACTACTCCTGTCTGTTGCAATACTAAACGGCCCAATTTTCATGGCTTCTGAATTATTAAGTGCAGTATCTTCTGCTAAACACCTAACAATATAAGATGATTTTGTTCTTTCACATGCATATTTTCTGCAATTTTGGAATCAGGAAACATGCATTTGAACAAAGAACCAAAGTAGTCTTCTACTGCTAGGGGCAGTCCATGTTCTTTTAAGAACTCAGCACATAACAGCTCTCCATTTATAAAATTTCTGACCCCAATTTGATTCTGCTGTTTAAAAAAAAGTTACTTTAGCGTTGGAGTTAGTTTTTAAAAAACAGAAGCTAATTCAACATTTCTTTGTTAACCACCATAACCAATATTTAAAACAAGTGTCAGGATTTTACTCCAAACAATGGTATTATTTGAAAGGTTATTTCTGTAAGTTTTGTGGCAAAATTTATAGAGTTGGCATGTCTGGGTAATATTGCGATCCTTCAGGGAGTCCACAATGAGTACTCTACTGAGCACAACTTCACAAAACTTTTGCATTTATCCAATCCCAAACATTTTCTGGCACCATATTTCCATACTTTTAAATCATTTTCAATTGTACATATAAATTTCCAGACAACTGGTATTAAAAAATAATTAAGTTTGGTACATAAACAAAGCAGGGATATGGAGAACCAACTATCTTGTTTTAACTGGATAAATATTGCCTGGACTTACTAAAGCATTGCTACCTACATGTCCCTGGGCTAACTGCGTCAGTGGACTAGTGGTTAGAGCATCCACTGCAGAAACAGGAGGTTGTGGGTTTGATCCCCAACCAAGTCATAGTAAAGACTTACAAAAATGGTACTAACAGCTGCCTCACTTGGTGCTTAGCAAAGAGATTAGTGTTTGGACTGATCAGCATGGTGTCAGGATAATGTGACTGGGTGGGAAATCATGCTACATGTCTGTGTCTGTCACATACAAGCAAAGACTGCAAATATTTCAACATGCATCCAACAACTTTCACTGAAAGCACACCATGTTGCAATCCATTTTTTAAAAAGTGGAATCAGCTGTTTTGGTCAAAATCTAATCATTCCACATCATTGAATAGACACTTTCCAACTCCATTAGACAATCAGCAACCTTTCCATTCAGATGTGTGTAGGAGTAGCTCTCTTAAAACAGGGATCTGACTTAACTGGATTACTTAAAAGGCCATTTGGTGTTAAATCACAGAGCTGCCCCACCCCACCAATTAATTATCAGGGTTGACATTCTACATTATGAAATTGTCTGACCAGAAAGAAGATGAAAAAATAATTCACAAAATTCTGATTTATCTGTCTCTCACAAGTCTAGCTTGTGATATGCAGTAGCTTGTTCACTAGAAGCTGTGAATGTAAGTGTGAATGCTATTGTAAAACTGAGGGCTAGGTGTGCAACTGCAATTTATATGCTAATGAGTCAAACAATGGAATGTTATATCTGTTTTCAAAAACGGGGGATTGAATAAATGACTATCAAACCTTGAAACTGCTTTGGTTACTTTAATTACAGCCCTAGCTACAATGGCTGAATGATTTTTTTTTCCTTCTACCAGCTAAGTCCATAGACCAGCAGTAAAACAAATTTCTCTGAGGGATCAATACACTTTTACCACTCCAGTCATGAGCTAGTGTGTGAAAATGACCAAAATAAAGGCCACCAAAATATCAAGACTGCGGCCGATCAGTTATGTTTACTTAAGGCCAAATTTACAGGAATAAAAACTTGCATGCTTACTAGCCATTATTGACACTTGAGTGAAATTGTGACAAGCAATGGAAAACATTTTCAAATTACATATACATTTCAGAAGGTTGAAATGTGATGGTAGCTGAGGAATACCAAAGTCAATACAAGTTTGGGTATATTTAGTTAATAAGACATACAAAATAAAATGATGAATATAATCAGATAGCTTTATTTTCATTAAAACGAGTCAACTCTCTTTTTATCTGATTTATGCATTTCCTGGCTACCATTTCAACTAATTGAAATCTATGTCAATGCAACTTTAACAAGAGCCCACTTAAGGCAGAATTTGAATCCATCCAGAAAACGACATCATAATAAGTATAGTCCAACTATATAGCAATTCGACTTTAATTTACAACAATGTGTCAATATTGTGAGTAGTGTTGTTCCGATTATCGATTATAATCGAGTTCAGCGGATAATCGATTGTGAACTCCATAATCGATTGTGTGTAAAGGGAGACTACTTTTTAGGTGTATGCAAAGCACAAAGGTTAGTAAAACTCCCAGCCACTAAAGTTGACCTGAAATTTATTAATTCCCTTCACAACTACAAATATGAAACCTTATGATTCATAATTAGGAACATATCCAGTAATCATTATTACATGGTCAAGTTGTTAAATTGTAGAGTTAATACATTTAAACACATTTTGTTGATTTGTTTCAGTCAATTTGCAACATCTTTTGTAAATTGTAGTACTAATAAACAATGACAAACAAGAAAAACATGTCCTATACTTTAAATTATAGACAAATCACATGTGAACGAAAGAATTTTGGGGATTGTAGCAGTATTTCAGTTACATATGACTGATCTGCCATTAAAAGTTGCGTTCATTTAAGTTGTAGAACAAAAGTAACACATAATGTAATATTATTGTCAGGTTAAAGTATACATGTCATTGAAAGAGATTACTCCTGTACACTTATAAACAAATTGAACTCTTGATCAAAGATATGTGTGTAACAAAAATTAAAATTTGCTCTTGGTAACTGATTATAATCGATGATCAGTTGGTTAACTAATTCAGCCCCAACAAACTTGTCAGTAACAGTGTTACTGTGCCCCAGCCACACTAAGCTTTGTCTAGCTTTTTTGTGCCCCAGAGTGTTTTACCTGTTTGGAATTTATTTTTTTTAAATCATACACATGCCTTCACACTTACTTTAATTTCTCTTCTTGTATCCAATATTAATCCATGAAATTTTAACGAATTAATCCAAATGAATTTGTCTACACAGTGATGTATTTTTCTTTCTATTTGTCCAAGTCTTTCACAATTTATTTATACATTTTTTACAAAATTATGTGCAACATTGTTAGGAATATCACATCATCAGCACTTAATTCTATTAAAATAAACCAGGACAATTTAATATGTGATATGGTTTGAAACAATTTGTACATACATTTACTTGGCAATGTTCACATCCAGTTTTTGGTTAAGATGGAACTTTGTTCAATAAACCCATTTTGCAGGTTGGATACCACATTTTGTTTGGTGATACCAATATGCATTTTTAGGCATATGGATTGGTTTCGTTTGCAATGTCCGTGTATAGTTTCTCTGGAAATAATAATAAGTGAAAAAGATAGATTTCTCTTTTTTCCTTGTCAATTTGTCATTGTATGTTGTAGGTCCAGGATTCATTCCACTAAAATCATTGATTTGGACAGGCAGATGATCGCTCCAAACTGCTGGATCGGCAGAAACTCTTTCATTTTTGCTATCAGCATCCTCTTTTTCTGACGATTCATTCTCAAGAATCTTCAATGTCCCTTTCGAAATCTCGCAAATTATCCAACTGTCGAACATATCTTTCCTCTACTTACTCAATATTTTTTTAGATCAAACCCAAGAAACTCCTCATTTTCGCCCTCACCGCCTTCAAAAATCACTCGTGCTTCCAACATCATTTTACGATTTTTTAAGAGGAAAAAAAAACGTGTATTGAAATGGATCTCAAGTAGTAATCCTTGGTTTCCAAACATTTAAAGTTTGCCCAAATGAAAGTAAATTCATTTCTGATTGGTTACATGTGGGCCTGATGCTTTCAAAAGCCCTATTTGTAACCAATCAGAGACTTTCTCTCGACCACACATTCGGACTGCGGAGCAGCGGTACCGGCCATTGAATGCAGTCGAGAAACTTCATGTAAAGGCGGTATTGGCCATTGAATGCAGAAACTATTATGCGCAAAGGCAGTATCGGGGCCAAATGAGTTAAGAGGAACAGATTATAGATTATGAATTTCTGACCGATTTCCATCACTAATCGTGAGCCAAATGTGCAAAATGCAGTAAAAACCTGTTATAAGCTACTTCATCTATGAGCAACCACCTGTCATTTTCAACCAGAATTGAAATTTACTGTCAATTTTATTATTTTAACTTCTTTAGTGAGTGGCCACTAGCTGAACATGACAAGCGACCGCCATGTCTTGGCAAAATATGCATTTCAACACTGCTATGAATGACCACATCACAAAAACAGATAAACTCCACCATTTATTTAATCCCTGTAACAATATATACTATATACTATACTACTTATCTGTTCTAAAAAAAAAAATAGTCTGGCTAACAATAGCTGAATTTTGTAGGCAAGCTATTTGTGTTTTATAGTTTCTATTGTAAAGCACATGTGGATTATTCCCGCACTTAACCTGGTTCCCAGCCTTATCATAGCTAGCACCCATATGTATGAGTAGGATCCAGTATCCCTATGAATGTCTGTATCGTGAGAACACAGACATCAATGACCTATATATGTAATCATTTGTAACAATGAGTGCTTGATTAGTAACGATTGTTCTGAGAGAAAAAAAAGCATAGAAAAACACCAAAAAGGAGGGGGGGGGGGAGTGCGAGTACAAAGATTCAGGCTACAGTGATACTGCCATCCATAAACCAGGGTTGCAAATTATGGTGCAGAAATCAATGTAGTAAATATATGTTTGTCATTAGAGTTAATCCATATTTCATCGGGGTGAATAAGGTCTTTGTCGATTAAACCAGCAGAGAGAATTGTTTGCTGTATTCGATGGATAGTGTTACAGACTTGTAATATTTGCTGCTCCCCACCCCACCCCATGTTTATTCCTGTATGACTTTTTTGAATTAAGCTATTCCCTTTTGTTTCTGAGTAAATAATTATGCTTCTGGATGAGATAGCTGTTTCTTTCTATTTTATTAATTGTAATGTCCATGTATAGATTTGTCTTATTTTCCCAAAACCCAATCAATATTACAACTGAGCAGTAATAATGTTAACACAGAGTACATTAATAACATTTGACAAACCTCCAACTAAAATGAGACAAATTTTAACGCTGGAAAACATGATTATTGTAATTGACAGAAGTGAAAAAGAGCAGACCATTCACAAAATAGCAGTGTAACATCAGTAAAACAGAGTGTATAAAGGAAAAGGAGTAAATCGGACATGATTTCATACGATAATACATGTACATGTGATGTTCACATGTAAATGAGATTTCATATTTAATGATATATGTTTACTGCTTTATAATTTTGTTTTTAGATGAATGCATACAACAACTGTGGACCCTGTAAACTGGTCTTTTTGTACAAACATGTTATGAGAGACAACCAGTCTTGAGTGACCAATGTTTCGTTGAATGAGTCCATCATAACAGGTTTTACTGTATTCCTTAAAAATTATTCTGAAAGTAAGACTTCAAACCAAACATTATAAAGATCAGGGTAGATGTCTTCAATTTACAGTGGAGGAGTACACCTACCCCACCCAGCCCACTATTTGCATTAAACCCTGAATAACATAAGATTCTACCTTTATACAAACTCATAATATATATCATGGAATTACCTACCTATCTGATATATATCCATCAATAAAATATCCGAGATTCTGTTACTCTTGGCATGCTTGGGCAGAAAACTTTCTCCAGACTGTACTATCAATTAATTCACTAACCCTTACGGACTGTCCCCAATTTAGTCAGTCAATGGCTATGGTCCTAGTCACAAGTGGATAACAATGGATCTTGAGGCCATATTTTACAAAACAAGTGGTCAAGACCAGACACATAGTAAGTACATACATGCAGTATGTATGGTTTTATTCAACCAACAAGTTTTGTTTGTCATGTCATGCTCAATCAATACATGGCCCAAGGTCATAGTCACTGGTCAGCCAGACAGCTAGTATTAGGTGGTATTCATTGAGCTGTGTGAAATCAGATATACTGTACTTGCTGTACTTGAGTGCACTCATCCACAACTTGTGATCTTGTACAAGTAACAAGACCTAATCTAAATTTGTGTATTTCCTATTAGCATATGCTGTCTATTCTTTTCTGCATTATTCTATTTTTCAATTTTCTGTGTCTAAGATGTACATTGTTGACTGCATTAGTAGTCCTGTCTAAAGTGTGAACTTCACATCTTCAAATTCCAAGTGAATATTTTCAATATCAATTTTCACACATCTACATTATTCCTGTTTGTAAGATTTCTTGCAATTATTGATTATACCTATTAATCACCATAATGGTAAAAATACACAACATTGTAGAATTTGCAATGTAGCAAAGTGGTGGTTACTAACAAGATGATAGCATAATGAAAGATATAATATGGTATACAATACAAATACCATCTGTTGTCAAAATTGGGCACTACTGTAATGACCTTTCTTACACAGGTGGAGCAGTTGGATTATTCACTTGACATAACAGTCCTGGGTTCAGTATGTTGCAAATTCTATTCCATCAACAAACATTAGTTAACTTGCCACATCCTGCATGAGAGACAGAGATAGGAAACTTACCATATATTGCTATAGCAATCCCAAACAATATTATCAAAATAGCATCCAGTTTCTTCGAAGTTATTTATTTGAGCAGGATAAATGTGATTCAGGGATTGTTCAATGAATCTCGTCAAAATTTGAAAATCATGATAATATAAATGCTGATATATAAAATGATCTAGTAGTATACACTTCTACCACTCTGGTAGCCTAAGTGGTTAGAGCATCTGCCTCGGATGCAAGTGGTCACGAGTTCAAATCCTGGCCGAGTCATACCAAAAAACTTATAAAAATGGTACTAGCACCTGCCATGCTAGGTGCTCAGTATTAAGAGATTAGTGCTAGGACTATCTATCTATTTATCTGTCTATATATATACACACACGCACATTCATTTGATCATTTTAATGTGTAGAATTATACAATTAAATACATCAAACATGTAATAAAAGATAATATTTAAACAATTACTATATACAAAATCTGCATTCTGCCACTGATATGGACGACAGCATCACAAAAAAACGAGGATAAACTCCACCAACCTTTATTTAATCCCTGTAAAAATGACAGCTCATACTGATCTAAAACAAAAAAAAAAATATTAAATTAATATAAAAATAGGCTTGTTACTGATGTCCAACTTTTTGGTTAGCTATGCCTATAGTGTTTTATAGTTTTTGTTGTAAACCAGACAAAAGTATATATGTAGATTATTCCCTGGTCTGGTTCACCGCTTTGTGTGCGCCTTGGTTTGTTCTCCACTATTTGTATAGGGGTGAGAAATGCAGAAGGTGAGAAATGCAGAAGCGTAAGAAACAGTACCATACTAATTATTCCCGCACTTACCTGCTTCCTGGCCTTATTATAGAAAAAGGATCCCTATCAATGACTATATCGCGAGAACAGACAGATACCACTGACTTATATGTAATTAATTGTTACAACGACCACTTAAAACTCAGCTATTTTCACTGCAAGAACAAACTTAAAGACATAATAATGTTTCTACCTTAAATATTTTCAGCATTTTTAATATCTTCTAATTTCATGGGTTTTTTTATTGGGTGGGGTGGGGTGGTAGTCATGTCATTATATATGTTGTAAAGCACTTGGAGCTTCTAAAGATTAGGCACCATACAAAGTCCTCATTATTATTATTATTATTATTATTATTATTATTATTATTAGCAATGATTTGTTCTGATTTTTAAAAAAAACAGAAAAGGAATCTTAAAAAAAAGGAAGAAAAAAGTATTGTTGCTAGTGGTGTACATGTCAGGAATTGCCATTGTATTGCCTAAGTTGACATAGTGGTCATGTATATTGTTTGCCTTTCGAGTTAATCTGTATTGCCGGGGATGAACAAGTCATTGTCTGTTAAACCAGCAAGAGAGAATCATTTGAGGGATTTAATTAATTGTGTACAAGACTTGTGATATTTGTTGTTTCCCGCCCAACCCCAACCCCAACCCCAACCCCGATATTAGGAGATTACATCTATGGCTGTCAAAAATCACAAAAAAACTTACCCGGGTGCCCGTTGCGCCGTTTAATGGGTAACCGGGTACCTGTTAAAACATGAAAGACATGTACAACCCTAGACCAACAAATTGCCCAAACCAAAATGCAAGCTTTCCACAAGCTTGCAGCAAGCTAGTTGAAGTTGTACAAGCTAGTAAGGTAGCTTGCGCAAGCTTGCAAAAGGAATTTTTCCAAGTCTGCAAGCTTGCAAGCTTGCAAAAAGAAATTCTCAAAGTCTGCAAGCTTATTGTAAAATCTCAAACTTACACAAATTAAGCTTGCTTGCAAAAGGAATTTTTCCAAGTCTGCAAGCTTGGAAAATGTAAAATTCAAGCTTCCTAGATTGCAAAAAATGAAGGAGTGCATCTGCAGTCATTCATCAAACAGCAGCACAGTGGATAAACTTTAACATAGAACATAATTTGTCCACATTGTTTTACACCATTAAATATAAAAAGAACAGAGCAAGAATTTCTTGAATGTGTGTTATATTTTACACTGTGATAAAGGATTCCATTTAGTAAAATCCGGTAAAATACATAGCATTTACCGATTGCAAAGTTATTTACAGACTGACTTAATGCAGCAAGATATTTGAAGTCAAGTACTTATAAATGCTTCTTACCAACAATGTATGCACCATCAAATATAGTCTCTGTAATTTTGTGATGATAACTTATGGCATTTAGTTTTTGAAAGAATATTCCAATTTCTGTTTCAATTTGACAATTTTTGTATTTGAACGTGTAGGTAATTTTAACATTCTTGAAACAGCGTCAGACTCCTGTGATCGAACGGAAATCACATGGAATAATGTTTTTGATTAACTCCTCAATATACGGTAATTTATCCTGAAATTAATATAAATGAATATTAAAAACAAAAAAAATCTGCCAACCTCCCACCATTTTGCCTTTGCAGACCTGTTTACCAGTTCGTATTTGACTGAATTTGTACGGAATAAAGCTCATTCGTACGATAGTATGGTCATTGGTTTTAAATTATGATTTGAGGTTGCATTTATATTTTTTTTTTTTTAAATAATTTTTTAAGCGTTTTTTATTCCGGTTAGTTTTGTTGTATCGTCTCTTCGGTCCGCGTCCGGGTCTGTAGTCGGCGCCACATCACTGATTGTAACATTCTCTCAACATCCGGTTGTTTAAACATGCCGCCGTTTACAAAATTTCAGCTCAAATCTGATGATGAAAATAGAATGTCTAAACATAGAAATCAGCATTTTCTACCAGTTCATAATACTCTGTGACCATGCCTTAAACCACCGTGTAAAGGAGTGCATTTTGTACTCTGCACTGTTTGCAACTTAAATTTTTCATGTGCACAACATGGTGGAATGAATGACTTTTCACGGCAGGTGGAATCGAAAAATCATGCGAAATTGGCATCGTTAGTGAAGGGAAATACAAGTATTTTGTCAACGATGAAGGGAAAGGAAGTCGGTGATCAGCACATATTTCAAAAGCAGATAACGTGATGAGGTGATTCTATGAGCTGATCGTAAATTGAGCACAGCCTACAAGTTAATGGAAGTAATTAAAAATGTGTTCCCAGATTCCAAAATTGCAGAAGATATTTAGAAACAATCTCTCTCTCTCTCTCTCTCTCTCTCTCTCTCTCTCTCTCTCTCTCTCTCTGTATGTCGTGCAATAGTAAATAACGGTAATTATAGTATATTGATGTGTATACTATTTGTTATCGAGGGAATGGTGTATTTGGTCCAATTGCTGTTTCAATTGGTACATTTGTATTAATTACATGAGATTATTTTGAATCTAGTTGACTAGTTGAATTCCAGGAGATTTGTGAATCTTTTACTTACAGTGCAAAACTTTTGAAATTTATTTGAATTGTTTGAATCTCAATCCTAGGCGGTACATAAAATTATGTGAGTATCGGATAGTGTATAGTATTTTTTTTTAACTGAGGTGTTTTGAATCTGTATATCAGATAGATATAATATTTTTTTTCCTTCAATTTGTTAATGTTAGTTTAGAGTAATTGGATCAATTGCATTTTGAGAGCATGTGAGAGTCATTGTATTTTTACATCATATATTATTATTAACTAATTAAATTCATGAATTGCCATCTTTCACACATTGAGTTATTCATTTAATAAAAAATCCACTCTGTTTCAATTCTGCGACATACATTGTAGCATTTATCAACATTTTACTTTTAATATTTTATATAAATGGTCATTTTCACACATCAAGGGCTAGAAATATGGTGGCAGTACATGCCATGTCAGTTTCATATATATATATATATATATATATATATATATATATATATATATATATATATATATATATATATATATATAATTTAAAATCTAATTGGCTTGTCATGCACAACCTTAAAAATAAGCTTGCGGCAAGCTTGCAACAACCTTAAAGATAAGCTTGCGGCAAGCTTGCACAAGCTTGCCACAAAGTTAAAAATAAGCTTGCGGCAAGCTTGCCGCAACCTTAAAAATAAGCTTGCCGCAACCTTAAAAATAAGCTTGCCACAACCTTAAAAATAAGCTTGCGCAAGCTTGCTGCAAGCTTGCCGCGGTTTCAAATCTAAGCTTGCGGCAAGCTTAAATAACAAGCTTGCAGCAAGCTTGCCGCAACCTTAAAAATAAGCTTGCGATTTTGGTTTGGGTGTTGTCGGTCATTTTTTTGGGCTGGCGACAGAGACTAACCGTGTATTGCACTACTCGGTCTGAAACGTTTTAGTATAGAGAGTACAAATGTCGGTACATGTATGATTGCTAATTTTTGAGGAACAAGGGTAAAGGAACTGTATGGGGTGAATGTTGTATGTACGCCTAGGAAGTGAAAAACAAAAAACAAGCAAGTTGCAATATACGAGTCAATGTGATTAATATCTTGGTATTTTTTATTTATTTATTTTTACAAATAAAGGCGATCTATTTGTTGTGGATCTCTCTTTTTTCCCCACATAGCCAGCTTCAAAATGAGCAGAGCTAGTCGCCGCAGTCGACTCGAAACAATGAATTGCTCAAAGATTGCTTTGATGCATGGCATAGATTTCAAGGTGTCTAGGTGATAATTGTTAATAATATAACATGTGGTATTTCTTTGACATATGTGTTCGGAAATATAAGGCAGCCATCTGGATTTCATTAAAAGAGCACACAATGTACCACTCATTTAGCATCCACAATCAATAGTTATCATCTACAAAGAGGTTTATTACCTGTAGAACAATGACTATGTTTTAACCTTGGTATATAATGTCTCAGGGATAAGGGGTTTGTTTTGTTGCACAATGCCAATGAATTTTACTAATCCATACAGACTCTCTGATGTATTGTTTATTTATATTAAGCAGGAGTCCTGGTTTCTAATGGAAGCCATAACTGTCACACCTGTTTGAAATGGTTTCATGTGTAACAATGTTTGCACTGACAACCAATCATATTATTGTTAGCTGAATCTAGCTATTAAAATAAAAAGTTTACATAAAATAACCACCACTATCAATACCTTATATACTTGATAGCTGTCATTGCAAAATATAATATTGTTAGTACTGTAATAATTTAGTAGTGGGCCACTGATGTATAACAGGTAGTCCTATTCCTAAATATAGACTGGAGCTGCAACTCAGAGCAGCGTACTGCTGATAATATATGATATTTTGGTAGTGTTCTCGACAAATTATTTTTGTTTTTCACTGCGGTCAGGTACCAGATTAACTGGGTACCCACTGACAGCCCTAATTACATCCCAATCACAAAGCTGTCGTCCATTCAACTTGGTATGACCAGGTTACACATTTTGCTTATAGAGTTAATCCCTGTATGTCATCTCTGAATAAATCCATTGACTATCATCTCACAGTGAACGGTTCTGTTTCTGGATGTGATAATTGTTTCTTTTTATTTCATTACTTCGCAGTTATGCAATGCACATGTATAGATTTTTCACAAGTTCCCACAGTCCAGTAAAAATCCTCTTTACTTTCAATATTATAACTGAACACTAATAATTTTAACACCTATAGAACCTAAACTCGTTTGGCTTTGATCCCATCAATGCTCGTAATCCAGTTTCTGCATTCAATGACTGATCCCGTTTTAGCTCAAATTTTCTCGACCGCATTCAATGGCCGATTCCATCTTTGGTCGAAACGAATGTGTGTTAGATACAACATTTCTGATTGGTTACAAATGGGGATTTTCTCAGAATTAGGCCAATATTAAATAATCAGAAATGATTTTACTTTCAAAGTGCAAACTTGAATTGTTCAGAAATTAAGCATTACTAATTGAGAGCATTCACTACACGTGTCGTGTTCTTGAAAAATTGTAAATGATGGCAGTCATATGACAATGACAGTGAGAGAGAAAATGAAGAGTTTCTCGGGTTTGATCTAAAAAAAATATTGAGGAAGCAGAGAAAGGATGTTCAGCAGTTGGATAATTTGCGAGATTTAGAATCTGACACTGAAATTTCTGAGACTGAATCATCATCAGAAGAATATGCTGATAGCAATGATGATAGAGCTTTTGCAAATCGAGCAAATTTTAGCTATCACGTTAATTTTGTAAATAGTGTGTAAAAAAAGTTGTGAAAGACTTGGACACAGAAAAAACGAATACATCACTGTGTAGACAAATTCATTTGGAATAATTGGTGAAAACTTTGTAGATTTGTATTGGATACAAGAAGAGAAATTAAGGTAAGAGTAAATGCATGTACATGATATTAACAAAATTGTCTAAACAGGTAAAACTAAACCGGGCACATGCAGCTAGACAACGCTTAGTGCTACTGGAGCAGAGCAGCAATATAGCTTTAAACCGTGACTTGGCTGAAGAAGTTAATAACCATGGATGAACCACCAACTAAAAAGAGACAAATTAGGCTGGAGAAAATATTTATTGAAACTGAAAGAGGTGAAAAAAAGCAGACCACTCGCAAAAAAGTGGTTTAAACATCGGTAAAACAAATTTAGGTTGTTATAAAAGGTGTAATTCAGACACAATTTTATATGCTAAAATAATTGATCTTCAAATGTAAATATGATTTCATGTTTAATGACAGAAGTATATCTTTATTGCTACATAATTTTGTTTTTAGATGAATGCATACAATATTTTAGCAAGAACTATTAATAAAGAATAGATTACATGTACAGCGATTGTGGTTATTTTTCTTGAAATTGTTCTAAAACTGGACCTTGGAAAACGTCATTTTGTACCAACCTTCTATGAAAAACCACCTGTCTTGAGAGACCACTTTTGCAGGCAGAAGGAGTGGTCTCTCATAACAGGTGTGTGTGTGTGTGTGTGTCAAATTTTGAATAAGCACTGAACATTGAAGTTGAATGCATTGAGCATTAAGATTTTATTACATTATAGAAGGGAAGTCTCTGTAAGGGGCACTAAAACATTTCTCTTCATCTTTTCCCATGTCAGTGTTCTGTTAATGAAAAATCATAAATGATGGTGGACATAAGACTTTTGATGACAATGAGAGCAAAAATTAAAAATTAGGAGTTTCTCGGTTTTGATCTAGAAAATATTGAGCAAGCAGAGGAAATATATGTTCGGCAGTTGGATATTTTGTGTAAATTGGTCAGACATAGACATTTCTGGGAATGAATCGTCAGAAGATGATGTAGCTGATAGCAATGATGATGGAGTTTCTGCGGATCTAGCAGATAATAATAATAATAATAATAATAATAATAATAATAATAATAATGCTTTATTTATAGAGGGTGACTCATTAGTCAAGGACTATTCTCCCTTGAGGTCCTCTTAATGAAAGTATAACAAATGCACATTGTGTGAAGAAGCAATAATTAGTGTTTATATTAGCATGTTTCATATTAAAATACTAAATTCCATTATCTGTTAGAAACACATGCATGCTCCTGATATCTCTTCTTAAATACTCTAATATTTTCAGCCGATTTTACATGTAGTGGAAGCTTATTCCACAGCACTGTACCAGAGTATTGAAAACTCTTTTTGAATTGCTCTGTTCTTGGTTTTGGTACTAGAAGGTTTCCATGTGGGATTGATCTCAACTGGTATTGTGTTGAAAAAGGCCTGAATAAGTCCTGAAGATACTCTGGTGCAGTTCCATGTAGACATTTATATAAAAGAACTGCCTTGTGAAAATCTATCCTGTCATATATTGTGAACCATTTGAGTTCTGTAAATAATGCTTTTGAGGGATGGTCAACAGATGTATCAAACATTACACCTGCTGCTTGTTTCTGGAGTTTATAAATCCTGTCAAGCTCAGATTTAGCACAGTTTCCCCATACATTAGAACAGTAATCCATTGTTGGAAGAATATATGTCTTGTAGTATAGATTGCCAGTTTCCATAGGTAAATATTTCTTGATTCTGCTGAGAAGGGCAATTTTGGATGACGGTGTTTTACAAAGCTTATCAATATGGTCATTCCATAATAAATTATTATCTATGGACACACCTACAAGCCTTTCATGATTGACATTTTCTAATGGATGATTATTTATTGCAAGAGATAATTTTGGATTCCCTGACTTGTGTAGCTTTTGTGTTGTCCCCAGAATCATACATTTTGTTTTACCTTCATTAATTACCATCCTATTTTGTTGTGCCCAGTTTTGGGCTCTAATAAGATCTCTGTTTAATCTTGTTTGGATAACTCCAGTATCAGAACTAGATGTATACAAGGTTGCATCATCTGCAAACAATTCTGTATTGGTGGATTCATTATTTAATGGTAGATCATTGATATAGATAAGGAAGAGGAGAGGGCCTAAAACTGAGCCTTGAGGGACTCCTGAATGAATAGTGCGAGTTTGAGAGCTAATATTGCCAATGCTTACTTGTTGAGATCTTTGGTTTAGGTATGATCTAAACCAGTTTAAAGAAGGATTGTCAAACCTGTAACAGTTCAACTTTTGCAGCAGAATTTCATGATCAACAAGATCAAAAGCTTTCTTGAAGTCAAGGAAAACAATCCCAGTCATATGCCCATTATCCATTTCCTTCAGCCAAAGATCAATTAATTTGGTAAGTTCTGTTTGGCATGAGTGGTACTTTCTAAATCCTGATTGTGCTTTATGAAATGGAGAGTTTGTTTCAAAAAATTTATAGACCTGAATGGCTACATGCTTTTCAAACAGTTTTGACAATACAGGTAGAATTGATATTGGTCTGTAATTTCCTGGATCCTCCTTTTCTCCTTTCTTAAAGATAGGTGTAACCTTTGCATATTTCAATTTTTCTGGAAAATTACCACTTATTATACTTAAATTTATGATATGCGTTAATGACTTTGTTATTACTGGTGCAGCAATTTTAAGGATTCGTGGACTAATACCATCCAATCCAGAGGATTTATTAATATTCAACTTAATTAGCATATCAAAAACGTCCAAGTGCTTCACTGACATTAGCTATTGAAAAATAATTATCTTCAGGAATTTTAGCTCTTATAAATAACTGTAGAGCATCAAGTTCAATTGGGATGTTAGTTTGGTTCTGAATACTGTTACTGGAGATGGTTATGAAGAAATTGTTGAACATATCCACAATGTCTCGTACAGATGTATGTTGCTATATCATCACTTTGCTTTAGTCTAGGGGGAAGACAACTGTTCTTGGGTGGGTTCAGCTCTTTTAGATGCTTCTACAATGTTTTGGTACTCTTACTTTCATTAATAGCCTGTTTATAGTAGTTCTCTTTTGCCTTAGTTATCAGATGCTTAGTTTTATTCCTCCACTTTCTATAGCTTTTCATGTCTTTTTTCTTGTGGAAATTATCTCTTAGGTGCCTAGCCTCATTGATCTCTTGGGTAATCCACTTGGGTGTAATTTGGTGTTTAACCCTTTTTGTTTTAATTGGGGCATGCTTGTCCAAGGCTGCATTGAACAAGTGATACCATTTATCTAAAGCAGTGTTGACAGCTATATTGCAGACTGATTGAAAGGGTTTGCATACTAAATCATTTAAGAACATTTCCTCATCAAACTGTTTAAAGTCCCTGTATTGTATTTCAATGTGTTGCCCATTTTTAGATGATTTCGGAACATGTCTAGTTATACAGACTGGGTAGTGGTCACTCAGTGCATACACTGGCACATTTATTTCACTTATGTTTTCAGGTTTATTAGTATAGACATGATCAATGATAGTAGCACTTTTATCTGTTACTCTAGTTGGGGTGGTAATTAATTGAGTAAAGTTGTAAGTTTCAAAGTTACTTATCCATGTTAATGGTAGAGTTTTCATGTAGTCAATGTTAAAATCACCTAATATGATAGTTTCTAAATCTTCCTTTAGTAATGCTTTTTGAATCTGAGCCTCAAATATATGAATCCTATCAGCTGTGGAACTAGGTGGCCTGTAAACTGAACATAAGAGTATTGTCTTTGATTGGGCAATGGTTACTTGGATCCAGATACTCTCTACCCCAATAGTCTCTAGATCAACACATCTGTTATAACTAATGGAACTGTCTACATAGAGAAGAATACCCCCACCACCCATGGAGTCTCTGTCTTTTCTTTCAAAGTGGAAGCCTTGTATTTGGAGAGCCAAATCATCAGTATCATCGGAAAGAAAGTTTCAGACCTAGAATACTGACTGATCTAGTTTGCTGTAATATTAACTTTATCTCATCCAGTTTTGGGAGAATGTGTTGAATATTTAGGTTGATTACATGCAGACCTTATTTGAGGTGCCCAAAGACATGACAATTTTTATCAGAGGATTGATTTTCAGACAAGGCAGTATACCATGTATTGTTTGTAGACTTGACCGATTTCTTTACATTGCCTTGTTTCTTTACATCAACACATGAAGAAGATAACATACAAGATCCATCTGTCCTACAATGACCACATGTAGTGGAGACAGGAGAATATTCAAAATGATACTGATTTACATGCATACAAGAAGACATTGACATATTAAACACTTGGGGAACCTCAGAGGGAGAAGTAACTTGAACAGTATCGCATAAGTGTTTACAAGTTAATAAGTTAATTGTAGTGATCATGTTAATTTTGTAAATAGTGTATAAAAAAGTTGCAAAAGCCTATGACGAAAAGAAGAAAAAAAATATCACTTACACATCTGAAATAATTGGTAAAAGGTCTGTGGAGTTTTATTGGATATAAGAAGACAAATAAGGTAAGAGTGAATGCATGAGCATGATGTTTAAAAATTTCCAAACAGGTAAAAACTCTTTGAGGCACAAACAGCTAGACACAGCTTTGTGCTCCTGAGGCATACCGTATATACTCGCGTATAAGCCCGTTCGCGTATAAGCCGACCCCCCCAAACTGAATTGGTAAAAGTGGTATAAAGTGCATGACCCGCGTATAAGCCGACTTATAATTTTTATACAAACGGTACATCACAAGATGCACAAAGTGAGTTCTGAATACGTTTATTTAGGTAAATCACATTATTAAATAAAATAAAAGAAAGAAATCTAGTTTATATGTTGAAATAAAAACAATTCTGAAGTGTTAAGTCTTAATGGAAATTTAATTAATCCTCATTCTAAAATCATGAATTATAAAAGTTCGATCACGTTTAGAATCCTTCAAAATCAGGCTCTGTATCAGACTCGCCAAACAGTTCACGAAACTCTGCTTCTGTTACGGGCGTGCTTTCATGATATACGTCGTCGTCCCCCCCACCCCCGTACTTGCTTCTCGTTCACAACAAATTCGCGTGTTGCAGCACAGTTGTTTTTTGCTTCTGCATATTCAATAACTTTAAGTTTGAATGCTGCATCATAAGCAGACCGCTTTCTTTTACTTCCAACACTATTCATTTTATCCGATTGAATTGAACATAAACTTCTACAGAGATTAAACTGAAATAATTTCTTTCAGTAGTAGTATACTATTTATATACCTTATCCTGTAATTATTTCTATGTGTGGTTGGTTTTCAATTTGTATTTGATAATTATTTATCATTGTTATTTGTATTGTGTTTTTCAAACTACGGGTAGTGTGATTCAATCGGTCAAACTATGATTGGTTTCAGCGTGGACATTATTCAAGTATTGTGACAGTTTATAACTTTGAGCAGAAACCATGTCCACTACCATATCTCATTAAACAATTACATCTGAGAGTTGGCATCTATTAGTTAAGCCATTGGCATTGTGCAGCAAAACAAACCTATTATCCCCGAGGCATTTACCACAGATTAAGCATATGGTAGCTATTGTACAACAATCTTCCGCTAACAAACCACTTTGCTTTACAAACAACTAAACAATAGTTGTATATAAACTGTGGCTCCCGATTACTTCTAAAACACCTGTCAAAGAAATCCAACAAATTATATTGTTTTACAATTATTCACACTGACTCGTGTATTGCACTGTTATTTACCGTTCCTAAGCGTGCGCGCAACAAAACCCTATGGAGCCTCTCGCCATTGTTTCTCGAAGACTGTTGTACATGTATTTCTACTCTCGATCAAAATGTTTGTCGTATATACCTTCAGTATCGTAATTCTTTTATTTCTTTTTACGTAGATTCTTTTCATATTTACACTGAAATAGGCTAGCGTGCATTTCTACGAAACCGTAGAGTTTAATTATTACTGATTAGCTGAGGGATAAATACTTGACCAGAGATTATTAATATGGCGGTTCTTTTGGAAAATACACGTATTTCCGTAGTTCAAATAACACGTATGGCTGTATACCTTCAGTATCGTAATTCTTTTATTTTTTTTTCACGTAGATTCTTTTTATATTTGCACTGAAATAAGCTAGCGTGCATTTCTACGAAACCGTAGAGTTTAATGATTACTGCTTAGCTGAGGGTTAAATACTTGAATAGAGATTACTAATATGGCGGTTCTTTTGGAAAATACACGTATTTGCGTGGTTCAAATAACACGTGTGGCTGTATTTTCTGGTCGATGGACATCTGTCAAATATACGTCAAGTACGTTAAAAACATGTTTTTCATTCATTATCCTACCACTTATGTTAGAAAAAAATATTCGTTTTACTTCACGTCAGGACAAATCTTATCAGCCATGTGGCATCATTAGGCATGTGATCTCATATTCGGCGATCGACGGAAACAATAAATATTGGAAATCGAGGGGAAAAAGCATTATAAATTTCAGGTTTGGAACTTGACCCGCAGATAAGCCGACCCCCCTTCTTCCAGGCCTTATTTTTGTCCTAAATTTCTCGGCTTATACGCGAGTATATACGGTAGCTACAGTGATACTGATAATAGTGGTGGGACTGAATGAGTTAAGGAATTATGCTTTCTGTGAGAAAGACAGAACAGTCAGAAGATGGAAGTCCGGAGAAAAGAAGTAATGAGTTCAGAATAAAGGAAGTCCAGAAAGTGACGAGGCAGCTGGAATAGAGTGGAAGGTGATGCAATCAGTTGTGGACATTATGCCTTTTCACCACTCGTTATTATGATGAAAAGTTACTTTATGCTTCAGCAGTCATGAATAATTTATTAGTCATTTGTCTTTTATTCTTTAAACTAAGAATTCATTTGAAACAGAAAAACTATTGAGGACACCCACTTGTCTTCTACAAATTAGTAAACACAAACACTCATGTGGTTTGAAATAAGCCACCACCACCCCTCCCCAGGCTGCAAATTCTATGCTGATTATCAATGTAAAGACATTCTAGATTTGTTCCACATAAAGTATTGTTATACGAGGTTCTACTGTTGCTTTGCCAACTGTTAATTATAATGAATATGAGAGCTACACTTCTGGTGTTGCATGCAGTTACATTCAGTTTGGGTTCGTAGTTATTGTTTGCTCGAACCACAGTAAAAGAAAAACCACTAATCAGAAGCATTGGCATCCAAACTAACAACTTCTTGCAAACGTAATCTGTAAAAGTACTTAAATTGTATATAAGGAACAAAAAAAAGTCTCCCTGGGTGCCTTTATATGTAAGGAATTTTTTTTTTAAAACACAAAATCTGCAAGGGGTAAATTTCCAAAATTTAGAGGCTTGAATCATGTTGTTAATTAGTAGAATTAGAATGGGTGTTGTCAATAATTTTCCTTTCACTCACGGAAAAATGTTTCTGCTGCAGTTGTTTTGCATCTTGAGGAAGGATTTGGTTACTAGTCATCTCCACTGCAATACTTGGATTTATACCCGACTCCACATCGTATCTAAGTAACATGAATTATGTCGAAACACTGTAGAGGTGTATCATTTCACCCCTATAACTTTTATATCTCCTCACAAATTAATCATCATTAGCTGAAAGTTCATCAGACAATTACACTGATATCAAACTATACCCAAATTAACTTGCACAAAAAGTGACCTCCATTTCTGCTGCAACAAAAAGATACTTTTCCACCATCTAGGAAATCAACTGCTTTGAAAATTCTCACTAATTTCAAATAATTACCTTGTTTTCAAATCATGACATTTTAAAGTATACTGACGGTATGAAATGGAGTCACAGAGAACAAGTGACATTAAACAACATTTACATATTGATTCACATTATTTTCCTAACTTATGCATTGCCTTCCACATGTAAGAAATTCAATCTGAATACACTTAAGAGTGGTTACTAGAGTATAAAGGTAACGCCTGGCTATAGTAAGTACGACCTTTATGCATGAAACCACTGAGAGGGAAACCGAATGACCACTAGGGCCATGTGACTACTATATACATACAATCATTCAGACAGATTAAACATATATATAAATGCACACAAAAGATCTGAAAGTAACTTCCTGGAACACAGCATAAAAAGTAAGCTAAACTACCAAATCAGCGTTTCACACTGGGCATATAAGGCGCACATAATTACTCCCTGGAGTCGAGTCAGTTGGTGAAGAGAATGAAAACTAGTGAGGAGGAAACTAGAATAGCAAATGGAATCAAGTGACTGCTATATAAAGATAACCGTTTAGAAAAATTTGAAACACACACACACACAATTAGAAAGTGGCTTCCTCAAGACAAGTGATAAAATATGTATGCCTCGAAAATAATTGTTTGACAACTCAAATGGTAACACACTAAACATATATTAAATGCTCGTAATTATATCATGGAGTTATTTGGTCATGATATTTTTCCAGTTGTTTAAACAGCCAAAGAACATGATTGAATATGTGTGAAGGCTTTAATCCACTACTTCTCAAAACCCATTAACTAAAAGACTGTCTGGACTACATAAATCTGGTCAATCCCTCACTCCATGTACATTTTAACTATATGCTTGCAGCTTGTCAACAAGTTTGAAGACATTTCAAATAAACAAATGCAGCTTAGGTCATATATAAAAACAGGTTTGACAAGGATGGAGTTGACCCTATACTGTTTAAAAAGATTTTCTAGAAATTCAAAACAAAATCATTTCTTTTCGAGTGTGAAGAGTTGAAACTATATATGATAATATTCTTGAGCAAATAAAAGTTTCAATCAGCCACTGTGGCAACCAGATTGTATGACAGATGTGAACATTTCCTTTCTTTTATGACAAATCAGACATCTGATGACCTTTAGTAAATATAACCATCCATTTAGGAGAATTAGTAACATTTTTCAAGATGTTTATTAAGGCAATTATGTATGAGGTCAGATTGGCAACGTTTTCTTTTAAGACCAACTACCGGTAGTCTTTTGATGAAAATTCCATATGAATATGACTTTCCATTTGGGAGTAGCAATAATGAGATTTTCAAGATTGCTGCTGAAGTTATCAAACTGGATGTCAGACAAACCATTTTCATTTAGTACGAACTCGACATCACAACAGTTCTGGATAAAAACCAAGGAGAAGCAGAAACAAGATTTTTAAAATGGGTGCTATGGTGGCCATATTAAATATCACATCATAATAATTTGCATTTATGACCTGCTATAACAAGATTTTCAAGATGTCCATTGTTGCGGCCTTATTTGATTTCAGATCAGCACAATTTTCACTTATGACCAACTAGGCATAAAATAAAAAGTCTTCTGGCAAAACCTCCATGTTAAAAATGACTTCCCAGTTCAGAAAAGTAGCAATAAAATTTCCAATATTAACTGTCATGATGACCATATTGGACATGATCAGTACAAATGTGAATTTAAAAATTCCCCATGTTCATTCAGGAGTGCTACTATATGATTGTCCAGATGTCTGCTGTATTGGCCATATTGGAGGTTTAAGCATATTTAGATTTGTGACCAACTAGACCACTGGATGAATGTACAATGTATATTCAAAGTTTCATGGCAATCCTCCATGTAGTTCAAGGGTAGTGATAGCAAATTGATGCTAATGGACAAACAAAAGAAAAACTTTATCATAAGTTGGCATATGACTAATAATGCTAATACACCGTTAATTTAATATATGAATAGATCATTACTTTTTTCCACTGTTACACCATGAAGTGGATAAGTACAGTATAATACAGATTACCAAACTCTGAAGGAGAGGTCATATGCAGGTGAAGGGTAATTCCATATGAACAGCCATGTTATATAGGCTTGAACAAAAAATGTAACATATTTATTGATTCATTAAATAACATGTACAGCCAACCAAATTACCTAACTATGAAGGAGAGGTCATACTGAGGTAAGTGTGGTCTCAAACAAAATACATGCTGTTATAGTCTGCAGGCTTCTAAAAAAAAAACTACAGGTGAGCTGATTAACGTATATTAATTGTTAAATTTGAGGGTTATTTATCAAGTGTTTTTTCAAGGCTTTAATATTTCATTTGAGGTTCAAGATATAAAGCAGCTACAAGTTTATTTTCCAGGTAAGCATAACATTTTATTAAAATTTTATAAAGTATGCTTTGAGTTTGTTTCCAACTAAAATAAAAATGATACTGCTGTTGATTTTGTAGCGTTTAACGCCATTTTACAGAACACGATAGGCTATTCATGGCAGCCAGTATTAATGGTGGAGGAACAACCCAGGATCCTCCCCCCCCACAGAAAGAACAACTAACCCACAAGAAGTTACTGGCAAGCTTTCTCACATACCGACAATGGCAGATAGACTGTAAATCCCTTCTAACCCTATCTATCCTGCCTTACAAGTAACCTTTATCCTGACTCCTGGATTTTTTTGACCTAGTAGTGAGAGCAAAGTGTACACATAATACAGTTGCAATAACTTCCCAATCCCAATCAATACTTCAACTTTCTTTCACAATAATCAAGATAAACATTAATTTTGCACAGAAACACATTTACATACTAAAACAAGCAATGGTTCAAGTGAATTGTTACACAATACAGCTCAAGACTAGCTAAACTTCTTTCTTCTATTTTGAGTTTAAAAAGCCTTTGTAAATGTTTTTTGTTTCTGTTTTAAAATCATGTTCCTCTTTTTACTTTTGAAGGGGTAAGTCAATTCGCGAGATTCAAGCTGAACCAAGGAATATTTTATTTGCTTTTGTTTGTTTTGAACTTGTGTCATCTTTATAACTTCTTTTGGCCTGTTTACACCCGATATTGTTGCACAAGCTATCTGCTGCGCACAATTCAGACACTGTGCATTTTCGTTACCATAACATTTTCATCCCCTGTTCTTTGAAAGCTAAAATGTGTTTAAATGCCATGAAAGTGTACAATGAATTTTTCTTCCCAAATCATAAAGTCTCTTCAATGTTGACAAGCCCATCCAATCAGATGCAAGATCACCTCATTAATATGCATACTTCTTGCTAATTATAAATTCCGATTACAGGGTTCACAATAGATGCATGCACTTAAAGAGTTTTGATGCATAGAATTTAAATGGGATCCATTGCTAATGCATGGATATTTCAACCTGTGCAACATTACTCCACTTTAACAATATCTGATTTTAGTTTTTCATTTCTGTTAATACAAATAACAGTCTTGTGAAGACAATAACTGGTGAAGGAGCTCAACTGATATATACTTCAAAGTTTTGCAAAGCCAATATTAAACACAAACATTGCTTCCCAATAGTGGAACAATTTCTGTGGTACTTGTTAAATTCTTTTCTTGCAAAAATAGCACATCAGACGATCAACACCATTTTTGTCTTCATGAACTGTTAATTTTACTCCACCAACCTCAACAGGAGTCTCTAAATAAAAGTTAGGTAAAAGGTATTCATTCCCGTTTCATGATCTGTCAGACGATTCTCTTCTAGTTGTATTCAGATATAATTCTAAAACAATTATTCATTTAAATTATTAACAAAACACAAAACTTTGGGATTATTTAGAATTTTTTTTTAAAGACATTCTAGAATATATCATTGTGATACAAGAAGCATTAAAGACTACCTGAATTCATTCTGAACATTCCATACTATTAGACCTGTGACAAGATACTGACGATTACTTGGGTTTTAATTCACAATAGTCAATACTGTACAATCCTCTTAAAACAAATTGTTGAATTTGAACCAAATTGATGGCTAAACTTACTTTCTTTTACATAAAGACTAGCATCTTAACACAATGTCTGCAAAATATAACTGTCTGGGTTAATCATTAACCTAACAAGAGTTGCTCTCCGATATTAACTGATATGAAAGGCCGGGAGACCAGAACTTTGTTACTAATCTTACTACAACCATTACAGCTGCTACTATTATTAGTAACAAAAACTGTATCTTGTAAATGGATATTGAAGCACCACGCTTGTCTGCTCGTATTACTGAATTCACTCTGTAGTAGTAACTACTATACACCTATGCATAAATTTTTTCTTTAAATCATGTTGAATGCTGTCAAGTGGTTTCACTCACCTCGCATACTATACCTAATCCAAACTCTGATGTCTTTTATCCTAACAACAAAACAGATATAATCAAGGCGCCAATAGCCACTGCAACTTCTAATTATGCAAAATAAATTCAGACTAAAGTGATCTTTACAGAAAAAAATGTTACCCAATTTTCTGATTCACAAAGGTTTTGTTTTGCAATTATTTAAAAAATCTTTACAAATAGATTTTTTGGCGAATGTCAATCTTTGTGCAATGTAACATTTTAACTTTGAATGCACTACATGACCAACATTACACTTGCCTACAAATAAACCCACCTAACCGTGAGCCCACACATACCCACCAACTTTGACAGGGTTTAACATAAAATTATCAATGTACTAAAAACCATCAATGCCAACTAAAACGAAGATAAATGAAAATAAACAAAGAGGGGGCATTTATAAATGGAACACAATACAAGATTTAACTCATAGAATCACCAAAAGATGACTTTAATGATCAAATGTTCAATGCCCAAGAGATGTGTAGGATGGCATGGAGTCCATGAAAGATGATTTTCTGATTGTTAGAAATGGGCAGGTGTTAGACCAGGAACATTACTTTTATCCATGACCTCCAATTACTAACTGGATGAGGAAATAAACTTTTTAATAGATATAGCAACACAATAACAGCAGGAATTACTGATTTTAAAACCAGATATATTTATATTTTATTATCATTTGTGTACCTCTAGAAGCCCAAGTTTACTGGGTGCAAGTCACATGTTCTGAGTAACCTTGGAGGGACAGCCAGAAGAACAAGCATCTAGTTCATGCATCAAAAAATGTCCCTGTTCAGCAACAAAAAATGTTGTCTGGATGAAAAGCATGCAAGCAGTCCCCTGTCTAATTCTTATATTTACCACACTGCTAAACATAGACAACATGTTGTTGTTGTTGTTGTAGAGTTTAGCACCATTTTTCAGCACACAATAGGCTATAAAATGGTGGCCAGTATTATTGGCTGAATCTGAGACTTGGACCCATGCAGACAGGTGAGATTTCAGTGATCTGTAACAGAGAGCGCTTTAGACCAGACGGCATGTTGTATAAATTTGTGTATACAGGGTGCCCAAAAACTCTAGGTAAACAAAAACTTTCAAGTCAAAAAATTTCTTTCGCATACTGGGTAAGGTAAAAACTGAGATGTATAAAATCATCTTGTTTCTAGCATGAAGAAAGCTTAAGAAATGAAACTGAAACAAAATTTCATTAAAGACATTGGAGCATAAATATGGGTCACTCCAATCCATGTTGTGCTGAATGTAGTACTCTACAAGTTGGATGACACAGCAAGTTTCCTAATTTCAGACATATTATATATCACACTTCCCAGTTAACTCCTTCTCTGCCATACAGTAGAAAATAGGTTAATGGATGGGACATATGGAACAAGAGCTGTCCTAAGATGACAACTTTTTTTTATATGATGTGGAAACCTATTTATATGCAGTGCTTTTGTCATTATATCGTGTGCAAACTTCTTTATATGCAATGCTTTTGTCATTATATGATGTGCAAACTTCTTTATATGCAGTGCTTTTGTCATTATATGATGTGCAAACTTCTTTATATGCAGTGCTTTTGTCATTATATGATGTGCAAACTTCTTTATATGCAGCACTTTGGCATTATATGATGTGAAAACTTCTTTATATTATGTACTTTTTTTGTCCTTCAATGATGTGTAAACTTTCTATGCATTACTTTCGTCATATGATGTGAAAACTTCTTTATATTATGTACTTTTTTTGTCCTTCAATGATGTGTAAACTTTCTATGCGTTACTTTCATCATATGATGTGCAAACTTCTTTATACATGTATGTGGTGCTTTCGTCTTCATATGATGCGCCAACTACTTTATATGAAGAGTGAACCAAAGTCATGTGAACTTGATCCAATTCCAACATCACTGCTGCTTGAGTGGTAAGACCCAATATTGCCATCACTTTGCCCCCTCGGACCTCCTTAACTTTTCACTTTTCTTTTTTCTGACTCCATCTCTGGACTGTTGAGTCCTCTCTCCTTCGAAAAACTGTTTCCTTAAGTACAAAATCTTCCTTAAATTACTATATATATACCAATTTCTAGATGTACTCTCTATTCAAACACTTCGTAAAGCCTACACTTCGTAAAGCCTACCTATGTCAGTACCTTGCCCTAAATAACCAGTCAAGAACATTGTGTTCTTTTTACCAATCGTTATGAAGATGGAATAAATACAAATTAGACACTTCCAATAAATCCGGTTGATATTTAAACTCAATTGAAATTACCACAATTCATTTGTTTGATTAAATTTGTTATTTTTTCTGGTCTAAGGAGGCTTGTATTGCGTTATTTCTTCCCAACAATCTTGCCCAATTCTTTGTTTATAATCTATCTTTCACTCACATTGTGCCATAACATCGAAGGACATGATTCCCTAGATAATGCAGGTAAATCCAATTAACTACCCCCTCTTATAATGAGGGAGAACTTTACAGACTGCTGGCGTAACCACTGTTGCATGCTGCATGGATTAAAATTATGTGTCAAATTATATGCATAGTTTAAACTTGAGGATAAGTGCTCGAGGTTTAAATATTTTCCAAGCTTACCATGGATTTTACATTTTTTTGCATATACTCCTACTGACCATAAGAGTAATATATTCTTGCATTTAAAAAAAAACTGGTTTTAATCGTATCACTACCTTAAATCATGACAGTGATTCAATGAATTATAAGAACAATCAATGTCATAAAAGAACTTGTATACTTCGTACAAAAACTGCAGTGAAATCTTGCTGTTGTCTATATTCCACAAGATAAACAGTACTACAATGCAACAGTTTCTTACAATACAATAACATAAAAATTGCATTATTTTCTAGAAAAATCCACCTTGTGCGTTTATTTTTATCGTACTTTTCTCTTTCATAATTTCTGTATTTCACTCTTTCAAATTCAATCTCATCATATTTAATATCCAGGTATATTGATCAAGTATTTGCTCTTATTTTTTTATTTATTTTAACAGTATTTTGAACACATTTATTGGCCATATGGAAGTGGGAGTTGATTGCCTTATTACATAACACAAGAGGCAGTCAACCAGAACCAGTGTGGACAAGTAACAGACCAGTGACAATTTACAACTTTAAAGCCCACCCAACTGAGCTCCCTTTATATGCGAAGCACATGCTTGTGTTGGCTACAAAGCCCCATGTAACTTGTAAGCATTAGTCAATGACTAAGCTACTTGTCAAAAATGGGGCTAACCTATGGAAGCTACTTTTTACTGAGTACATACAACATATATTAGTCAAATGGAATACTAAATAGTACATGTAAGTCCTCCTTTCCAGTTGGCCCTAACATACTATATGCATTTCAACCAGTTAACACTTTTCTGTTGTTGCCATAGTTAACACACATTAGTTTGATCCACAACTGTCATTAATCACTCATTTACAAGTGTATGAAATCAATGTAAATTATACAGGAGGTAATTATATTGTCATCTTATATTTATTAATGACTGTCAGCTTACATTACTCATAGTGCTCTGAATGGAAATTCTAGTAATGTGCCTGGAACAAACATTTAAGTTTTGATGGGAGTGGAAAATTTCCATTCCCAAACACTTCTGTGGAAAATATGTTCTTGCTCTCTGTATTTGTTGAAGAAGAAAAAATTCCAGAGAGAAAAGAAGCAGCAGAGAGGGTAAATCAACCTCAATGTAATAACATCTTTTTGCAAAAATAAGACTTTACTACCAAAAACTATATGAAATCCAGGGGGAAAAAATTGCACTATAATAAGACTACAAAAACAACGCATAAATACCAGGATTTTTTAGTGCATACTAAAAACCACAAACCCACCTCCACCTTACCCTGTCAGGAATGAGAGTTCAAAACCAACACTATATCTTGATCTAGGATCATGTCAATTTATCATTATAAATGTGTGTGGGGTAATTTATGCTTGTGAGAAGTTTTTGAACTTAATTATATCCATGTCCCCCGCTACACCAAATCTGATGAATATTTAGCAGAGCATGTGTATCCACTCAATTAAATATGGTTAAAATATTACAGTTGTCTATGATCACTTTTGGTATTTGTATATATCACAGAGTAACATAAATAAAACATATAAAGTATTTTCAGGTCTCCCTCAAGAACATATCTGACCTGGATTTGATTGTTTGTCCAGCATTACATCATAATATACTAGTAAATTATTAATATATCCATCAAGGTCATCTACACTCGGCGCTTCATCAATATCAGTGATAAAATTAATCATATCATTACTGTCTTCATTTAACAATTTGCGTTTTCATTAAAATCTTTTAAGTACATTGTAGTATCATTGATCATCTACAGATGGTGCCACTAAATATAATTTATCCCACTTGAGTTATCACATTATTAGATTAAGTAATTATTGCGCCTTACCAGACCCCAATGGGCCTATGATAATTGCTCTGATAGAATTCGGTAGCGCTGGATGACGTTTTACTTGCTCATTTTTATGTCGCTGATAAATCAATTACATCCATGTTGTTGTTATAGCAGTAGTAGTAGTAGTAGGGTTTAACACCATTTTTCAGCACACAATAGGCTACACATGGCAGCCAGTATTAATGGTGGAGGAAGAACCCGGGAAAACCCCAGAAAGAACCACAGACCCACGAGAAGCTAGTGGTAAGCTTTCTCACATACCCAACTTGGCAGAATCTGAGTCAAACCCATGCAAAGATGAGATTGCAGTGATGCGTAACGGAGAGCACTGTAGACCAGTCAGCCACTCAAGGCCCCCAACCCAACAAGTACCTGAGCCAGAGCTATTGTCAAGATTAATGTTACAGGTTTCAACTTCATTGTGCTGGTTAGGTAATTAAATATTCATAAAAATACCTCTAAATTTGAATTAAAAAAACTTGAGCAGCATTAATGAAATTTGATTTGGTTGCCTTGCATCATAAGAATAATATTGATAATCGAGTATTGATTCATCTTTGAGAACCAGTGCATCTATGTCGAATGCTGGTTCGGATCTGCATTTAAACATATTATTATAATTGTTATTGTCTAACATGTCAGATCACATCCTGCTACTAAATTTGCAGTTATTTTGTTTGTGCTTTATCAGCAAACACTGGTAGTTTTTTATTTGCGGTTTGATTCATTATTTTACAAGTGCTGAGAAGGCAAAGCTGATGACAAACAGTGGCAAACTAATCTCAACCAAGATTAAAGTCAGAGGACAGAAACTGGAAACAAAGGGCAGAAATTTTGTCACAAGCAGCACAAACAATAGTAGCTATGTTCAAAGCTAATACCCATCTGGACAGACAAAAATATCTGTCTGAAAACTAAAATCAGACCAGTGAGAGCACTAGTC
Organism: Unio pictorum; assembly: GCA_030141615.1. NCBI lineage: Eukaryota > Metazoa > Mollusca > Bivalvia > Unionida > Unionidae > Unio > Unio pictorum. The sequence goes on from JARLTB010000377.1 coordinate 11,930,312, forward strand.
ATCTGAATCTTTTTGTATTGATGCGAGGCCTGGACCCTGACCAAAAATCCAGGCACTTGAAATGAGATGCTACAGAACCATCCTTGGCATCTCTTACATGGACCACATCACAAATCAAGAAGTGTGTTACAGCATCTAGCACAAAGTAGGCCATTATGAAGACCTCACCACCATCAAAAAGAGAAAGCTGACATGGAATGGCCAGCAGTCTGACCACACCAGTACTGCAGGGCAGTGTCCAGTGTGGCAGAAGGAGAGGTAGACAGAGACAAAAGTGGACTGACAACATCACAGAATGGACCAGTTTTGCAGAGAGACAGGCATTGGCACATGACTGAGACAAGTGGAGGGAACTGGTGGGTGGATGTTCAGCAGCACAGTGCCTCAACAACCACACTAGGTCAAGAGAATGATGATTATGAATAAACAAAAGTAATAATACTTTTTCTGAAAATTGTTTTTCATTTTAAGTGCAAAAAACTTATTCCTCAAAGGGATCAATGCTCTACTGGCTGAAGAGAATTTCTCGAGATGAAAGATATGACCAAGTTCCAACTGTAATTATTTTTTTATATTCTTGAGCAATAACCTAAATTGCATACAGGCAGCTGTGGTGACCAAACTCATGAGCACCACTTTCATTCAGAACCAAAACAAATAACATAATTTTCATGGTGTCAATATGTCCATCTATTTTGGTGGAGCATTATGGTGGAAATAATGGATTTTCAAATTGTACACATGTATTTTCATTTAGGACCAACCAGTCATAAGATTTTTAATTCTGTAAACCATATGTCAATACAACTTTCCAGTCAGAATAGCAATAACAAGATTCTGAAGATGTCACATTTTGTTCAGTACCCTTTTTATTCATTTAGGACCAAACAATTACATTGCAAAGGAAGTATATTCTTGAAAACATTTAAATATGCCCTTCAGAATAGCAAGAACAAGATTTTCAAGATAGCCACTGTGAGGATCATTTTTGGCTGTTCAAACAGCACCATTTTCTATTATGACCAGCTGCTAGACCAGTGTAGAGTTCCATGGCAATCTGCAAGTAGTCAGCAGTAGTAGAGAACTTTTGCTAATTGGGATGGAATATCATGACAAACAACAGGCCATCCTACAAGTTCCTATGGTTTACCACAAGCAGAATAAAAAAAAATGTATTTATCTTTACTAGTATTAATCTCCCTCCCAACCAGTGCATGGAGACAAGTGTGTTTATGTTAGGGCTACAAATAAATGGAATGTCACTCATTCTGGAAGATTCACATTGGATTTCCAACACAACCTAACTGGCCATTTAAAAAAAATCACAAAAACTTGTTACAAAGCAAATGGCTATCCAGGAATAATTTTAGATCCCTCTTTTATCTATGAAACTACATAAAAGTTGACTTAATAACAGCATACAATGGATTGTGAATGTGGAAATAGGTAATGATTCAAGGCAAAGTCAACTATGAATTCTCAACTTTTTTATGAGAAAATAGATGCATCAATTTTGACATTTTGATATAAACATTGATACAGAGCATGGAGAATAGATACAAATAATCCCAACTTATTAAAGTAACATTAATCTTCAGCTGTCATAAATAATCATTAGTTTTTTTGCCACTCACTTAAATTCAGAAATTATCCGAGTGAGTTGTTGCAGCGGCTGTATTGTATATTGTAGTAGGAAGTGCAGTGTATAGGATTCATCGTTAAACATATCCATTCCCACACAAGGACCTGCTTATATTTATGATTTTCCTCACAAGAAGAAATTGCATTATTTCTCATTTTCAGAGAATACCCTAATGTCCTCCTAAAATAATGAAAAGCATCAGATTATTAATAGTGTTTTAATATTACAAAAATAAAGTTATTAAAGTACAGACATCTTTTGGGCACATGCAAAGGTACAGATGTTGTACCAAACTCCATCAAACATCTTTAATGAATGTTATTGTTACTGTTATAACTGTTTGGCAGTTATCTGTTTTGCTGGCTGACTTGCCACACTTCTATCTATAGACAACACTGACTTGTAAATAGTGAAATAACTAATGGTTAATAATTATTCCCAGTTGCTCCCTTGTTAGTTGTGCATTCATACACTACAAAACAAATGGTGTGGTGACTAAGATGAATCTTGCACCTGATCACCTACTGCAGCCTGACATGATCATAAAGGTTTAAAAAAAATAAATAAACTGCAATTAACATTTGACTGTTCAGAGCAGGAGTCTCAAACTCAAACCACCCTGATATAATTTCCTAATAAGAGCTAGTTTGAGGTCAGTAGGAGTAATTAACATGCCTGTAGCTGACCTCTTGTTGCCCTGGTGATTAAAGTAAACACTTTATAGTATCAAGTATGGGCTTTTTATTGCATAATTAACACTAACTTCATGATATCTTGTGTTACCAAGTTTTGACTTATATTATACACAAGGAGAAAACTGAGGCACAGCATAGGGTATCAAAAGTAAGCACATCAGCAAACTTGGATTTCATGCACATTTGACAAATGCTTCATTGTTATTGAAACTCAAAGCATTCAATCTTTTCCATGTGGTGTCAACTCTACATAAAATATTCAGAAAATCCTGGTCAAAAAGTTCTCCATGCATGTAGACACATGGAAGGAAAACAATCAGAATGTAAATGGAAAACATTTTAGATGATCTGCTTGTCAAAGAAGGTAAATTTGTTTTGGATGCAATGCCATTTCTAAGTGTTAGTTAGGCTATACCTGACAGCAAGTGTAAATTTTGGAGAAAAAGCTCAGAAAACTCTGGTCTGACCAACCAACCTATGTGAAGCTACTGGCAAGCTGTCTCGCATACCTACAATCGCAGAAAATAGCAAAGAATACAGTAGAACAGGGCCTGAAAATAGTGGTCCAAGTTCCAGGACTGTAGTCATGTCCATATTCCTGTATGCATCGACATGGATCCAGACAGCAGAACTAAAGGGGTTCAGAGTGACCGAGTGGTCTAAAGCGCTTTCCGCTACGGATCACTTCCATCTCACCTCTGCATGGGTTCGAGTCTAAGATTCGGCTAATGTAGTTATGTGAGAAAGCTTGCCAGTAGCTTCTCGTGGGTTGGTGGTTCTTTCTGGAGTTTCCCGGGTTCTTCCTCCACCAATAATACTGGCCGCCATGTATAGCCTATCTTGTGCTGAAAAATGGCATTAAACCCTACAACAACAACAACAGCAGAACTAAAAGAATCCATGTCTTAGAGATACACCGCTCCCTCGATAACTCGCGCCCTGATAACTCGCGAACCCGCTTATAACGCGGTGTCCAGCGTGGATCCCGTTTGTTTTAAAGAAAATATTTTTTAAAAATGAAGAAAATCGTGATCAGAACTGGTGAATGAAACCTTGATATATCGCCCATTTTATTGTCGAAAATGACGGTTAGTGCCCGAAAAGTTAGAATCAACATCGTGAAATTTTCAGGTTTTAATAAGGAATCACATATCTTGTTAGATTTTATCGGAAAAAATATTTTCTAAGTTCACTGTAAATAATAATACTGTATATGTATAGGGGAAATTAGTGTTTTAATCTTTTCATTGTGTTGCAGTGTAAGCAGTATAATCGTTGCATGTTCTCTTCTATTCAAACATGAAAAGAGTCAATTGACCGTCACATCGATGCCCGCGAGCACATCTGTGAGAACCTAATTAACTGCCGGCTGCGTTTTGATCGACGACTAGGGTAAGTGTTTGTTGCATTGTAAAACTCAATTAAAATAGACCTGCTTTGTTTTCTAAGGCGGTCTTTTGTATCAAATCAGGTAAAAGACGTACATTACAAAAGTTCAAAGGAATGCAAATCCTACATGCATAAACTCTTGTGGTCAATATCGTGTCTCAACATCAATCAAATTAGTTGGACCAATCGAACATGGTTTCAAATAGTATGTACTTATTGTCATTAAAGTATATATTAATCAGTAATTTATCCTAATCATTTGTAAATGTGATCATGGACAGCAAGGGAATCAAGCGAAAGGCGTACTCGGTGAACGAGAAGCTTACTGTTATAGAGAGGGTTCGTAATGGTGAATCAAGATCAAAAGTTTGTAGTGAACTTAACCCTTTACTCCCCATATGAAAATCAAACCATAATACCTGTGCCTCCCAAATGACGTTCACGACGTCATACCCTTGCTCCCCATAAAAAAAACACGTAAACTGAAAAGCAACGTCATCTTCACAAAATTATATTCTCCCATTGCTCTAATAGCCTCAAAATAACCTAGTCATATCCACCGCAAGCTATTATTTGTTATCAATGCCACATTACCGTAAATTATTATTTGTTATCAAATCTTGATAAAAAAAAACTACTACCGATGCACAAGTTGCTTTGTTTTAATCACATCAACCTGTGCTTCGAAACTTTAAACATCAGTATGTAAATGTTAATATGTACTTAATTAGCATATTTGGTAACATTATTTTGTAAAATATTTAACGGAAAATTTTCACAGCCATATTCATGTTATATTCTTTGTAATATCAGATAAAAAACACAAGTGAACCTGACAAGAGGCAGAAAAATAATAATGGCGGACATCGCGATATCTAGTCAGTGCTTGTTCATTAGACAGGCCATAATTTTAATTAATTTGCCACATAAATGAAGTAATATTTGAAATCCTTAAGAAATATGATATAAACATTATGTGAATAAATATTTAGCTATTTAACAAAAATAACAGTCCGTAATATATTACACTATGCGACGTTGGCCAGGTCATGGCTGTTTTCTTATATCACTTTTTTGTAATGATAATAACAATACATAGCCCCCCCAAAAATCAGAACGAATAAAAATAATAAAAGTAAAGTACCAGTACATAGTAATCAATATAACTTATAATTATCAATAATTTCTTTTCAACATCATTTAAACGTGTATGGTTAATCCCTGTTTCTAAAAATAGATTCACCCACATGGCTTGCGTGGCGCCATTTTACTCTTGGCCGTAGTGTGATTCAGTTGGATATATGACTTTATTTCATGCAAGGATGGACTTGAATGATTCATTTCATCGTCGATGAATAACTCAGGTACTGTCTTGTGAGCAACAATGAAATTAATTATCAAAGTTTTGATGTTATTAAAACTTAGTAGCTTGAAATTATTCTGACTTTTATGCATGACTAATCTAGATTTTTCAATCAGAATTATAAAAATTATTTTAAAAAAAAAACATTGTACAAAGTCATTAATTAACTTGGCATGCTTTCCAAACATGGGCTTTTTAAAGGTTATTAAAAATATTTCATAACGAGTTCTTGTTATTTGTCATTAGCGATGTGGTTAAAAAACTTAAGGATATGTAAATCTAGTAGGCCTATGGCTATGTATATATTTTAGGAACAAAATAAACAAGTATGACAATATGAAAAAACGACAATTGTAGAGCACATTACAGCTACTCCTTTACTAGACCAGCAAGTTGGTATCTAAGCCTTTTTTAAATTTTGACATAGCTGCTATGTAAAAATAAAAAAATGGCTTAGAGATCAATTTGCTGGTCTACTCCTCTACAATCATGTTTTGATGAAACAGACTGTGACATTCTATGCAGCAGAGATGGACATTGCAAATGACACAGCCAATTTTGGTTTCTTTACGTCTCTTTTCTCCATTCTTGGTACAGTATTTGCAGGTGGATTTTTTCCTTTTAAGTGCCAGCAGTCTGTGTGTCTCAATATTAGCCTGTGTCAACGGGGCTACAGATGTTAGATGCATGGCAACCTTCCTACTCTTGAAGCTTCCTATGAGCTGCTTTGCCAAATTAATTCGAAAATCTGTCTGAATCGTTTTCTTCTTTCCTGACTTTCAGGATGACTTTCCACCATAGTTATAAAACCATTTATTATACAAATATTTATAATAAAATGAAACATATATCGCCACCATTTCTTTGATGATCGTCCAACTGGATATTTGGCCCTGAGTTGGTCACATATGTCAACCCCTCTGTAGTATTGTTGTTAATTTGTGATAATGTAATTTGTGAAGGTATTGAAGGAGTTTTTCAAATCTTCTGCGTGGCATTACATTTTTGATTCCTTCATTTGATAGAAAATTGTCATTTGACCAATAAAAACTATAGTCAGGAGTTTTGATTATCCCCATTAAGATCAACATGTCAAGAAAGGCAGACATTTCAGGCACACTGGTCTCTGTCCAGGTAACATCAACAATTTCATGATCTACATTTTGTTCAGCTGCAAATTTATTTGTTTCACTAACAATTTTTTCAAAAAGTCCAACTGGAAAATATAATTGAAAATAGTTTAGTTCTGATGCTGTTTCCTGCAAAGAATGTGATGGTCCTAACCGCTGAGTAAATGGACTTCTGTCAATATCTTGCACGTCTGCAAACCAAGTTGGCTGATCATCATCAGTGTCACTAGAGTCTGATGACATTTCAATGTCGATGTCTGATGACATAATTTCAGATACTGCGTCATTAAACGCATCATTGTTAAACAAATTTGGTATTTCGTCGGAACTGAATCCAGAAAAATCGTTTTCACTTCCAGACAAATCACTATCATCAACAGACGAGGATGACATTGTCATGACGAAATCAAGGAATTCCTTCGTAAATAAAAACAATTCACTTCCGGTATCGTCTGTTATACGATTTGATCAAGACTTTGTATATTAAAATGAATGGAAGAAATGAACAACACAGACATTCTTAATTGTGTTATTTTATTTTAAATTCCGGCACTTTCAGCAGATTTCATGTTTTAAACACCTAAATGCTACGTTAAACATTACAATGTATGGAAGAAGACTTGTCGTATTTGCCGCGCATTTTAAGAATGTGATTTTGTATCTAAAATCCGGATGACATAATGAATTTATATAACTAATGTATAATTCAGCATCATATTTGAATATATTATGATTATGAATAACTTACACGTGTTGGAAAGGTCATAATATTTACATCGAATTGAGGTAATATAATCGGCAAACGTCTCCATTTTGGATGCGACCGTGGAAAACCCCACTACGTATAATTTGGTCGGTTAAATTTAGATTTATATGTTATAATGTTACAAAGTACGTAATTAAAATCAAATGTTAGTAAAGATTATTTATTTTTTTGACGAGCGTTTGGTTACTGCGCGGCGAATCAACATTTAAATGGAAGATCTATCATATTTATTGGTCGATACTGTGTAAGGCGTAGAAAAGCGTAGATGGGGGGCAAAGGTAAAGGCGTAGAAATGCGTAGACGGGGTGCAAAGGTAAAGGCGTAGAAAAGCGTAGCTGGGGAGTAAAGGGTTAAACTTGCCTAGTCGACACTCAGAGGTTGGCTCAAGGATGAGCAGAAATTTCGGGATTATTTGCATGAAGTTGATTCTGATAATGGATTTAAACGGAAACGGGCACGCACTGCAAATGACACAGAATTAGATGAAGCTGTGTACACCTGGTTCACACAACAACGTGAACAAAGTGTTCAGATTTCGGGAACAATTCTCAAGGTCCAGGCAGAGAAAATGGCAAAAACTATGGATACTGAATCAGATTTCATGGCAAGCCATGGATGGCTTTGGAGATTCCAGCGCCGACATGGAATAAAACAAAATTCTTTGCCGGGAGAGATACGCTCAGCAAATCAGGCGGCCGCATCTAGTTATCCCAACCAACTCCGAGAGATACTGACCCGTGATGGATATACAGACGACCAAGTTTATAATTGTGATGAGGCTGGTCTATGCTATCGGATGATTTAAATATTTTTTTATATATTTTTTATATGTCTGACGTTTAGACCCATTAAATTCATGGTTGGTAATGGTTTATCTTTGTAAATTTCTTTTTTTACATTTTACTCTATCTATCTATCTATCTATCTAATCAATCTATCTATGTATCTATTCAGTGATAGCAGAATTTTATGTTTTAGATCAACACAAGTTTCGACGTTGTCGTTTTTCGATATGAATGTTATCTTTTTTGATAAAATAAATCTTGATTCATGTTGAACAAACAATAAAACTAGAATGCATCCAAATCAACACAAAAAAAGCAGTGACGTAATACACAATGTGTTTAGCGATACACATGTTAAGAGTACTGGTACCTCGTGGAATAATGTTTGTTTTTACGATCTTTTCTAGATATTTTATCCAGAAATTAAAGGTAATTTATAAAGAAAAATGAACAACACCTTTATAAAGAAATATTTATTCACAGTTATTTTCAGCACGATTATAAAACGAGTATTTAACAATGCACCCCCCTCCCTTTTGCCTCTGTCGATCTCCCATCTCTTTATTAATTTTTTTAATAGGTCCCTCGGTAACTCGCGCCCTCGCTTATAGCGCGGTCGATGTTTTTGGACCCCGTTGTGCGCGAGTTATCGAGGGAGCGGTGTATGAAGGATCCTGAACATTTCATACCTAAATCAGACATGCAATGAGGAAGTGTGCATTAGAATCCAAAGTGCAACTGGATCATCTGAAGTTCTTCTGCCTTATAATGTAAAGAAATGCAAGCTACAATGTCTGGTCATGCCTTGTGATCATCTGGCTGTCACTGACAATCCTTGAAGGCCCAGTGAAAGGAAAGAGAAAATGAGGTACACAGAAGGAGAGATGAGAAGTAAACATGGAAAAGTGGATAGGCATGGACTCGGCAGTCTCAAAGAGATCAAGCAAAATGGAGAAAGATTGTCAGTCATCAGTGATGTGCCTAGTACCTACTAGGTTACCTGAGAAATAAAATGAAAGCCATTGGGAAGGAGAAAATGTAACTTTTTCTGACATGGATAATCTTTAAATTAATGTTTTAAGAGTATATCGGTTTTTCATCTTTAAATACTGGAATCAATCTTTTTTTAAATATTATTTACACAAATAAAAGTTGCTAGGGTAAAATCCAATGCCATGCCACCCAATGACATCACTGAAGTTATCTGAGTGATACACAGGATATAGGATATGAGATTGATATACACTACACCTTACAGCTAGTTATCTGAGTGATACACTATAAAAGCACCTAATACATTACCCCCTTACAGTAAGTTATGAGTGAGGCACTAGAGGAGATATTAATATAATGCACTCCACTTTACAAGCTGTGTGATACATTATGGGAGAGACTAACATAATACACTCCACCTTACAAGTTATCTATCAGTGATACCATATAGGAGTGACTAATGTACTCCACCTTGCAGCAAATTATCTGAGTGATATACTCACTATAGGAGTGACTAATACACTCCACATTACAGCAAGTATAGGTAATACTATATATATATATATATATATATATATATATATATATATATATATATATATATACACACACACACACAATGTGACAATACACGTTACAATTTATCTAAATGATTATGCCTTACAAGCTATCTGAACAACACACTGTATGAGCAACTACTGTGCTCCAGAATAACATCTGAGTGATACATGTGACTAATACAAGTGACCAATACTATACACTCCACCTTATAACAAGTTATCCAAGGGATGAACAGGATATGGGCAACGGATACATAATACACCCCACCATACAGCAAGTTATCAGAGTGATACACTATACGAGTGACTGATGTAAAACACTCCACCTTACAACAGGCATATAAAAACACAAGAACCTTTGCAATTTCAGATAATCAAAACCATTATGGTTTAGCTTCATCCTTTTTCACATAAAACAGCACTTCTAAAGAGTGATATGAAATACAGTTTTCTGAGTGTAATACATTTTCTGGTTTTCAAGATTCTTAAAACACAGGTATTCAATAGAAACTAGTAGCCAATGATCTTCTGCCTTTCACAGAAACTAATGCCTACTATTCCAGAAATCAAATAGTTTTTTTTTTTCACAAGTTATTTACTGCAGGATCTATCCATTATTAGATGATTCATCCAATTAAGCTTAACATCTTCCTTTTGACACAGATCAGTCTATGCCTAGCAGACACTTATTTTATCTGATTCTATATCAATAAAAGTGCCTGCCGAACATAATTGAAAAATCTAAGAGCACCATGAATGTTTTGTTTCTTTCCTTTCATGCCCAATGAATCATGATCAGGAGTGCTCATTGTGTGCTATTAATGATGCAAGGCAAAAGCCCCATCCAAGTAATTTTGTAATAAATACTCAGCGAATTCTATAAATTATGCAGTACAGTTGAGGAGAAAATGAGACAGAAATGTAACAAGATTGACTAAATGATGCTCACTAATACAATATACAAATGATGAAAACATTTTGTTCACAGGATAACTTAAATGCAATAGATAAAAGCACATGATGAACATAAATGCAACACCTGTATTGAAACAAAGAATAAGTGTTTTCATTTGGGACAAAACCGGTTTAATTTTTATAACACTATTTCATTGCTTTCCTTTCCACAGTCGAAGCTAATTACTCCCTTCTCCAATGAGTATCAAGAACTTGATATCTGCCTGATACCTCAGTCGGCCCTACTAATTACTGCTAAGCCTGTCAAAGCCTGTCAAAGCCTGACAAAGCCCAACAAAGACTAACAAAGCCTAATAAAGCCACGCAAAGTCAGATTAAAAAAAAGAGTATATATTGTTCATTATATTGATGGAAAATTAACTTAGCTGAAAGACTAATTTTCAACTTATTCTTGCAGATTTAAATGACCGAAAAAGTTTGCATTTCAAACAAACATAAAGTATTGATAAAATATGATACAATCATGTTGGAAATGTTTGTTATAATTTTATAAATTGTTCTTCGACTGATTATGGAAAGAACATTGAATTTTTTAATATATGTTATAATAGGAAAAATACAATTGAGATGAACTTCGTTAGTTTAATCTTGATACACTTTATTTCATGTTAATAAATATATGATGAGAATTATTATATACTTGTGTGTTTTGTGAAGACTGAATGCATATGTGTTTTTCATAATAATGGCCAATTGGCTTTAGTGATCTCAATTTATTAGTAAAAACCAAAATTGCTCAATCGACTTTTGTTTAAATGGTTAAGCCAGGTTCGTGTCTTTGTTGACGTAAATCGTCAAACAGAGGTCAGTCTGTTATGGTGAAATGAACAACAGATGGTTGAGAAAGAAAAAACAACCCAAAAAAAACATTTATGTTCAAAAAAGTACCGCAAATCATTTAATTAGGCATTGCGTTTGACGGCTTCGGTAGTTAATCCCCAAATTGTAACACCTGTATACATTTGAAAAACTAGCCAATTAAAATCATGCCATATGATACCTGTTTATACTAGGGGACACGTACATATTGGTTTATCATTCAACAATTTACTAAATGTTAGCGTCATTAGATATCATTTACATCTCTCTGAAATATATTTCTTGTTTATATTTAACATACACCATGCCTAGTGCTTCTGCTCGAAAAAGACAAAAGATTCCAGTACTTGTAGTTGAGAAGTCGACTTAGTGTCTATCACAATCACAAAAAATGGCAAGGACCAAGCAAACAGTAGTAGACGTCGAGGAGACCGGACGTGTTTTTGTGCGCTCTCAAAATAATCCACATTGATGTGAATACAATTCAGATTGATCAGAATAAGCATGGGAGGCCAAAGAGTGAGAATCTACGACATAGAGCCTATAGTCAGAGACACAGAGCCAAAGGCAATAGACTTATTTATCTCGGGCTTGCCCCATGAAATATCTACTGCTGCAGTATCAGACAAACTTATGGCCGTCTACAGAATACATGTAGGAGAAAACAAACCAGCAGCATGCTATGGCCACAAGGACGTAAAGAGTGGAGAACGCATAATAAGAGTTCCCGCTGAAGAGGCAAAAAATGTACCACAATATTTTTACGTCATGGGCTTTCTCTGTCGATCTTGGTACAAAGGATGCGACAGGGATCGACCCTGCCCAAGATGTAAGGTCATAGGACACAGGGTGAAACAGTGCACTGTACCAATGAAGCCCCGGGACCCAAACTCATACGCTGCAAAAGCGGCAAAAGACACAGAAGCGGAAAACCAGCAACAACAACAACAACAACAAAACATTGTGGAACCGGAGCCGCATGGGGAACCACAAGTAGAGAGGAGGGAGGAAGTTCTACCTGAAGAGGACATTTTCCGCACTCCGACCAAAACTACAAAGAGAGAAATCCCAACAGCCCCTCTGAAGATGAGCAATCGTTATGAATGCCTCGCTATAGAGGAAGAAATTGAAGAACAAGAAGAAGAACAAGGCATAGAACCACTAGAAATTCTCTACAAAGAGAGAAATCCCAACAGCCCCTCTGAAGATGAGCAATCGTTATGAATGCCTCGCTATAGAGGAAGAAATTGAAGAACAAGAAGAAGAACAAGGCATAGAACCACTAGAAATTACGATGGACACTTATGGTATGACACAAAGGGCTTCCACACCGGTATCAGTCCAAAGGAAGAGGAAGAACCATACCCTCTCAAGTTCGTCAACAAGTGAAGAGACGACGACTATTACAGAAAGGCCACAGCCAAGATTGAAAACTATTATTAGCAACGATGTGTTGTAAAATCATCTACAATAAGGTGTTGGCAATCGAAATGTCGGGGTGGGGGATGAGAGGTCGGGATCGTGAACGTTTTCGATGAATGATATACATTCTATCTCACGATAATTAACAATCTTTCCCAAGCAATTTAGCAAAGATATAATATGGCTTATTTTGGTATACCGTATCGGTCCTACTAAACACCACAAAGACGGAAAACATATGTAGCGTTGATACAAAAATGTATACCAATAAATATATAAGAATTATAAAATGTTTGCTTAGTCTATGATCGTTCTTTTTCATTATCCTTTTAATTTAGTACAAGGATTAACACATTTTTAAACTTAGAATACTGTAAAATATTTACTGTTGATATAAAATGTAAGGCATGTGGTCGAAGTGCTACTGTAACTCGATTAACTCGATTAACACGCGTTAACGAGTGTTACAATCACGAGTAAGTGAGTGGACACGCGCTACCTTAAACTCAGTTAACACAGATGCACTATAAGGGTAGATTCAAAATGTTGATTATGCAAAATATAAGTATATTAATGTGATCATGATTTTTGTCGCTTTATGTTTACGTATTCCTTAAATAAGGTAATATTAACTGTTTATTAGCGCAGAACATAATTCTTCAAAATGTTCTCTTCAACCTTATTAAATTTAATCCAATTTATCAAAATTACTGAACATTCATTATTACATTGAATTAATTAAATGAGGTGGAATGTAGTGTAGTTTATCATTAATTTTGCTATACTTTCAATTATGAGCGCAAAGTGACCTATTCCTTCGACCTATATACACAAAATTTCATTAGTTTCTCAAATTGAGGGATAGCTACGTGTTCATTTTCATTATTGATATTTTTCTCGTTGCAGGTTGCTTCATTCAGCATTGATCACGTGCGTGTCATGGCCAAACGAGAGAAACAACTTCTGCCGCCATTACGATTTTATCATCATCAATTAAACCCAGCACAACATTACATCGACTTCGCAGCACTTGGCTACTTGGAAGAAAATGCCAACAGGACTCCCAAACGTATCGGCCTTTACTAACAACAGGAGATGGGAACTGTCTTTTTAATGCCCTTTCCATCGCATTGTGTGGTGCAGAGTCTATGTGTTATGAAATTAAAGTGCGTACCTGTATAGAAATGGCCTGTAATTAACAGTTTTACAAAACGCAGAATTATTCAAAAGATTTTCTGTTGTGTTCACCCTCGTTTGTAGATGCTCTCATGAACTGTGCTAAGATTGGTGCATATTCTAGTGTGTGGACCATCCAGGCTGCAAGTGATGCGCTGAATTGTAATATCAACGCTTTGTACCCAAAAGTAATTGACCTGCTGACTACATAGCACAACTTTTGACGAGAACACATGTGCCATAGTGCACAAATAAAACAACGAAGTCACCTGGAATTTTGTGGTTGAGAATTGGCAACCAAGGAAAACGAACAAACTCATAGAAAAAATATATGAACTGATCAAGGTCCAGCTCGTCGACCTCCGCCGATCTCTTTATGGCACAGGGTACTATATCCTCAACACAAAATTCTCCAGATGTAAAATAATTAAATTATCATGGAATTCCAAATCTGAGGAAGAAAAAGACGATATATTCATGACATTTTTTAAAAAAACACACCTTAAGTTAACAACAGCGGTCACGTCCTTTGTCGGCATGTACACTATGTTGAAAGCCCCAAAATTGGCAAAAAAGCTAAATCAAAAACCACGGTGCCGGGCGACAAGGACTCAGAGAAAGAATGAGAAAATGTTTGCTCTGTCTATTATCGTTATTTCTTATCGATTTAACTCAGCGCAAAAGAACAGTTTAAAATATGTAACCAGTTTAGAATCTGTGATTATTCATTGTAGATTTGATTGGCCATTGCCAAATCCATTTTGTACTAAATAAAAAGACATTATAAAAAGGGTATTTCATAATTTAAAACAATTTAAATATGACATAAATACGGAAATATATGTTAATTTGGCTTGTTATAAATGCCTTCTTTATTCTAATATACGATTTCTTCTTTACTTCCTTCTCCTTCCATCCTCATCTCTTCCTGTGCCACTTCTTATACTATTATTTTCTCAGCTTTCCCTTAAGTGTTTAGTGCCATCTCGACGTGCGCACTGGGAGAGACAGACATTTGGCGATTTTAAATATTTCCTGATTTCTTTCTCAAGATAATTATAATTTTCTACAAATAATATCAAGGATATAATATTTTGTTTTGGTATACCCATTTACATAAGTTGTCGCTGTTACCAGCTGTAATTATCATTGTGTTGTTTCTTTGACCGTGGGCAATGTCGCGCCCTTTAACATTCGTCCCCAAGACGTATCGGTCCTACTAAACACAGCAAAGACGCGCAAATACATATATAGCTATTGTGAATTACGTTAAATATTAAATCTTGCATTTTCTCAAATATTTTCTTTTTATTATTATGACAAAGCCCGACAAAGTCTAACAAAGCCTAACAAAACCCGACAAAGCCTAACAAAGCCACGCAAAGTCAGATTAAAAAAAGAGTGTATATATTGTTCATTATATTCTTTTTATTATTTGTACAATATTGTAACATTCTAAAAATATTTGATAATATATAGTGTTGATACATACTTTATATCAATAAATATAACAGAACTAGAAAACGTTTGCTTTGTCTATGATTATTGTTTTTTTATTATATATTTAACTCATGACAAGGAAAGAAACTTTTTTAAACTTAACAATAAACATTTTACATATGATTTTCTTATTATTCTAATTCGAACTTTGCCGCCAAATTTTATTGGCTATTTAATTTGGCATAATTATGTTGAAAACTAGTCGTTAAGTTTTGTTAATTTATTCGTCAATATAATTTACAATATAAATACACTTGTCTAAAATGACTTTTATGACTCTCAGGCTTTGTAAGGATTTGTTACGCTTTGTAGGATTTTATCTGGCTTTGTGTGTTTAGTACATATTGAAAAAATTGCACTTTCTTTCGATAAGTTCAATGAACAATGGATACGGTAATAAACAGTTTACGTAAGATTTTGTCATACTTTGCCATTATTCAAGTTTGAATTTGTACTCTGTCTTCCAATTTTCGGTCATATAATTTTACATAAATATGTTGAAAACTAGTTATTCGGCTTTGTTAATGTATTCATCAATACAATCAAAAATATAAATACGCATTTTTTATTTGATTTGACATGGCTTTGTATGGCGTTGTTAGGCTTTGTTGGGCTTTGTCGGGCTTAGCAGTATTTAGTAGGACCCACCTCAGTCACCAACTAAAAAATGTAATATCTCCTCTTTTGACTTGGACCAAAAGTACAGGACATGGGGTCAGGATGCGAGGGAATCTTTGCACTTGTCCTGGTATTACATAATTAAAAATAATTTCCCACAATACATTATCTATTACTGCAATGCTGAATGTACCACTTAGAAGGACGATTGATGTACACAAAACTGATAGAAAAAAAACTGCACTTACCCTGGTATGAATGCTTACTACTTACTGTAGGCTGGTAAATAGTTGGTGCACATGCTGTGTCACCAGTACAAATTCCAACGAAAAATTCATTTGTTCTGTCGCACCAAAGAGAAAAGTAAAAGGAGGTAGCTAGACCGCTAAAAGATGACTCTCATAACATCATCCAGAGAGAAATAAAGAGGTCCAAGATATATCAACAGCCCTAACTTTATGTAGTTAAACTTTCTGGAAAGAAAGGTCACTCTTATTGAAATACAAATAAACTCTTTTGGTTATTAGGACAAACCACTTGTAATGGTGGTCACAAAATATCAGTATCCTCTCTATAGGCTGAAATAAGGTGATTCTGACATTTGTCTGTTTAGTGGAAGCCAAACAAAATGTTAAAGCACTAACTGCGCAAAGGAGCCTATCCTGATCATCTCCAACGTAGATACAACTGAGGCATAACATGTATATTTAATTATTTTTTTTCCTAAACTTTCTTTTACTTTGGACTGAAGTAAATAATTTAAATTATTAAAGATTCATGCACAGCAAAGCAAGTCATTATCTTACCTGTTGAAATTCCTGTGATTCACTGACCCAACAAGAATCTCTGACCACTACTTCAAGTAATACATCCCACTGACCATACAGACCACAAATGTCCAGTATGCCTCAATGAGGAAAATGAACTAGTCTAGAATCTCATCACACATGTACACAGAAATTCCACTGACTGGCAGTTATCTGCATCAATACAGCTTTTACAACTGACCACACACTGCATGATTCCATAGGATTCAAATACAAAACTCCACAATTCAATTCTAGTGTTTCTTTTTTTATATCCCCCAAACCAATCTGAAGATCAAGACACTTCACTAATTTTCAGATACTCAGAGATCCTCCACTATTTAGTGATGAAGTAACAGCTTCAATACAAATCAAGACTAATCACTAATTAGTCACCATGTATCAACAAAGTATGTAACTGCAGGAATTATTTCATCAGCCTTGTTTCCAGTCAACCTGTAGATACATAAATTCTTAACACTGTCTAATACATCTGCATATACCTCTACATTTACAAATGACCAGCAGAACTTTCTGACACCATTACCCCATTGGTAATAACAACTGCTTCATTAGCCAAAGGGTTATGGGAGGGGGGGGGCGGTGATACCCTAGTCCGGTCAATCACCTGGATGAATGGTGGGCCTATTTCTTGAAGCAAAGTGTTTCTTCCTTCCTGAGCCCCAGGTTGTGGTGTTATAATGTGAGAGAGGTGAGATTCACTGCCCCCAAAGGTCATATAACCTGACATGGCCCATGTGTGACCCCACAATTACATCACTCATGGTTTCAATCAAGCTTGGACTGGTGGACTGTTAACAAATTTTATGGCTGCTGTCTGAAGAAGAGAGGCCAACCATAGAAAACCAGTTAGACATACAACTGGGTCTATTCAAGGCTGAAAATTAAGAAAACTTATCCCTCCAATTGAAAAAGGGTATTTTCTATTAAAAATTAAAAAAAAAAGGAATTTAAGAAACAAGAGTAGGACTTGAAAATGTGTGAATACTTTCTGGCACATTCTGTTAGAAATTACCACAAATCCCAACAATCACACAATGAAGAATAGACCCTGATTGTATTCACTGTGTAATGGACTTCTGAAGACCCTGCGCAAGTGTCAATTTCAAATTAAATTTCTGAAAAAAAATGGAAGAATTTTTGGGGGGTGCAGGGGGGGGGAGGCGCATTGAAAAGAATATTTAACTATATTCAGTAGAAATTAACTAAACATAGGCTGCGCATGATGTGTGTTATTACCATATCATTGTAAGAATGTTGTATGAAAAAAATATTGATATTATTGACAAGCTGCATAAATTTCATTTGAAATGAGCACAACTGTTATGATTCTATTCATTTATTAGACGGATTAAACTAAAATCGACTGCCTTACACAATGTTTCTGTCTTGTCTTTACATCACAACATCTTTTGGAAGATCCTGACATCAAACCAGTCTGTGTCAGCAACCAAGGTGTTTCCTTGGGCAGGGCACTTGAACTCCCACTGTCTTGGCACTATATAACCTACTTGTATGGCTGTGCCATCAAACTATACAAACCACACACACACACACACACATCTTTACATGAAATAATTATAAAATCAAGAAGAAAAAACTTCTGATGGATATTACAACCATAATAGCAATGACCTTGTGGTATATGGTCTTAAAGTAACAGAAGAAAGAAAAAAACCAACATGTTTAGGATAATTCAACAAATAATTTATTCCCTTTGAAATGTAAAAACAATATTGTGAACTAAATCCAATCCTAGACTTACCAACACAAGTCCTAAAGTATAAAGTTCTAAAGACAAAACTTTAGCGGTATTCCAAAATAAACCCAAAGCAGAAAATGATATTGCCTGTGATGGCCTGAACAGTAATAATGTGCCAACTGTATTTTGTTGAATCATAATATTAGTATCCAAGAATATATCCTTATTTTAATTTCACAATAAATCCAAGTCTCTATTTCAAAATATATTATTTTAGATGAGCACTTCATATAAATTCCAACCCAAGTGAATTAGTGGACACAACAATAAAACTGATTTCTGCTTCAGATGCTATTGCCGGAGTAACTAATTTTTCCCCCAAACAATATTTTATACTCCTCTACCTGGCCTAGGTCACAATTTTATTACCAAAAAAAACATTACCTAATAGAGAATTTCATTCTAGAAGGTTGTAAATGTTTACAAGATAGAATCTAAGTTATAGTTGGGCCTGTTACTAAAATTGTAATAAAGAACAGGTAAACATAATGTCCTTGACTCAGATCAAGATAATAATCTTATTTACCCTTCAGTCACATCAAAGTAAACAATGTTGTTTACAAAACTGTCACTTATTTTGGACAAGGTCAACTATACTATGTTATATTACTCATGGCATATACAAGTAATTTTTAAAAATTTAAATTTAAAATTAATAAATGACAAACAATGCAAATTATATATCCTTAAGTGGAAGACAGTCATTTTAAATAAAATGAACATCCTCTTCTTCAAACTCTGGAAGAAAAAAAAGTCCCTTCTTGATATGATTGTCTGTCCATTCAAGTCACCTATTTAAAAGATTTCCAACATGTTCAATTGTGACAGCCATATCTGAAGTCAGACTTGTACCATTTTCATTTGAGGGATGTTATCTTGCACGAGTTCAAATGGTAGTCAAATAAAAGTACAAATTTCATATTCAGATAGAGGCAGACTGAAATTCAGTTTCGGTTTCGCCGCTGTAAGTTGGCAAATTGTCTTTTTTTTGGCAGTTTCTGTTTTGGCTGAAGCCAAAAAGTTAGCATTCAGTTTGCTTTCGGTTTCGGACAAAATTTATATTGACTTTCAGTCATTTGCCAAGGATCTATTTTAACTTTCAGAATGCAACGCTAGTGTCCATCTATTACTCTGCTTGTTTGCCGGTCAGTTGGCGCCAGGTAACTTGACATTTAGCGAAGTCCTCTTACTGCAAGCTCAAAATGATTACATCTAGAATCGTTTTTAATTAGTGTAGCATTGCATCAAAATGATACTAACAGCTGCCTCAATTGACGCTCAGCATTAAGAGGTTAGTGTTAGGACTGGTCAGTCTGGTGTCAAGATAATGTGACTGGGTGGGGCACCATCCTACATGTCTGCAGCATGAATCCCCAGTGCTAGATATCACTATAAACTGTCACACTGCAGACGTCATAGCAATATGACTGAAAAATTGTTAAAGCTACGTTAAAAAACTTAATCAAACAAAAAGCATCATGACCCAGACCTATTTAACCCTTTACTCCCCAGCTATGCTTTTCTACGCCTTTACCTTTGAACCCCGTCTACGCATTTCTACGCCTTTACCTTTGCCCCCCCATCTACGCTTTTCTACGCCTTACACAGTATCGACCAATAAATATGATATATCTTCCATTTAAATGTTGATTCGCCGAGCAGTAAGCAAACGCTGGTCACAAAAATAAATAATCTTTACTAACATTTGATTTTAATAACGCAATTCGTAACATTATAACCTATAAATCAAAATTTAACCGACCAATTATACGTAGTGGGGTTTTCCACGGTCGCATCCAAAATGGAGACGTTTGCTGATTATATTACCTGAATTCGATGTAAATATTATGACCTTTTCAACACGTGTAAGTTATTCATAATCGTAATATATTCAAATATGATGCTGAATTATACACTAGTTGTATAAATTCATTATGTCATCCGGATTTTTATGTACAAAATCACATTCTTAAAATGCGTGGCAAATACGATGTCTTCTTCCATACATTGTAATGTTTAACGTAGCATTTAGGTGTTTAACCCTTTCGCTACGACTGCCGCATCGAAGCGTCTACTGTAAATAGCTCTCGAATACCCGTGACGCATATCTGCAGTGCCGAAAAACCTAGCTTACAAGCCAATGTCGCACAGATGCGTAAAGTTCACCAGTAATCACAGTACCAGCGACGCTCATGTGCGCAGACTACGTACGTGTTAACTAAACGTTGATTGGTTGAAAGTACGAAAGTTTACACATTTTTGATTATCATAACCAATGAGAGGATTGTTTACTCGACATTTTGATACAAGTTTGAATGCTGAGAGGTTAAATTTAGACACACTAAAATGAATTTTCCGCGGTTTACGAAACACGTGTTTTCGAGATGAACAAAGATGGATTCCGATTCAGATATGAGCAACTTTAACGGGTCCAGTGCAAGTGATATCGAAAAGTTTAATGGATCATAATTAGAAAATGGATCAGATATTGATTTCAACATCAGATACAAACGATTTTTAATCGGATGACAAGGCGGACGTAGTTTCAATTGTACAATGGAGTAACGACCTCGCCGTATTCGAAATCAATGTTTTTGATTCTTACGTTGGTTCAACAGACAACAATCAAGCTTGGACCAGTGAATGAAAGATTTTTTACTCAGATTAATTCCTGAATATCTGTTAGAAAATCTTGTGAAAGAAAGAAACAATGTTGTTAAGAAAATAGGGGACCAAAAGCAAGACATGAAATGGTATGAAATCAGCATCACATGTGGGCATTAGTCCTACATGTAAGTCATAGAACATGGTAATTTTGCTATACATATATTATAATATACTTGATAACATCGTCATTTATGTGTGGATAATTACTGTTTTGAGAGGTACCAATTGCAACATTTTAATTAGAGTGGATTTCATTCATGTTTTTATATGTACATATGAAAATATTGGATTTATTTTATGGAATTCAAAACAGTTTATGTGACTGGGATTTCTTATATGATGGGATATAGGAGTATATATAAAGTAGAAATATATGAATAACAGACACTATACAAGATAAGCTGTTTTTTATTTCACTTAAATCTAGTAAAAACTATTGAAATAATGAATATAAATGTAACCCTGTTTTTATTGTCAATTTCTGTAGTCAGCCTTGATGATGCTCTAGTATTCAGCCTAGCAAACAGCCTCAGTAGTCTGAGTAACTGATATGATAGCACAGAGCAGTAGTGAAACTACAAAACAGCTGTAGTAGCTAAAGGGTTAAAACATGAAATCTGCTGAAAGTGTGGGAATTTAAAATAAAATAACACAATTAAGAATGTCTGTGTTGTTCATTTCTTCCATTCATTTCAATATAACAAGTTTCAATCAAATCGTATAACAGACGATACCGGAAGTGAATTGTTTTTATTTACGAAGGGAATTCCTTGATTTCGTCATGACAATGTTGTCCTCGTCTGTTGATAACAGTGATTTGTCTGGAAGTGAAAACGATTTTTCTGGATTCAGTTCCGACGAAATACCAAATCTGTTTAACAATGATGCGTTTAATGACGAAGTATCTGCAATTATGTCATCAGATATCGACATTGAAATGTCATCAGACACTAGTGACACTGATGATCAGCCAACTTGGTTTGCAGACGTGCAAAATATTGACAGAAGTCCATTTACTCAGCGGTCAGGACCATCACATTCTTGCATGAAATAAAGTCATATATCCAACTGAATCACACTACGGCCAAGAGTAAAATGGCGCCACGCATGCCATGTGGGTGCATCTATTTTTAGAAACAGGGATTTTCATAATATGACCATACACGTTTAAATTATGTTGAAAAAAAATTACTGATAATTATAAGTTATATTGATTAGTATGTACTGGTACTTTCCTTTTCTTTTTTATTCGTTCTGATTTTTTTTGGCTATGTATTGTAATTATCATTACAAAAAAGTGATATAAGAAAACAGCCATGACCTAATATAGCACATTGAATTATGCAATGTCGCATGGTGTAATACATTACGGACTGTTATTTTTGTTAAATAGCTAAATATTTATTCACATAATGTTTATATCATGTTTCTTAAGGATTTCAAATATTACTTCATTTATGTGCCAAATGAATTAAAATTATGGCCTTTCTAATGAACAAGCACTGACTAGATATCGCGATGTCCGCCATTATTACGTTTCTGCCGCTTGTCAGGTTCACTTGTGATTTTTATCTGATAATACAAAGAATATAACAAGAACATGGCTGTGAAAATTTTCCACTAAATATTTTACAAAATAATGTTACCAAATATGCTAATTAAGTACATATTAACATTTACATATTGATGTTTAAAGTTTCGAAGCACAGGTTGATGTGATTAAAACAAAGCAACTTGTGCATCGGGAGTAGTTGTTTTTATCACGAAATGATAACAAATAATAACTTACGGTAATCTGGCATTTAGAACAAATAATAACTTGCGGTGGAAATGATTAGGTTATTTTGAGGCTATTAGAGCAATGGGAAAATATAATTTTGTGAAGATGACGTTGCTTTTCAGTTTACATGTTTTTTTATGGGGAGCAAAGGTTATGACGTCGTGAACGTCATATGGGAGGCACAGGTATTATGGTTTGATTTTCATATGGGGAGTAAAGGGTTAATAAATCTTGTGTTCAGCAACTTCGGTTTATCTTTCGGATTTGGTTTCAGCCGAAGGTGTATTTATACATTCAGTTTGGCCGAAAGTCAATTTATAAATTTCAGTCTGGTTTCCTTTTCGGCCGAAAGCAGAAATTTACTTTTGGTCTGCCTCTACATACAAATGAAGAGAAAAAACCCACAAACTCCTGAATGCAGTTAAATTATCAGCAAATAAAAATCTCAATGCCATTTCTAGTATCTGTTTTAAAATGTCCACACTGCATTGTTTGCTTTTTTGTAGGGAATAATTATTTCAATCCATTTTTTGAAGAAACAAATTCTGAAAAAATAAAACAGGCAACAAAATTAAAATTATAGTCAATGTTAATTGATATTTGGAAATGAGGAAAGGAAGTGAACATGATTTGCATAAATTTTTTGATGATCAATAATGAATTTGTTTATGAAATTATAATGTAAATTTTCAACAGGATCAATTAATGAAAAATTTTTGTTGTGAAAATGTATGCACTAGATTTTGAATATGGTTTAATTTTATGTATGGAGATATGATAGGCGGTTGGAGTTACATGGTAATGAGGATCTAACTTGTCTGTCTGTGGTATGCACACGTGAGTGGTTCAACTTTTATAATTTGTGAATGTTTAATTGTCAATTTAAAAACTTTGTTGCTTGTAAAGATGAAAGACAATAAAATATGTATGCATGTATGTATATTTCATCCTGCTAAGGTCTGTAAGATATATATAGATACAGTCGGCTCTGCTTATATTCATGACCTCGGGGACCGATGCTATGATATGCAATTAGGCAGCATATGCACTAAACCGGTGTTCATGTTTTGACGTGTATTTGGTGCAGCATGCATACTGATACCCATTATTTATCAGAAACAAACCCCCATTTGGCATAGTTCATTTAAATGTGACACGATTTGCTCTGGTATTGTATGGAGGTCAGTTTTGTCAGTAAATCGAGGAGCAGACTTGTGGTCAGCACTCCAGTCTTAATCTATCCAATTTAATGACAAGACTGGATCAGATTATTAACGAGGGTGATGCAAGTTTGTGTTAAAGCTAAAGAGTGTTAAAGCCGTTGACCATGCTTGGTTACTTATTATGGTTGTCTACTATCGCGCCTCCTGGTGATCAACTGAGAATCAGAGAGCTAATGCCGTCTTGGTAATATTTATGGTTATCTACTATAGCTCCTCCTGGTGACCAATGGAGATCTAATAGCTGTGATGCTGATATTAATAGACCTCATTAATTAGTGATGGGAATCGGTTAGAAATTCATAATCGATAATCGGTTCCCTTTAACCAACTGATCATCGATTATAATTGGTTACTAAGAGCGAATTTTAATTTTTGTTAAACAATTATATCTTTGATCAAGAGTTCAATATGTTCATAAATGTACAGGAGTAATGTCTTTTAAATTAATGATATGTATACTTTAACCTGACAATAATATTACATTGTGTGTTATTTTTGTTTTCTACAACTTTGTTAAATGAATGCAACTTTGTATGGCTAATCAGTCAAATGTAACTGAAATACTGCTACAATCCCCAAAATTTCTTCATTCATGTGTGATGTTTCTATAATATAAAGTATAGAAGGACATGTTTTTCTTGTTTGTCGTTGTTTATAAATACTACAAAAGATGTTGCAATTTAACTGAAACAAATCAACAAAATGTGTTTAAATTTATTAACTCAACAATTTAACAACTTCACCATGTAATAATGACTATATGTTCCTAATTATGAATCATAATATTTCATATTTGTAGTTGTGAAGGGAATTAATAAATTTCAGGTCAACTTTAGTGGCTGGAGTTTTACTAACCATTGTGCTTTACATACCCCTAAAAAGTAGTCTCCCTTTACACACAATCGATTATGGAGTTTCACAATCGATTATCTTATTGGTTTGCTCAACCAACTGATGATCGATTATAATCGATAATCGGAACAACACTATCATTAATCAACATTGACCGGCAATGTTCAGAATCGGTTTCTTTTCATTTTGAAAGGCAGTTATCCGAAGCAACTTAACAGATAACACCAGAAATATTTATGCAAAAATGTGAAATATGCATATAGACAATATGCAATCGCCCGACATTAATATCCATTCAAAATAATGGTAAAAAATCTGGACCAGCACAAAGCTATGCAATAAGGCGGAATATGCAGTTATACGATATGCACACATCTGGAGCCGACCGGCACAAAGCTATGCAATAAGGTGGAATATGCAGTTATACGATATGCACACACCTGGAGCCGACTGTGTGTGTGTGTGTGTGTTTGTGTGTATGTGTGTGTATATATATATATATATATATATATATATATATATATATATATATATATATATATATACCGTCGGCATCCGTCCGTCTTCGAGAGACGATGGTGTAGCTTCCGATTTGGGTGTCTTATCTGCACCTTCGCGAGTGCTTTGCAATTTACTCTTTGAAAGAAATATATTTTTATTTGTTATAAATGTGGAAATATATACAAATTTTCATCAATCAAAGCTTGTATGTCTTCTTAGTGTTGGCCAGATCTTCATCAAGTACAGGGTGTATTTTGTGAAGTTTGTCATAGCTAGGGTGATCTGCAGGAAAATCTGTGTTGTCATCGTTAAGGTGTAGGTACTGGAGAAGCTTTTCAAACTGTATGCATGGCACTACAGCTCTGATTCCTTCATTGGCAAGAACCTTGTCATTTGACCAATAAAAACGAGCCAGGAGACTGAATTATATCATTTAGGATCAACATGTTTAAAAAGGGTGACATCACAGGCGCACAAGGTGTCTGTCCAGTTTAGATCACTGGTTTCATGATCCTACTGTTCAGCTGCAAATTTGTTTCAGTTACTAATCTTCTCAAACAGTCCAATATATAAATGGAAATAGTCTAGTTCTGTTGCTGTTTCCTGGCAGCTGAGTCAATGGACTGGTGTCATTATCTTGCAAGTCTGTGAATTAATTTGGCTATCATTCTCAGTGGCAGTCGTCTGATGACATTTCAATGTTGATATGTCATGACAAAATGCCAGATCTTTCATCATAAATGGCATCATTATTGATGAAATCTGGCATTTCATCAAAACTAAATCTAGAAAAATTGTGTTCACTTCAAGAGAAATCACTGTGATTAACTTAATAACCCCTGCTGTCACAATAACTCATCATAATTTACCTCCACCATGTCTTAAGTGCCATAATAAGGTGTCTCAGTTTGCCTAGCTTGTATCCTGCGTGTAGAGTCTGAGTGGCAGTTTTAGTCTAGGCTTGTATCCCGTACAAGTTAAATAGGTGCAAACCATTGGTCGAATTCAATAGATTTCCTAATTATGCAGGCAGTTTAGACAAGTTTTAGCTTACATGAAAGCATGAACATTGCTGAACAAAAGGAACAAAAATTGGACTTCGATAGGAGCATTAATGGTGGAAATATTTAGATCTGAAAATTATGCAAAATGATAAGAATCATCCATCAGGAGCCAATTTATACTCTGACAGTATTCTCACAAGTTAAGTTTGCAAGTGAGATGACAAGTGGAATTTCTGTGCACATAAAAAAATTATTTCATGTGTTGATAGGGTTAATTATTCAGCATGAATTCATAATGTATTGTATGGATTATTCATGGCAAGAGAAGCAAACTGTTAAGTAAATAATTTATTTTTACCTTTATGAATCAGTTTTATTCTGCATGCAGAATGAAATTTGTACCATTATGTACTTAATTTTATTGAGAACTGCTGTACTAAATTTCAGCTTAATTAAAGGAATATAAATAACAAGAAATAAATTTATTGCATGAAGTCCCCTAGTTTAACATCAAAAGTATGACCGTACCAGAAGGAAGCCATTACCAATGTATTTGAGTGAAAGTTATTTGTCCCAACACAGACTGACACTGAAAAATGTATTTATTATTTATCAGTATATTCAAGCTATGTGCTCCCCTTGTCTCACTCACATTGGAATAGTGTTCAAACTTGAATGACTTAATTTTTACTGGATGTGGCAGCTTGAAATTTATGCACGAAACTCAGAAATATCTGCTCAATTTTCAATGGGTGGTCAGTTACGAAGTTGTACTGAAAAATTATTTCATATAGTTTCCTTTTTTAACTACCAGTAGCTTGACAAAACTATGATTGTGTTGACAGCATGGATAGCATGACATTGTTACACAAGAAAACACTTCAAGCAGGTGTGACAATTATGACTGATTAGAATCCATGAACCTTGCTCTTTCCTCTGGAATAACACACATCTGTTATGGATTAGTAGATTCATTGGCATTGCCCAACAAAACAAACCTATTATCCCTAAGGCATTATATACCACTGATTAAGCATACCAGTAGTTACTATTCTTCCCTTAATAAACATCTTTGCTTGACAAACAAAACTAATAGCACAAAATAAACATTGATATTTGGTGTTAAATTTTCAGTAGATCAGGTAAGCTTTACACAGAAACCATGTTGCTGCCTTTTCTTTCTTAACACACCCATAAAAGAATCCACACAAAAAATTGATCACCGTTAATTAAAAATATAAAAAATGCTGATCACATTGCCTTGTATATTGCCACATCATTATTTACCCTTCCTACATGTAGGTGTGTATGCAACATAAACCCTTATGGAGCCTTTTACTCTAGTTGCTTAAAGATTAACACTCCTACATATATTCCTACTCTCAATACCAAAATTTCCTGTCTTAAATACCTTCAGAAGGATAATTCCCAATACTTTTTATTTACCAGGTAGTTTGTTTACATGTATTTTTTAAACAGAAATAATGCTTATGTGCATTTTCAAGGTAGATTCAAATGATCACTTATCTGCTGATTATCCAACATTCAATGGAGAGATTACTAATATGGCGATTCTTTTGAGAAATGCACATATAATCTTGAATCTAATAGCGCTTTTACTTAATTCAACATTTTGCTAAAAATAGACCATGACATCACTGTTCCCAGCTGCTGCCATATTGTTTTCAGACAAAGCCCATAGAGATGCTTAGAAATATGTTGAAATTCACAACATATTGGCATAAATAATGCAGCTTTTATCTGCTTTTCCCTCACTAAGTAATGTTCTACAATAATAAATGAGCGTGTACAATATAATTTTGTACATTTTACTTCTTTTTCATGCTTTTATATTGCTTTCAAATCTACGTTGAGTAAAGCTTGTTGTATGTACACATTAATGGAATATGTGTACATGTCCCTAAAAAATGTGTTGAAACCAGTAATGTTCTATATCTATTTGTGTCTAAAAGTTGATTTGAAAACAAAAATGATTATAATATATCTCACACTTACTTTCAATCTCTTCCTCAAAATACAAATGTTAAATAAATGTGGTTTAAGTGTAAAGGTTGACAAAGATTGTCAGAGTTCAATTATAACATATATATTTCTTTAAAATCTATATATGAGATACTCTTGCTAATTAGAGAAACATAATCTAATATCTTGTCTCTAATATCATCAGCATTTTCAAAATCTAAAATTAATTCTAAGTCTTGTAAAAAATCATTTAATTAATTTGCAAAAACACAACTGCCTGTTCAAGATTTGTTAAACCCAAATGATTAATGTCCTTAAGGTCATGGGGTGAGTGTACTGTAAAGATTCTGCTTGTATTGTTTTGGAAGATGTGGATTCTATTCAACATGACTGTACCACACTAGGAAAGACTAGGAAATTGGAAAACAGTTAAATCATCTAAAAGTCCCTACTACAATATCACCTTAACTAAGGTGAGTGCAATTTTATGCACTAAACAAAATAAAAGAAATGCAGTATTTTCCGGCCTATAAGTCGATTCGGAGTACAAGTCAAATTCACCAATTTTTTTAATTTTCCATCTTTCAACCATATATGTCGATTCAGAGTATAAGTCAAGGCCAGGTCAAAATCTTGGCTTCATATTTTACACTAGTAATGGTATCATTGTATGATATTCCTAAATACCGGCAATCATGAAATTGCATTTCCGATGCTAACATGCTTGTGATTTTACTTCTGAACAAATCACTGCTATATTCCGTTATCAATTGACACCGCTGAATAAACACTCCATGCTCATTTTATTATAATTGAAAGAACATTCATGTTGTAGTTCATTTTATTACCTGTAGTTATGAATGTACCGTATTTTGATGTGTATAACGCGCGCCGATGTATAACGCGCACCCCGATTTTCGACCCAAAATAAGTGGAAAAAACGTAGTTCTGCCATATAACGCACATGTGATATAATGCATTTTAAAATTTTGACTACCGCTATTTCGCTCCGTTTTCATAGTGCAACAACAGTTGGTCATATTAGACAGTGAATGAAAAAGTGGCAATATTGATATTGTATCTTTCCGATTTTATTGTTGGCCCTTAAAAGGGCCCTTTAAATGTTCGTCTAGTTGACGCAGTCTATTGCATCAAATCCCTCAAATTCCACTTTGTCGTCATTACTTTTGAAAAGTCGCTGTATGTCCTGAATCAATTAAATACTGCTCACCGAGACAAAGCATTGTAACTATGTTGAGCGCATCAAAGCTTACCTGGCGCCGGTTACCGTGAAAAGACCACACCGAGTCGATGAAGCATTGAAGCCATTGATCACTGTATAATCGCAAAGATATCTCAAATACTATGATTTAAGATGAGAAATAAAACTAAGTAACAAGCTTATTTTCGAAAGAGGAAAAAAAATGTTTCCCGACTTCATACATTGATTATTTTGTTCCACAACGTATCATTGTTCCCGTAAGAAAGAACCCGTAGTCGCAAAAATATCTATGTCCACAATAGATGCTCTGATGAGAACATTAACACTAGTTGAATTCTACACATATTATATTTCAATTCGACCAATAATAAATGAAGAAAAATTCGATTAGATCAACAGTTATGGAATACGGTACTGAACATTTACGAAACAAGTACGGTAATCCACACAGTGGTATTTGTTCCACTCCAATGCGGCACTTTGCACAGCTTTTGAACAAAGGCAAGTCGTTATGTACATGTATTTCCGGCCGTGGCACAGAACATAACTTGACACAGTGACGTGAAATGAAAAAAGTTTATTAACTTAAGCAATCAAAGAACAAGAATATTTGTAAGCATTATTTATTTCTTTAATACGGCTAGTAACGGTAAACATTTTAGTTACAATGCAATGTACAATGGATTTAATATTTCACAAGTAGTGAGTGCCTTCATCCTCTTCAGATCGACCTGGAAAAAATCTTTTTTTTTTAAGTTCTTGTATACAACGCGCACCCCCGACTTAAGATAAGAAAATTAGGTAAAAAAAGTGCACGTTATACACAACAAAATACGGTAACTAATATAAACTTTCAAAGACACAATCCATATACAAGTCGATTTGGAGTATAAGACAAAGACCTGACTTTCCAGTAATAAAGTATTGACTTATAGGCCAGAAAATAAGGTAGTCACTTTTCCTACATACATTCCTCTCTATTTATATGTTAAAACACGAATCACATATAAGAATACTTCACTGACATTAATTAATTTAGGGAATAGGGAAGGTGTCTGGCAGTTTTGTTGGAATTTTCATCTCAAAATATTCAGGGCATATTCTAATGGTGATGAAATACAAGAAATTTGTGTATTGTTCTGCTACAGAAGATTCATCAAATTTGATTATTTGATTTAAACAGTGCAGGCTTTAGCACCACAGTAACTAAATATTGGAATGCACTGCTATATTCAGATAAACAAATTACCTCCAGGTACATGGTTTTTAGTAAGAACAATAAGAAGAAGAATATGTAAAAGTAGATTGAAAGCCATTACGCCAATTCGCCTTGTCTAAATGATTATTTTTTAAAAACTGATATCACTGCTTGTGACGTTTCACAGAGGTAAAAAGTACAAGCGCCATAAACATATGGCTGCATTTCAGGTGGATGAACATGTACATAAAAATAAAAAGTAGCCAGGTAAGAACTGTTTTTCAATCATTATCTTACCATAAAATCAGACAAAAAAAATATTTTTATTTTAACACTGTACATCATCATATGAACTATGTGGCATCAGTAAGTATGTGTCTTCATCTTCTGTAGTCTACAATAACAATATATACAGGTTGTCAACAAGAAAATTAACAAATTTTCAAGCCTGTTGTTTGGGACAAAAGCAGCCATCAACACCATTTGTTTTCTTTTCTATCAAGGTGTTAATTTTATACATGAACTGATAACCTACAAGCACTACAGCTCTTTCACAGGTTTGTTTTCTTTGCAATTATGTTGAGAATAAACAATGTACTTGGGAATAAGTGAATCATACTGTATAACCACAGGCTATTCCATTGTTTGATTCTCAAAAAAGAAAAAATGGTGAAAGAAAGTAAAAGCTGTTAGCTAACCAATAAAGTTAGTAAGCACCATACTTTTGCATTTATCAGTTTATTGTCTTCCATTCCTTGTGTCTGTCAGATTCTTTACTTGCTTTGTTACAGATGATGGTCTTACTCCCAATTGCTTACAAAGATGTAATCTGACCTTTCAGTGGAACTACCTTGGGGCAAAATTAATTTTTGCAATTTACAACTTACCCACAGAAATAACTAGATCTAACTGGTCTATACAAAAAGTCAAGACTTATTTGAACTAGGATAAACATATACCCATTTGTTCTATGTAAATACATGTACATGAACATCAGATGAAGTTAATCATTTACTTCTTTTTTTCTGTTTATTTTCCTATTGCATACTAGACATACTACAGTAACATTTGTATGTCAAGATATGTGGATAGTTAAAAAGCATCTCAGTGTAAACAGCAGCCAGGTGCATCACCCAGCTTCCAGTTGACAAGGAAAGCCCTGTGTTATCTGAAAGCCCTGTTATCTAAAAGCCCAAAAGCAGAGGATGCTTAATCCCCACCCATCCCATCAACCAAATCTAAGGGATGAATATCTCCAAAGGAGCATGAAACATAAATTGATAGTACTTAATGCAGTAGTTGAAGTAAAATTAACTAGAAAAATCTATTTGTTTTGAAACTTTTGCCACCTTAACATTGCCTGCACTCATTGTCATCTTTTCCTTTGACATTATTGTAATGAATGTTTTATCACATACTCAAAATGTCCATAAAAAATGTGATGTCTAAATATCGAGCTGGCCTTAAAAACTCTGCCATATGTAAATTTTTGTTCTGTATCTTGTTCACATTTAACTTCAGTTTTCACAAATTATCTGCTAGTGTTGAGTAATTCACCTTTCTTTCAAAATCATTTTTGTTTTCAGACTATTGATTCATTAATTAAATACCAATCTATGCATTTCAAAATGTTCTTCACAGCAGGAATCAAGTCCATTTTATTATTAATTCAACCTTGAAAATGGGGTGACACTAAACCAGCTGTCCATTGTGCAATACAACTCACAAGAACACAAAAATGACCTTGAATGCTGCAAATGCTAAATATGTAGCAAATGCTAACTAAATTAACTATCTGACAGCTGTATTGCATTTGTAGAGTCTGGCCTTCACTAGCAGGGGCAAAGATATGGACAGACATGCACTAAACAAAAACAAGTGGCAGATATTCCTCTCTTTTTTCCATTACAAAAATGTACCACTACAGGCCACACAGAAGATATAAAGGAGACAAAATTGCAGAAAACATGAAATTCCATGTTCAAATGTGCAGAACTGATTAATATTTTCAAACATTAATCAATCTAGCATCTTCTGCCAGGCAAGATAACATAATGCAGAACATTGTAGATCTTTTACAGAATATTTAAAGTGATAAGCAATATAATAAAACTTCCTTAAATTAGTCCAATCAAAAATAACATGACAAACTAACAAAATGAGTAATTGATGTATAAAGAGTTTTGTTTCATAAATCTGGTTCATTCTCGGGTCATAACAAAATGAGTATTCAGCCATTAAATAACCCTGTTACAAACAGCCCCATTTTTCTCAATGTCCAGTAGGGACTGCATCCCCATAACATTTATTAGCTTCCACGGTAACTCAAACCCTCACTTATAGTGGGGTGAAACTACATAACACATTATCATTACACATATCAAATTAGGTATCACGGTACCAATTGTTTTTCCATAGACCTCAATGCTAATATTTGGAGAGATAAATATATTTTCTATCCTAATTTAGCATGCATCTCGCACACTGTTATAGAGAACAATGTTAGATTGTCAATTTGATGATGACAAAACCAGGTACTCCATTGCATTTAAGAGAGATAACTCTGCTGGATCTAGACAGGTGTATGAGTTATCTAGTCACAACATACCTATTTTCAGTCATGTGTATCACATTTTCAAAATATCATAAAAAATACAAAATATGATCTATATAGGAATTAGCATAAATTCACATTTTGCCAAGAGGCTAAACTTTTCTTAAGCCTAACAGAAAGCACAACTCTTACATAATCCACCAATCATAACTTGTGTTGTACTTTATTTCTGAATGGTATGGACCCTACACCTTAAGCACCTCCCACCTGGACTTGCGCAATTGGTACCGTTATACCATTAGAATGTCTTTTCAGCTTTACAAGGTCTGTCTGGTGGGTGGTGCCATTTTGTGTTAGCATACAAGTTTTATTCCAGTATGCCAATTCATGATAGACAGTCTTGTAGTATTGTATGCTATTGTTATCTCATACAAGATACAAAAGTACTTCCAAATAGACTATTTGTTAGGCATCAGAATTTTACAAATATTTTAGGTCATTTCAGGCTGCTCTATTCAAGCAGGTTGAAGACTTATCTTTATCACCATGCTCCTTTTTTTGTGCTCGACAGTACATGAATATTCTTTTAAAAATGTTACCAATTATAAGCCTTCAATCCGTGAAATAGTGCAATTTCCTCCTGTAAAGAAAATCTAATGTATAATATGTCTGAGTTTGGGACAGGAGATGACTTACAACCAAATGGTTCACACTGTACTTTCTACAGATGCAGAACAACTACCAGAGCCACAGCCATATTTTTCTGCTACTGAAAACAAAATTGTTGATAACACCCACCCATCTTCTTAAAAAAATTAACAAGTAGGTTGCATGATTTGGATTTTGTGCTCTTTGTGTTTTCAGTCCCATCACCACTGGCAGGCATGCATCACATATATCCACAAAAATATGGAGTCATTACAAACATTTTCCCCCATGCTGATTCAGCACTTTACGAATTTAATAGCCAATTTTGTATGAAGTGTCTGAAGTTCTAAATCTAAATTTACCTATTTTCCATTCTAATACTGCCTGGTTGTCATAGAGAATATACTACATTTCTGATTGGTGATGACTGTTTTACTCTAGGACATATTCCAAACCGCACAAGTTAGCTACTTTTTATTTACCTGAACAAGATAAGAAAGTTAAGTTTCGTTTTGTATCATATTCTCAACATCATATATTGATTAATCATTTAACCACTAGCTTATAATATGGTTGATGTTTCCAGACCTCAATGTGCAGGAGTTATTGAGGGAGGTGAATGAGGATGTTTCTTTAAACTGAAAATATCAAAAACTGTAAAAGTACAAATCTCCACAAAATGCAACTTGTAATGCAAGAGTAGCAGGGATGATACACACTCAGGTCAGATGCCTTAGCGTTTCCTTTGGCTTAGTTCACATTACCTCAGCTTGGCTAATGTGCTGACAGTGCCATGAAAATAACAAATTCAAAAAAAAAAAAAAACACCCACCAACCAAATCTATGACTATGAGATTTAATGCAGGTAAAACAAGTAAAAATCTTACCTGCTGAAAGGACTATCTTAACTGTTTTCACAAACTTCTCCAACTCTTCCTTTCCTTAATTTACCTGCAAATCCAAGAGGCACAAACCTTAAAGACCTGCTTATTTTATAATGCACAAATCTGCAAATTAATTCATTGCACTAATGTACTTCTTTTAGTGCAAAGCTATTGGCTACATGTTAAAAATATTACTAAATTTATTTCATTAAGTACAGATGAGGTTTACTTGATACAAGATTTAAGTCCAAAGGACCACTGGTTAGGTATGAAAGAATCCATCCTCAGCTATATCACAAACTTTTCAGACCCTTCAGGCCTGCTGCTAGAACAAAAACAATTGTGGCTAGAAAATAAACTTTCCCAAGTCTGCTTCCCCAACACTAGACTTCTGCAATAATTGAACTAGATGGATATTAAAGTACAATGCTGTTAAGAGTAGTGTTGTTCCGATTATCGATTATAATCGATCATCAGTTGGTTGAGCAAAAAATAAGATAATCGATTGTGAAACTCCATAATCGATTGTGTGTAAAGGGAGACTACTTTTTAGGTGTATGCAAAGCACAGAGGTTAGTAAAACTCTCAGCCACTAAAGTTGACCTGAAATTTATTAATCTCTTCACAACTACAAATAAAAAACCTTACAATTCATAATTAGGAACATATAGTCATTATTACATGGTCAAGTTGTTAAATTGTTGAGTTAATAAATTTAAACACATTTTGTTGATTTGTTGCAGTTAAATTGCAACATCTTTTGTAGTATTTATAAACAACGACAAACAAGAAAATCATGTCCTTCAATACTTTAAAGTATAAACACATCACATATAAACAAAAGAATTTCAGGAGATTGTAGCAGTATTTCAGTTATATATAAATGATCAGCCTTAAAAGGTTGCATTCATTTAACAAAGTTGTAGAACAAAAGTAATACACAATGTAATATTATTGTCATTTTAAAGTATACATGTTATTAAAAGAGATTACTCCTGTACATTTATAAACATATTGAACTCTTGATCAAAGATACAACTGTAACAAAAATTAAAATTTGTTCTTAGTAACCGATTATAATCGATGATCAGTTGGTAAAGGGGAACCGATTATCGATTATGAATTTCTGACTGACTCCCATCACTAGTTAAGAGTCTAGGCACTGCAAAAAGTAACCAAAAAAAGAGTGATAACAAGTTTTGTAAAATTTAACGATTAATTTATTTCCCATGAAAATCAAGTGAAAAATTAAAAAAAGAACTTGTCGTTTTACAAATAAATCCAAAAATGATCCAAGAATTAAAAAATACATGTTCCAGTAATAAAAGTTATGAATGAAACTGAGTCTGAAGCCCAATAAAATCAATAAATGGAAGACAATGTCTGATGTAACCGGTGAAGTGCAGTTATCTCAACTGTTTCTTGTTGAATCGCAAAAAAAAATGCTCCAGTTTTGAATTCCATATAAATTTTAGTGAATCTCTTTGTCCAAGAATTTTTTAGGCACACTTATGTATTTCCAGGTAAAAAAATCAACTGAATTCAAACTAATTTGAAGAAAATAAAATAATTAGCACAAATTGTAAACAGTATAAAACAACTTGACTTCTCAAGTGTTAAGGCACAACTCATCAAATTCTTATCATAAGTAATAATACTTTAACTAAAATGCAAAATAGATGCCCGGATGGGTTTCAAGAGTTCACCTTTACAGAAGGAATTTGTTAGATGATAGGTATCATGTTGTCAAGGTATGGCCTTGACTTTACTTAATAATTCTTGAGGGGCCCCGAGTGGCCGAGTGGTCTAAAGCGCTGTCCGTTACGGACCACTGCCATCTCACCTCTGTCTGCGTGTGTTCGAGCCTAAGATTCGACAAATGTAGTTATGTGAGAAAGCTTGCCAGTAGCTTCTCGTGGGTCGGTGGTTCTTTCCTGGGGTTGTCCGGGTTCTTCCTCCACCATTGATACTGGCCGCCATGTATAGCCTATATTGAGCTGAAAAATGGCGTTAAACCATGAAAAACAAAAAACAAAACAAACTTAATAATTCTTACTCTGAGAAAGAATTAAAACAAATTTAAAACAAATTCTTGACCAAAACTGCCACTGGTTCTGCTGAATCAAGGTAAAAAAAACTAGTGTTTATATTATTTGATGTTTATCAATGAAATAAAAAAGGTCAAACAGAACTGAACTTAATTCTGAATAATAATCAAGTCCGGTAAATAATATTACATCACAGTAACATGTTATGAAATATAAAAAAAGATTAAAACTAACAAACAATTACTTTAAATTACATATCAAAACAGTTACAATGCAGTGAGAATACATTTCATCCAATTTTCAATATGTTCAATATGTGATCAAAACTTGTATTCCTTTTATAAGGTTACTGCGAACAGAAAAAACTTTGTATATATAAACTTAACCTAATAAGCACTTATAGCAAGCAGGGCTTTGATGATAAAAATTAATATGGGGCTGGACTGGCTTATTATTATTATTATTATTATTATTATTATTATTATTATTATTATTATTCATCCTCACTCACATGCCAAGACTTATTTTAGAAGAGACTCTTCTTGCATGTGGAAATTGCACTACTTTTTCTGTGAAAACATGAAACTGGTAACATGATGTTTTAAACCATTCATGCAGTGCAAAACATTGGACTCAGTGATCAAGCGGAGTCATGCATCTGATGAAATGGTGCAGCCTAAAAGTGACCTAAATGGATGAATTAAAATCACTGACATCTGTTTGTTTGTTTGATTTTTAACGGCACACCAGCACACTTAGGCT
This sequence comes from Unio pictorum, assembly GCA_030141615.1. Taxonomy (NCBI): domain Eukaryota; kingdom Metazoa; phylum Mollusca; class Bivalvia; order Unionida; family Unionidae; genus Unio; species Unio pictorum. Next base: position 11,968,060 of record JARLTB010000377.1, read on the forward strand.
ATTTAGCACCATACAATAGGTTGTACTTATACATGTTTAAAAATACTAAAAGGTTTTATATCGACCAGCGATATAAAAAAAAAACATAATAGTTAAATATAAAATGGTAAGATGTTGGTAACAGGCAAATATGAAGCTTCCCAATCAACGGGAGATGTAACTGGTGTATGTTGATGAAAAGCTAACAGATAGTCTGTTTTAAAGGAATTTTGTTATCTTGAATGGTGAGAATGGCCTATAAATATATAGTTAAGTATATGTATTTAATCTACATACCAAATTTCATGAATTTAAGTGAAATAGTCTAAAATATTCAATATATATATATATATATATATATATATATATATATATATAAACACAATGGAATCTGCCAGAGCACTATGTGACAGCAAATCTTAAATCTGTGCAGTCTGATTGAACTTGTGAGAAACGATAGCTGGTACTTCAAAAGTAACGTCAATAACAAAAAATAGTCTCTGAAATTACAATGTCCAGCAGTTCCTCTTCTTTGCTGCAATCAGCTTGAAAATCAGATTCACTTTTAAATTTATATTATTGTTTCATGTAAGCTGAACTGGGTAAAGTGAGTGTCATCTGTACATGCATTTGTAAAATCTTTTAAAAAGCAATAAGCCAGGATGCTGTAAAAGCTGGCAGTAACTGATGGCAGATTTACATCATTAGAAGGAAAAAAATCGTGGTTTTTATGTTGGGATGCAATGTCAAGTTTCATCAAATGCTGTATGTGCTGTTTTCCGTTGAACGGTGTTAAAGAAACTGTTCCAAGTTATTGTTTTTTTTAATGGTTTTTAAGAAATTGTTTGAAGTTGGGATGGGTTTTTTTTTGTGTTCTTTTAAAGTAATAACTATATTGGATTATGTATTGACCTCATCTGAAAATAAAGATACTGATACTCACTCCTAAAGGTGTCAATGTGTACCATGGCACTCGCCAATTCATAATTACACAGGTTTTAAAATTAGCTATAATGTACCTGGTACCTGGTTAGGTCCTGTAAAAAAAAAAGGTTCCAAGTTAAAATCAAAGATTACATCTCGTGACATCGGGTGTGCGACACAAAATAGCCAGTTCAAGACTCCTGTCATGCGACACTGGTTCCACAAATACCTCCATCTACTGATCTTATATTGTTTTGGTCTGCAACCAATGGGTTATGTACATTAAACAGTTTCCTTGTTTTTCTATTTATAGGAACTGTTTACATTTATTTATAGGAACTGTTTACATTTTGAAGAAAACATGGTTTTCTTGAATTTTAAACTATGCATCACACATTCATTATACCGTATATACTCGCGTATAAGCCCGTTCGCGTATAAGCCAACCCCCCCAAACTGAATTGGTAAAAGTGGTATAAAGTGCATGACCCACGTATAAGCCGACTCATAATTATTATACAAACGGTACATCACAAGATGCACAAAGTGAGTTCTGAATACGTTTATTTAGGTAAATCACATTATTAAATAAAATAAAAGAAAGAAATCTAGTTTATATGTTGAAATAAAAACAATTCTGAAGTGTTAAGTCTTAATGGAAATTTAATTAATCCTCATTCTAAAATCATGAATTATAAAAGTTCGTTCACTTTTAGAATCCTTCAAAATCGGGCTCTGTATCAGACTCGCCAAACAGCTCATGAAACTCGGCTTCTGTTACGGGCGTGCTTTCATCACATACGTCGTCCCCCCGTACTTGCTTCTCATTCACAACAAATTCGTGTGCTGCAGCACAGTTGTTATTTGCTTCTGCATATTCAATAACTTTAAGTTTGAATGCTGCATCATAAGCAGAACGATTTCTTTTATTTTCCAACACTATTCATTTTATCAGATTGAATTGAATATAAACTTCTAGAGAGATTAAACTGAAATAATTTCTTTCAGTAGTAGTATAGTATTTATATACCTTATCCTGTAATTATTTCTATGTGTCGAAGGTTTTCAATTTGTATTTGATAATTATTTATCATTGTAATTTGTGTTGTGTTTTTTAAACTACGGGTAGTGTGATTCAATTGATCAAACTATGATTGGTTTCAGCGTGGACAATATTCAAGTATTGTGACAGTTTATAACTTTGAGCAGAAACCATGTCCACTACCTTATCTCATTAAACAATACATCTATTGGCATCTATTAGTTAAGTCATTGGCATTGTGCAACAAAACAAACCTTTTATCCCAGAGGCATTTACCACAGATTAAGCATATGGTAGCTATTGTACAACAATCTTCCGCTAACAAACCACTTTGCTTTACAAACAACTAAACAATAGTTGTATATAAACTGTGGCTCCCAATTACTTCTAAAACACCTGTCAAAGAAATCCAACAAATTATATTGTTTTACGATTATTCACGCTGACTCGTATATTGCACTATTATTTACCATTCCTAAGCATGCTCGCAACAAACCCCTATGGAGCCTCTCGCTATTATTTCTTGAACTTGAAGACGGTCATACATGTATTTCTACTCTCGATCAAAATGTTTGTCGTATATACCTTCAGTATCATAATTCGTAATTTTATTTCTTTTTACGTAGATTCTTTTCATATTTACACTGAAAAAGGCTAGCGTGCATTTCTACGAAACAGTAGAGTTTAATTATTACTGGTTAGCTGAGGGTTAAATACTTGACCAGAGATTATTAATAAGGCGGTTCTTTTGGAAAATACATGTATTTCCATACTTCAAATAACACGTATGGCTGTATACCTTGAGTATCGTAATTCTTTTATTTTTTTTTACATAGATTCTTTTCATATTTACACTGAAACAAACTAGCGTGCATTTCTACGAAACCGTAGAGTTTAATGATTACTGATTAGCTGATGGTTAAATACTTGAATAGAGATTACTAATATGACGGTTCTTTTGGAAAATACACGTATTTGCGTGGTTCAAATAACACATATGGCTGTATTTTCTGGTGGATGGACATCTGTCAAATAGATGTCAAGTACATTAATACATATTTTTCATTCATTATCCTACCACTTATGTTAGAAAAAAAATATTTGTTTTACTTCACGACATGACAAATCTTATCAGCCATGTGGCATCATTAGGCATGTGATCTTATATTCGGCGATCGACAGAAACAATAACTATTGGAAATCGAGGGGGAAAAAACATTTTAAATTTCCGATTTGGAACTTGACCAGCAGATAAGCCGACCCCCCTTCTTCCAGACCTTAATTTTGTCCTAAATTTCTCGGCATATACGCGAGTATATATGGTAGTCTGATACAGTCATGTAGCAGACCTGTCCATACTGAAGAAAAAAAAACGTTACCAAACATTATCATACTAGACAATGTGGTAGATATAAATGGACTGAATATTGGTCTTTGTGACCACAATTCTACTTTTACTTCTCTCACCCAGTAAAATACAAGACAAAGGGGAAAAATACAGACAAAACTATCAGTTACACATCATTCAAAACTTTAAATCAAGAACAATATCTGGATGACCTAAATACAGTTTCATAGATTATAATCCAAACTTTTGATGACACAGATGAAGCTCTGAGGGTGTGGACAGACTTGTCCAATGATATATTATCTAAACATGCACCTATATTATATTGGGTAACTATGAAACCCAATGTAAATGACTTACTAATGAAATCTTTGATGCCATGAAACACATGACCAATTCAAGGCTATAGGAAACCATGCAAATATAAAATATGAAAAAAGAAATATCAAATATGATTTTCAACTTTTTAAAAAGAACTTATTATCTATCAATGGTTGTAAAGAAAAAGAGAAACTGGACATATTTAAACTCATTGGAGAAACAGACAAAGTTCAGACCAATAAATTCAATCACTTCTGGTAAATGACACCATTGTCACTGATGACAGATTTTAAAATATTTTCAATGATTTTTTTCATCAACAATACCACAAAACCATAGGCACAAGTGATAGAAAACAATTTTAATAAACTGAAAAAGTATTTTTCTCTATTACACTAGTATAAAAAATCCTTGTTAAAAATGTTTCATTGAACCCGATACCAAGAAAACTACAGGACTTAATCAGATTGATCAACAACTCAAAACAAGATCTGCATAAGCTAATTCAGAGAGCACAACACTTATAATCGATTTAAGTATTGCAACCTCATATTTCGCCAAAATATGGAAAACTGCACAATTAATGCCTATTCCCAAATCTAGTTCTAAGGAAGAAGCAGAGAACTAGAAAACCAATTTTGATATTACCAAACTTGTCAAAACTGATCCTTGAACATGTCCATACCGTACTCATTCCTGTCATATTTAACTAAATGTTTGCTGTTACACCCTAACCAATTTTGCAGATTTTCAGACCTGCGTGGGAACCCTGTTGTTTAAATTGTATTGATTTACTGAATTACACCAGTACATATTAGCAACATTTCAATGATCAAAATATTGTTTTTATAGCATACTGAGGATGTTATGTGTGAGAAAATTTAACAGAATAAATGACATCTTAAAAGTTGCAAATTGCAGGATGTTAATTCAAGCTTCTAGGTACCAACCACCATTTTCATTGATAACACAGGCACTTTATCAATGTTTTATTTATCAAATCTGATTGCTATTTTATGACTGTTTAACAAATTGAGACATATTTTGGGGCATATTTTCAAGTTTTAAAAAATAGGATACATGCCTGACCCAGAATTTTAAGTGGGTTCATGAGTCTAAATCAAGATAATGGTTTATCAAAGTTGGTTTTACCTATTTACTAAAACACATTCTTTCTAAAATATAAAAAACTTAATTAATTTCCAATGTATTGCTCATGATTCAAATCATCCAAGCAGCTATGATAAAACAAACCAACTTAGCAACTATCAAAAATATGGCTCCTGGATAGGTAGAATGTCCAGACAACTGGATGCAACATCATCTCAGTAACATGGATCAATCCCACTAGTTTTAGAAACACACCAAGATCCTGAAGATAGAAGCATATTTTCTGAGTTTATTCAAAAACAGATCAGTTTTGGCTTACCAAGTGATAACAAACCCAGTCTATAGATGCTAGATTACATCATTAATATGCATAATTTCACACAGTATCAAATTTGATGATACAGAATAAGCTCATATTTAAAGACTGATCAGAAATGACCTGGCACTTTAGCATTAGTTGTTTCAAACTGAATGTTCTCTATGCCAAAGTTATTTCTGTTACATTCTGTTCAGCAATTTTTGAGTGAAAGTAATTAGAGGTTTATCTACTTTTTAAAATGAAGTCACTTTTTTCCTTGGCAAACAGACATTTACCGGTATATATAAAAAAAAACACTTGAAGGTTGTCATGCCAGGATGAATTCTGTCAACTTCAGTCAAATTCTATTCAGCAGTTTTGGAGATGAAATCATCCAACATTTTTTCTAATTTTATTAACATTGGCTTTTCCATTTTTAACAACCACCACCATACTCAAAGAGCGATCAGACCATCTGTATAAATGTTAATTGAATTCCTGCTGGGAAGTTTTTCACACAAACTTATCAAATTCTGTTCAGCAGTTTTTAGAAGGAGTTTTTAAATGTATTTTTACAATTTTTTTTATCAATGGTGATCATTTTTAAAAATCTGAAATCTCTTCATGCCAGGAATTGTGCAAAATTTGGTTAAAATTGGTCAAGTGTTTTCAAGAAGTTTAAAACTACAACTGCTCACAGATGCATCATGCAATCAGCTGGGTGATACCATAAGCTCACACTGCCATCAGGGAAGTGAGGACTTGACTGATGGTTACAAGCCATAAAAATTTTTATAGGTATTGTGCAACATGCTAGGTTCCCAGCCCTATTTCTAGAAGCTACAAGCTCTTATCCAATACATCCAGCACAAAATTAGGTCAAAGTCTAAAGATAATTTCAAGGCTAAAATTTTGTTATTTATGGCCAGATAGACCTGCAAATTATTAACCCTGAGTAAGCAGAATATTATCAGGATCAGTTAAGGAGTTTTAAACATCTGAAAGCCATTACAGAGTTCCATGAAGGAACTGATGCTCTACTAGCCAACATGTAACCCGAGATCACGTGGTCCTTCTCTTCCTTTTCATTACTCAGCCCTTAAAATATATTGTTTTAATTTGGGTGTGTTTAAGGCCAGTTTAAGGATGTTTTCTGAGACATTATAAGTAATAAAATAAAAAAGCAGTCCATGTTGTCTTTTATGCCTTTGATGAAAATTGGCCAAAGGGAAGAGAAAATGGAGCAATCAACCATAAAAATTGTTTATGGCAGACACACTATTTTAAATTTTGTATTAATTTGCTTTTTCCTTCTTAAATTAATATTGTATTATTCAAGTGTGTGTGTGTGTGTGTGTGCGTGTGTGTGTGTATTTTGGAATTTTAACATAGCTTTAACAATTTTTCAATCATACTGCTACTTAGTCTACTATGCCTGTAGTGGGACATTTTATAGTCAAGTCTAGCACTGGGGAATCATGCTGTAAACATGTAGTATCATGTCCACCCAGTCACATTATCGTGACACCAGGCAGACCAGTCCTAACAATTAACCCCTGGCGGTTTTTGCTGTGTTTGCATGAATTGCAAGTAGAAAACACATTTTGGGGACTATTTCTGAATACATCCAAATACATCTACTTTCCAGCAATTTTCCACAATCGCAATGCCTAGTTGTGCTAAAAATATGTTTTCCATTGAATAGTTTGATGGCGAATGAGCAGAAGGTGAAGAGTTAGGAGTTATTTTTTTTTTTTAATTTTTTTTTTTTTTTTTAACAGACCCATATCTTTTTCTTTGAGAAGACTCTTTATTTTATTCAAAAGGTCCACCGTAACCTACATTTTGCACAAGCTGACCTGTTTGTGTGCACATTAGACGAGTCTGCCTTAGATCTGAAGCCATAAAGTCTAAAATATTGACATAAAATCTGATTCCGACCACAGGCAGCACTTGAGGATGAGGATCAGGAATACATCTGAATTCCCAGTTAGGAACTTTCTCATCAGGGGTGAACATAACTTGGAGAAGTATCAGAGAGCAGTCAATAACTTTACAAACTCTGCAAAACAAAATGTAAAGTCAGAATATCTTTGCAGACAAAGTTTGGTTTTCCTATCACTGCCACATTCTAATGCTGATAGAGAGGAAATTCTCCCTTCTTTGCAAAATAAAAGCCATTTAAGGGGAAACTCTGGACCAGAGCATTCATGAGAACCTCCTAGTATTAATAATCACAATGTCACCAGACTATGATCTTGTGAAGGGACCTAAAAATGATATTGGATTTTATATTTAAAAATAATAATATAAAATCTTCTGGTTTAGAAGCCAATTTACTAATCAAATTTTATAAATCTACTGGTTTGTAATCCTGGTCTGTCACATGTATGAAACAATATTTTAATGATAGCTGACATGGTTTCAAAATGATCTCCAAGCAGCACCTTTTTTCAACTAGGAACTACATGTACATCATAAAAGTCCATGCAAGTAGGACATTTGTATAGAAGAAGAGGTCATAAAGATTTCTAACATGGCTACCATGGCAGTCATAGTGGACGTCAAATCAGCATTACTTTCTTTTAGGTCCATCTATATATAAAATAAAGAATTATAAAAATTTAAAATTGAGAATTCCGTGTCTAGATCATGATATGTATTGAATAAGTAGCAATAACAAACTTTTCAAATGACCATAATGTTAGACATATTCACTGTCAGAGCAATACCATTTTCATTTCAAATCTACTATACCTTAATTAAGATGTGTATAAAATGCCATGTTAATTCTTCACATAGTGTAGGAGTAGTGAAAACAAGTTGTGCAACATTATCAACAAACATACAAGCAACAAATGATGCAAAAGAGACAACAACAGCCAAACCCAAAAGCTTGTTCCATTCATGCTGATGTCAACAATAACAGCCCAAACAATAAGCCCACGCATCCATTACTAGCAAATCTAATAAAACATAGGGTAATACAATGCCAATAGAGGCAGTCATAAGGAATTAGATCACTAATGATACAACCCCATATTCCATGTTTAATCAAAATCTTCTGAGAAATATGGCTTCCAGACAAGTAACAAGCTCAATCAATCTTATGTACCGCATATACTCACTCAAAAGGCAGAGCCAACTACAAGCTACAATGACCCTTATTTATCAATGCATCATGTATGGGAAGACATGGGTGTTTGCAGTTTGTTCTGACTAATCAATAAAAACAAACAAGATAGACCCTGATCTGAAAGCTCATTATACAATTTGATATTAATGACAATATCCTTCTGTGGACACGATACTGCCTATTCCAAAACGCAAAAATGTCCTTCATCTGTAAAAGTGTCTGTGGATTTATCTTTGTGACAATCCTGCGCACCATCTCTCAAGTAGATTTCGGGATATGTACAGAGGTATACCAGTCATCACTGTAATTTTTAGAAGTTTCTATAAAATACAATCATTTTCAAGATCCATCTTACATGCAAATACTTCCTTTTTTTAAACAAAATATGGATTAAAAATTAAAAATGTTGTGTGTACTCAATGCAGTTATTTGCGAGTAAATAAAGACACACATTTCCCTTTCACAATAGTCCCCAAAAACATAACTACAGCACAGGCGAGTTACTGAGGTAACTGAAAAATTATAACAGTGAAAAGATAGGGGGAGGGGGGTCAACATTTCAAATCTCATTTTATAATTGTTTTGGGAATAGTTATCAATAATTGCATTTTCTAACAAAGCTGTTCAGCTTTCCGCATAAACTGCTCATATTTCAAGACAGCTAATTTCTGACAGATCTGTAAAAACATGACACGAGTTTTCAATACATAGCACATGCAATAAATGGTTCATTACATCACTCTTTGTGCCTATTAATGTGAACAAGTTCTAGTGCAATTGTTCAGTCTGAACAGAACTAAAAAAAATTCAGAAAGATTATTCTGATACACAACAATATCAAACTTCAATATTCTATTGTTCTATCAGTAAAACTATTGATGCCATCCTTGAGCAAAACTGTGTGCCAATATGGGAATTTTATGTTCACTACAAAATTTGGTTGCCACTTCTTCATAATGTAACTATCTATGAAACCTAACCATCTATAAACGGAAGCTTTCCATGCACAAGGAAAGTCTTTTAAATGGGCAACACATTGAAATATAATACAGGGACTTTAAACAGTTTGATGAGGAAATGTTCTTAAATGATTTAGTATGCAAACCCTTTCAATCAGTCTGCAATATAGCTGATGTCAACACTGCTTTAGATAAATGGTATCAGATGTTCAATGCAGCCTTAGACAAGCATGCCCCAATTAAAACAAAAAGGGTTAAACACCAAATTACACCCAAGTGGATTACCCCTGAGATCAATGAGGCTAGGCACCTAAGAGATAATTTCCACAAGAAAAAAAGACATGAAAAGCTATAGAAAGTGGAGGAATAAAACTAAGGATCTGATAACTAAGGCAAAAGAGAACTACTATAAACAGGCTATTAATGAAAGTAAGAGTACCAAAACATTGTGGAAGCATCTAAAAGAGCTCAACCCACCCAAGAACAGTTGTCTTCCCCCTAGACTTAAGCAAAATGATGATATAGCAACATCTGTACAAGACATTGTGGATATGTTCAACAATTTCTTCATAACCATCTCCAGTAACAGTATTCAGAACCAGACTAACCTCCCAATTGAACTTGATGCTCTACAGTTATTTATAAGAGCTAAAATTCCTGAAGATAATTATTTTTCAATAGCTAATGACAGTGAAGCGCTTGGACGTTTTTGATATGCTAATTAAGTTGAATACTAATAAATCCTCTGGATTGGATGGTATTAGTCCACGAATACTTAAAATTGCTGCACCAGTAATAACAAAGTCATTAACGCATATCATAAATTTAAGCATAATGAGTGATAATTTTCCAGAAAAACTGAAATGTGCAAAGGTTACACCTATCTTTAAGAAAGGAGAAAATTCAATTCTACCTGTATTGTCAAAACTGTTTGAAAAGCATGTAGCCATTCAGGTCTATAAATTTTTTGAAACAAACTCTCCATTTTATAAAGCACAATCAGGATTTAGAAAGTACCACTCATGCCAAACAGAACTTACCAAATTAATTGATCTTTGGCTGAAGGAAATGGATAATGGGCATATGACTGGGATTGTTTTCCTTGACTTCAAGAAAGCTTTTGATCTTGTTGATCATGAAATTCTGCTGCAAAAGTTGAACTGTTACAGGTTTGACAATCCTTCTTTAAACTGGTTTAGATCATACCTAAACCAAAGGTCTCAACAAGCATTGGCAATATTAGCTCTCAAACTCGCACTATTCATTCAGGAGTCCCTCAAGGCTCAGTTTTAGGCCCTCTCCTCTTCCTTATCTATATCAATGATCTACCATTAAATAATGAATCCACCAATACAGAATTGTTTGCAGATGATGCAACCTTGTATACATCTAGTTCTGATACTGAAGTTATCCAAACAAGATTAAACTCAGATCTTATTAGAGCCCAAAACTGGGCACAACAAAATAGGATGGTAATTAATGAAGGTAAAACAAAATGTATGATTCTGGGGACAACACAAAAGCTACACAAGTCTGGGAACCCAAAACTATCTCTTGCAATAAATAATCATCCATTAGAAAATGTCAATCATGAAAGGCTTGTAGGTGTGTCCATAGATAATAATTTATTATGGAATGACCATATTGATAAGCTTTGTAAAACACTGTCATCCAAAATTGCCCTTCTCAGCAGAATCAAGAAATATTTACCAATGGAAACTTGCAATCTATACTACAAGACATATATTCTTCCAACAATGGATTACTGTTCTAATGTATGGGGAAACTGTGCTAAATCTGAGCTTGACAGGATTTATAAACTCCAGAAACGAGCAGCACGTGTAATTTTAGATACATCTGTTGACCATCCCTCAAAAGCATTATTTACAGAACTCAAATGGTTCACAATAAATGACAGGATAGATTTTCACAAGGCAGTTCTTTAATATAAATGTCTACATGGAACTGCACCAGAGTATCTTCAGGACTTATTCAGGCCTTTTTCAACACAATACCAGTTGAGATCAATCTCACATGGAAACCTTCTAGTACCAAAACCAAGACCAAGAACAGAGCAATTCAAAAAGAGTTTTTAATACTCTGGTACAGTTCTGTGGAATAAGCTTCCACTACATGTAAAATCAGCTGAAAATATTAAAGCACAATCAGGATTTAGAAAGTACCACTCATGCCTAACAGAACTTACCAAATTAATTGATCTTTGGCTGAAGGAAATGGATAATGGGCATATGACTGGGATTGTTTTCCTTGACTTCAAGAAAGCTTTTGATCTTGTTGATCATGAAATTCTGCTGCAAAAGTTGAACTGTTACAGTTTTGACAATCCTTCTTTAAACTGGTTTAGATCATACCTAAACCAAAGGTCTCAACAAGTAAGCATTGGCAATATCAGCTCTCAAACTCGCACTATTCATTCAGGAGTCCCTCAAGGCTTAGTTTTAGACCCTCTCCTCTTCCTTATCTATATCAATGATCTACCATTAAATAATGAATCCACCAATACAGAATTGTTTGCAGATGATGCAACCTTGTATACATCTAGTTCTGATACTGAAGTTATCCAAACAAGATTAAACTCAGATCTTATTAGAGCCCAAAACTGGGCACAACAAAATAGGATGGTAATTAATGAAGGTAAAACAAAATGTATGATTCTGGGGACAACACAAAAGCTACACAAGTCTGGGAACCCAAAACTATCTCTTGCAATAAATAATCATCCATTAGAAAATGTCAATCATGAAAGGCTTGTAGGTGTGTCCATAGATAATAATTTATTATGGAATGACCATATTTATAAGCTTTGTAAAACACTGTCATCCAAAATTGCCCTTCTCAGCAGAATCAAGAAATATTTACCTATGGAAACTCGCAATCTATACTACAAGACATATATTCTTCCAACAATGGATTACTGTTCTAATGTATGGGGAAACTGTGCTAAATCTGAGCTTGACAGGATTTATAAACTCCAGAAACGAGCAGCACGTGTAATTTTAGATACATCTGTTGACCATCCCTCAAAAGCATTATTTACAGAACTCAAATGGTTCACAATAAATGACAGGATAGATTTTCACAAGGCAGTTCTTTTATATAAATGTCTACATGGAACTGCACCCCAGTATCTTCAGGACTTATTCAGGCCTTTTTCAACACAATACCAGTTGAGATCAATCTCACATGGAAACCTTCTAGTACCAAAACCAAGAACAGAGCAATTCAGAAAGAGTTTTCAATACTCTGGTACAGTTCTGTGGAATAAGCTTCCACTACATGTAAAATCGGCTGAAAATATTAGAGTATTTAAGAAGAGATATCAGCAGCATGCATGTGTTTCTAACAGATAATGGAATTTAGTATATTAATATGAAACATGCTAATATAAGCACTAATTATTGCTTCTTCACACAATGTGCATTTGTTATACTTTCATTAAGAGGGCCTCAAGGGAGAATAGTCCTTGACTAATGAGTCACCCTCTATAAATAAAGCATTATTATTATATTATTATTATTATTTGCTTGGTTTTCTTGGCATACATTTTGAGATGCTGCCAGGAATTTTTTAAAGATGGAGAGGTCAGATGGGGGCATCAGAGGGAACAGTGCTGAATGGGCCCTGATGGATAATATTATTTTAAGGCAAATGCATATCTACTTTAAGAAGAGGATTTAATGATCACTTCTTTGATAACAAATATATAACGTATCTTCATATCCAATTTTGTTAGCTTTTCTAGTAAACATTCTTTACCTATCACTCCACTTCTTCAAAGACTCTGAAAATGGGAAAAGGAATATATGACCCTTGTATCTGCATAGTCACTAGTATATCGTTTTTGATGCTAAAAGCAGCGTGAATTCTGTTTTAAGACCCAAATCCCTTCTCACAATCAGCTGTTGTTAATGGAGAACCACTGCAATTTGGGATAATTTTAAGCAAATTAGGGATATTTAAACATAATTTTCCACCACTTGATCATGTTGTCCTTGGGATACATGTACTTCTGTTATAGGCTCAAATTTGTTGCAAGGCTGTATTCAGGATATGTTGCAACCTTTGAAGAATATGGGTTAACCCTAAGAAAAAACATTTTCGTTAGTAAATGGAATATCCCTTATATATTTTCTCGACAAAGAACACTTTACATCCCTTTTTTCTGGTTCTTTTCTTAACTAGTCTTTGGTAAAGACAACATTCCCTGGAACTGCAGTTCCTTTTCTTCTCTTTTTTCCAAGCTTCAGATTCTAGGTGCTGTGAATATGGTGCAGACTATTTGTGTTGTCAGTTTACAAGTAATGTCTTCAGTTCCTTTCAGAATATGAACGCTTTCCTTTTGCTCCATAGTGCCAACCGTACAAGACAATCTCACCGTAAGAGGTATTCCATTTTCACATTCATAAACATCGCTGCTTGTTACACTCTAAAATTCTATTATGGGTGATCAATATCAGTTTTATTATACCCATCAGGGAGACAGCTAAATTGAAACCCTTGAACAGTTTCTGCTAATAATGCAGCAGATCTCAATGATAATGATGCTGTATTCAACAAAATGGCTTACAATTACTTATTTCAAAACCATGATGTTTAATTTATGTTTTTAAAAAAATGAAACAAGAAAAAAAAAAAACTGAACAGAAAAATGGGGGAACTGCAAATAATTTGAATGACCTTTCCCCCATTGGTTTTGAGAATTTGCATGACAAAAACTTACTGTGAGGTACCAGGAATACCACAGCCTGGCCATATCTCTGTCATGATTTACACATGGATAGGATAAACCACTCAATAATATTAGTCCCTTTAATTGTGTTACTCTATAATAATCTTTATACCATTCAGTTGATCAATTGAATCGACACATGACCACAAGCTATTACAAAAGTAGTATCTGCGTGCCTTTTAGTGATTTCATTCTATCCTTCTATTTCCATTTATACAAAAGAGATAATGAACTTGATATTACATTGCTGATATACTTTTTAATTTATTACATTATTGAAATAAATGCTTTCACAATTTGCTGAAAAGCTCCCACTTAATTAACTTCTCAGGAAATGCTATCATCACTTGAATGATCAGTGTGTGTGTGTGTGTGAGATTGGGATTTTTCAGTCATATCACTTCAATGTCTGCAGTGTGGCAGGTTATTGTAATATCACGCACTGGGGCATCATGATGCAGACATGTAGCATCAAGTCCCAATCAGTTGCATTATCCAGACACCAGGCCAACAAGTCCTAACAATAACATCTTAATGAAGAGTGTCTTGTGAGGCAGTTCTTAGTACCATTTTTAAAAGTCTTAAGTATAACTCGGCTGGGGTTCGAACATGTGACATCCTGCATGTGAAGAGGACACTCTAACCACTAAGCCACCAGAGCAATCATTTGATGCTCAGATGTTTATATTAATATTTTATTACAACAATGACAATTACACTGAAACTGAAATAAAAAATAACAACTGAAACACGAATTTTAATTGACAAGATTTATTTATTTGGTACATTCAAACTTTGTCACCAGTAGACATTACCAACATTTTTATTCATGGAAATTTGCCATGTATTATTATTTACAGTGAATTGAGAAATTTATTAAATTATATGGTCTTATTAAATGCAAAAAAAAAATTAAAATCATGTAAATTCCAAATTCCGAAGCACCAACTGCCATTTTCAAATTAAAAAAAAAACAAATTTATTGATGTTCAGCAAGTATGGACCTATTTTTACAATGATTTATATTTTTTAAAAAATGGAATATATTCAGTCACCACCTTATAAGCAAGTTCACAAGTTACCAGAACACACAAAAAGGTGCAAGCAGTGTGTGTGTGCATGTGGTCTGACATTACATAATTTCAATACATGTTATTGCTATGGCTAATTTAAACATGTATAGTTAATTTAACTGTTCTGGTTCCTGAAAATATGGTTTAGTTTGATAATAGCGTATAATTATCCCTAATATTTTTATGATTTGCTGTTTTACAGCTTGTCAACAACATGTTGCAACAGCAAATAAAGCAAAATTACTCAAAAACTACATGAGGCAAAATACAGATGTACTACTAGTGTGTCCAGTTTCTGCAGACTTTGTTAAAACTATTTTTATTCAAAAGCCTTGCCACTTGCCAGCAGTGTCTAGAGGAAAGGGAAGTGTAGTTTCCTTGATCAGGGGTCAGTGGGTCAGACATTTTTATGTTATACCAGGACATTGGTAGGGGCACCTAGGATTACCCTTGCACAGCTGTCCATACATTTCTCATCTACTAAATTTTGCCTTCAAGTCATATCATGCACTCAAATGGGTCATCTGTACTCCATAAGCGCATTTCAAGCTCCAAATACTTAACTCTAATTCCAAATACATTGTTTTTTATTATCATATTTAATGATGACACCTTTTCAAGAATGTTCTCAAAATGAGTGGAATTAGAGAGAATAATGAATAAAGAAAAAAAAAACATTTTATTGCTTTATTTTTATTTTAGTTTTTAATGTACCAAAAATGTGTAATCTAAATTCTCATTGAAAACTTGTGGAAAACAATGTGTAATGGTTATGCCAAAAGTGCAATGGTTGACATGTATGGAGGAGGCCCAAGTGAGGAAATTGGCGAAGTTTCATATAGTGAGGTGAAACAGCTCAGAGAAGCT
Source organism: Unio pictorum (assembly GCA_030141615.1). Taxonomy (NCBI): domain Eukaryota; kingdom Metazoa; phylum Mollusca; class Bivalvia; order Unionida; family Unionidae; genus Unio; species Unio pictorum. The sequence goes on from JARLTB010000377.1 coordinate 11,983,867, forward strand.
TTATTTTAAAAAATTGTAAGTTAAAAAAAATTATTTTTAATTTCATTATTTGTTAAAATAATTCAATTCTGTTTACTGGTGATTTGACAATTTTCAGATTTTGTTTGCCCTGAGTCTGCCAGTTTAAAAATAAACACCTATGGGTGACCTGGATCCTGACCTTAATTCCAAACAAATAACATCCACATAAACAAGCTCTATTTTATTTTATTTGTATTGTGAGAATAATAAAAGCATGATCAATGCTGTATTGAATACTTGACCCTTGACTTGTAAATATTTTTGGTGAAGTAAACAACTTTTTAAAAATTTTATTCTTTGAGTAAAATGATAGGTTGTTGTCAAGGTCATGTTAGGAGTATATGATATAAACATGATTACATCACCCTCATACGGGTACCCATTTTGCATTTAAAGTTTCTGTATAACCTTTGTTTATATAGTTATTTCGTCAATTGGGGCTTCTTTTTTTTACACTGGAAAGTGTCTGTTGTGTCAGAATGGAGTTATAATTTTTATTCAAACAATTTGAATTCTAAAAGATTAATTCTTTTCCTGGAAATATTGGAGTGCTCATCCAGAATTCTTGAACAAAGACATTTATTTAAAACTTATTTTGATTTCAAACACCAGTGTTATTTCTTGTGTTTCTACAATATACAATACTATACAGACTACAGCATACATCATCGTCTTCCATCTTGGATTTTCATCAGGACTTAAGCTTGAATTCAGTATAACATTTCATTACCAGGACTTTTAAAATTTAATTTGTGGATTATTCTTGGATTATTTTTGGATTTGATTCTAAAAACCGTACACTATTATTTCCATTTTAATAGTGTTTTTCCAGAGAAATAACTTATTTGTTAAGCTTTGCAAATCTTGTTGTTTTCACTTTTTCATTGTTACTGTTTATTTGAACGAGTTTGAACCCACAACCTCCTGCATCCAAAGCAGACAATCTTAAACCAATAGGCCAAGGGAGCAGTCCAAACCAACTACGTAACAAAATACTGCTCAAAATACATTGTTCATACAGCCAGCCATTTGCAGAGCACTACTGTCAAGCTGGGTCTTTCCATTCAGAAACTGCAACATTTTCAAGATGGCTGCTGTGGCAGCCCTACAGGATATGAGATTAAAACCAATTTAAGACCTGAAACTGGGAATGTAAAAAGCAGCCTTCTAGTGAAAATGCCATGATTTTATATGTTAAAGACTTTTATGATAGGTGTATTATTGCCATCACCAGTTTTTAAATCAGCTATTCAGCATCGAAAGTCTTGTAATAAAAAACATATGGTGATATAATCTTACATTCAGGAGTAGTATCTACAACATGATTTTAAAGATGGTTGCCGTTATGGCCATATTGAATGTCAGATCAGAACCATGTTTAACTAACATCCAGTGTTGGCATATTAAACCTTCAGTCAAAAAATCCATGTTGATATTACCTTCCACTCAGAAGTAGCAACAATATATTAAAAATGGCCACTGGTGGCCATATTTGATGTTCATTCAGCATCATTGTCATATAGGACCAACTAGACCAGGGGTCACCAACCTACAAAATGCGTGCAATTTTGTGTAGCATGTGAAGGTCAGCCCAAAATCTTGATTTCAACAGTGTTTTTACTCTTATACTGGTGCAAGTACTCATTCATTTTGTAATTAATACAAAAAAAAGTGACACACTATGTAAAATAGATTGCACACACCTAAACTTGACCATGGAATGATAGTGAAAAATTTTCAAAATAAATCCTTGAAATAGATTCGCATGTGTAACAGTAACAGACTTGTGCTAACTGCTGACAATGGACAACAAATGATAAACATTTAACACATTAACCCCTAGCGCCTCATTTACGAGGCATGAGGTAGTAGCCTACTGCCAAGGTATGCAGCATCAAGGTCATGTATGATACACTAAAGTGGGTGGTATTATAAAAAGGTCGACAGATTTAGCTCTACAATGATACCAAATAATTTGGACATTTTAGTTGCAATACAAAATACAGAGAGAAAAACCTAATTTTTTTACCTGCTTTTTTTTTCCCACCCAAAATTTGCCCATGGTTACAATCCGATTTTGTATCACGACTTTAGACATTATGGCCTCAGATCTAAGGCAGACCTGTCTGAAGTGCACACAGACAGGAGAACCTGTGCAAAAAGTAGGATAAGCCTAAGGTGGACATTTTTAATAGTCATCTCCATACAAAAAGTATGTGTCCATTACAAAAAAAAAAAAAAGGCCAACTTTTCACCTTCTGCTCATGCGCAAACAAAATAACCAATCGAAATGTTGGTTTAAGCACATCTAGGCATTTGGGCTAATGGAAACTTGCTTGGAAGTCGATGTATTAGGATGTATCTACAAGTAGTCCCCAAAATGTTTTTCCTACAAAAACAGCAAAAACCTCCAGGGGTTAATGTGTTAACAGACCATACCATAAGTCTGTCTGGTCAATGATCACTTTAAATGGGTTGATGTGGAACAAAGTGGAGTGATAAGCTTGCTTGCCATAATGATACTGACCATAATGGTTACATTTTCAACCAATTTCTATTAGAAGATGATTAATCAGCTTAAGGTTATACTTTGATGAAAGTTGCATATATTGATTTTATTGCAGTATTAGAAAATAAGCTGATATTTAATCTAAGGATAAAAAAGCCTGCAAAGCCACACAAATAAACCTCATTCTTTCCTTTGATTGAAAAATTCCAAATTGTTGGCTGCTGTCAGATTTAGAAGGACAAAAATCCAAACCAAATTTAAAATAATATGTAAGAAAAAGCGAGATACTCATTACGATATTTTATCTGTATTAGAAATACGTTCTTACTCATGACTTTGAGAGAAATTTCTTTGTGAATCTTAATTGGGATATGAACAACAATTGTACATGCCTAATCTTCTTGGACCAAAGAAGATGATGACTAGAGTGTAGCAGTCTATATAGTGATAATCTAGCACTGGGTCGTCATGACGTTCATAATCAAACCAAAATATGTGACTGTTATACAAGTGACATTTTGAGAACCAAACTGTTTTACTGATCACATGGTGTGAACTGATACTGGCTAGACCTTTTAACCAACACTGTTTATTCACCCTTCATGTGAAGCTGACCAAGGCACGTTTTAAGAGCATACAGTCATTTTACGTGGTACAAAAACATTTTAATAAAAATTCATATAAATGACTTTTATTTTGGCTCAAAGAATTGTAGTTTTTATTCATGAAATGCTTACAAGTTGTCAGTTCTGTTACATTTATGCAGGTATTTTTACTTGTGTATTAAATGACATGCTTAACAGTTTATTGAGAATTTTTGTATGATAGTGCCTGTATTAATTGGACAATGCTGCAGAGGCACCAAACATCAAAAGCACTCAAAACAAATATGTACTATTAAAGTTCTTTTTGTGTAAATGCTACATGTAGATGCAAGCTTTCTGAGTAAAAACTGGTTTTCTTTATTAGTGATCTGCAGATAAAAGTAGTGATGGAATCGGTCAGAAATTCATAATCGATAATCAGTTCCCCTTAACCAACTGATCATCGATTATAATCGGTTACTAAGAGCAAATTTTTTTTTTTAAACAGTTATATCTTTGATCGAGAGAGATCAATATGTTTATAAATGTACAGGAGTATTCTCTTTTAAATTAATGACATAAATACTTTAACCTGAAAATAATATTACATTATGTGTTATTTTTGTTCAACAACTTTGTTAAATGAATGCAACTTTGTATGGCTTATCAGTCATATGTAACTGAAATACTGCTACAATCCGCCAAAATTCTTTCATTCAGATGTGATGTTCTATAATATAAAGTATAGAAGGACATGTTTTTTTTGTTTGTCATTGTTTACAAATACTATACAAGATGTTGCAATTTAACTGAAACAAATCAACAAAATGTGTTTAAATTTATTAACTCAACAACTTAACAACTTGACCATATAATAATGATTATATGATCACGAATGAGAGCTTGTTCTTTGTTAAACTTTCCAGTTCTAAATTTTGTAGTGTCTGTAACCTTTACAAGTTTATATGGCAATAATTTTGTTGTTTCATTATGGAAAAGTATAAATCCTACAAAGGCTCATGTGTAGCCATGTGATGTCCAAGTTGGCCAAAATTGGTGGTGCTGTATTGTACCATTAAAAAACAGCAACTCAATAAAAAAAAGTTAGACACTACACAAACAGGTGTAAAAATGAAAGATAAAAGTATTGTTCTACTTGTCATTAAAACAATGTTTTTCTCAATAGAAAGTTCCATCTTATGTGATGTAATGTTGCATCATCTATTTACCTCTGCAGCCAAGAGCAAAAAAGTGATGCAATAACTCTCTTGATTGAATATTGCATCATTCTTGCAGCACTGTCTGTTTGAGTAATTTACTACAAGACAATGTAACCTGAATTTCTTATCCTAGAAGAAGCTGCCTAATTACTTTTTCTGTTCTTTACCATTGTACATCCCTAAGACATGGGAAGACGACAAAAGCAAACCTCTGGGAACAACTCTGGTAAGTTTGTATTGAATTGGTAAACCACACTCTTAAATTGTAGTGTCTGTAACCAATATCCCCTTTTTATACTGTCTATGACTTTATCCCTGTTTTTTTTTTAAAAATGAAGCCAAATTATGTTTCCTATTACAGTATTGATGTGTAAGGCTAAATTTTGACATATTGTCTGTCTGCAATTTGTAATATTTTGGTATATTTATAGTTTCTTTCATCTAGATTTCTGATAACAGGCAACATTTTCAGTGATTTCTTATAATATGCAATTGAAACTGAGTATTTTTGCATTCCATATCATTAGACTAGTAAATTCAAACAGAAATATTATGAGAATTCAATGAGCTCAGACTTAGTATTGGATACATTGCTGATATTGTCAAATGGTTACAGACACTACTAGACATGTGAATTGACCCGACTGTTGTTTACATTATTAAGGAAAGTGTGCAATCATTGTAAATGCTAGAACATTGAATAATCATCAGGTTTTATGCTATTTCTTTTTCAATCAGATACTTTTCTTTAAGAATCTACGGGTTATTCCAGTTTGCTTATGTATGAAAGCATATTGCGTACTCATTACAAGTATGTTTTGTAAAGTCTAAATTTCATCCGTATACATAGAGGAACAAAAATGAGAATGAAGTTGTTTGTTTTTAGGAAGCAAAGATAAGCCAGAAGAAGATGAACAGAAGATTAAAGCTAGAAGGGAGAAGACGAGGCTAAAGGTACAAGCCAGGAGAAAAAAAGAGGGAAAATAAGGCGAAACATGAGGAGCTAAAAAGGGTTGATAGAGAAAGAAGAAAAGATGCAAGACTACTAAAAAAACAGCAATCACTTTCCGATTCAAATCTTCAACAAGAATTATGAAGGAAAAAACGTGAAGAAATGAAAAGGTATCGCCAGAAAAAGAAAGAAAAAGCAGCCCTGGCATTATCGGTTAATAAGAGTGTTGATTTAAGAAGTCCGAAAACTGCTGAATTAAGTAGAAAGAAGAAAGAAGCTGTGAAAAGAACCCAAGCATGGAGAATGCGTATCAAACTGAATGAAAGTATACAGCAAGAGTGTATTCAGACTGATTGTGAAATAGGAAATACTGGGTCAGCCAGAGATTCACCAATGAATAAAGGTTTAATGTGTAGTGTCTGTAACCTTAAGATCAATCACATATGGGTCTGTGTTTGAGTCAGCACCTTGGGTTGAACAATACTTTAGTGACTATGATTTATTGAACATTCATTATACTTCAATATTTTACTCTTACAAACACTATTTAGTATTAAACTTTCAAGTGCTATTTACCAGTTCATAATTTTAACACAAGTATTGGACATATACCTGTTACAATGTGGTTTTATCATTTTATTAACTAATCAACATTCATTTAATGAATAATTCTAGTCAATGTGTTCATGTTGAATTATTTTTGAAGTGAATTTTATGGAGATATGTATGGTTCTGCAGCTGTATTGAAATGCTATAGTTTTGTAGTGTCTGTAACCAATTTTATGGACAATGTACTTCTGACTCTTATGGAAGTTTGCAATACTTTTGGCCAGTATTAATGATTTTGTTTGTTTAAATATTCTTCTTGGTGTTAGATAAATGCCTAAATAAGATTATTCTATGTCTTTTATGTTTGTTATGCAAAAGTTTCATGGTTAGGTTTTTTTCTAAGTGATACCTTTGTCATAGATGTTTTGATTTTGTTATTAAGTTGTTTACCACTTCCAGTTATGTTGTTTACTTTAAATGTTGATATCCTGTTACTGATGTTACTGTGAAAAAAAATAAAGTTTTAAAGTTTTCATGCTGTTTTTCTTGCATGTTATACACCAAGTGTAGTGTCTGTAACTGTTGTTATACCACAGAATTGAAATAATGGTTAAACAAAATCGCATGCATGTTCAAGCTAAATCTAACTTGATCTGACTAGGGGACACCCTAGGGTATATAATGAGCTTCATTGAAATGTTCTATCAAACATTTCAATTTTTTAAGTGAGTGAGACTACTCTCAGCACCAATACCGTGTTTAAGCCGTATATATATATATATATATATATATATATATATATATATATATATATATATATATATATATATATATATATATATATTTCTTTGATTAGGATTTTTATATCGTAACTTTAACACTTTTTTAGTCATATTGTTATGATGTCTGCAGTGAGGCAGTTTATAGTGATGTCTAGCACTGGGGCATCATGCTACAGACATGAAGCATGATGTCCCACCCAGTCACAATATCCTGACACCAGGCAGACTAGTCCTAACTCTAACCTCTTAATGCTGAGCATCAAACAAGGCAGCTGTTAGTATCATTTTTGTAAATCTTTGGTATGACTCAGCCAGGGATCGAACCCACAACCTCCTGCTTCCGCGGCAGACACTAACACTAGGCCATATATACTGTGCCAAAGAAGCATCCACATTTATTACCTTCCCCACCATCCTTTTGGTGTATGAATAATTTTCATCACCTAACTTGGTTGATTATAGCATGCTTTGGTACATGGCACAATGAGATTTAGTGGACCATCATGTCAAAGCAGGTTAGCATGCACCTAATTGTTTTTCTTCAAATTTGGTCACATCATGTTCGAGATGTTATTTCAACTTTTTAATATATGCTTAGCAACAATGGTTACTAAATGTTTGTTCAGTATCATTAAAACAAATCTGAAAGAATTTCATACCTGGCTGCTTTTTATCAAATTTAGTCTTGTTTTGTTGACTACTTTTTGTAAAGTCATTTCAATATTTTCCTGTCTTTAGCAATGGGAACCTTATTAGATGGCATATCATTATCATCTGAACAAAATTTTAAACACCTTCACATATTTTTCAAAGAAATATTAAATTTATCTTGGACACTGCAGGCATGCCATACATACACATTGTTAATACACTGTTCTGGAACTGTCCAATTTGGTCGCATTCTCTTGGGTGATTTTTGAGAAGTCATTTAATTGTTTCTTTCAATTTATGGTGGCAGGTCATTAATTTATGAAAAAATTGGAAACACCTTCCTGCTGGGTAGCTTTCTGTCAAAATGGGTCTGTTGAGTGATTTTGGAGAAGCTGTAAATAGCAATTTTAAATGGGCAGCGCAGTTGATGCATTGCAGTCAAAGGACAGTACCATAAGCTCGCTAGGTTTTATGCCAGGTGAGCTAAAACTAAAATGGATTTCTAGTCTAGACTTGATCAAGAATCCAGCAATATGAACTAAATAATAGTTTGACTTTAATTTTAAAACTGTTCTGAATCTTGATATGCATGCCAGTAAAAAATGAGGCATGGGTTTTGAAATCTAGAATTTCAACTATGAATCAGACTACTTACTATTTATAACATCAACATGATATGCCTCGCTCAGGTCAGTGAAATTTGAGTGTCACTCTTTGATGCTAATCTCTGTAAGAAAAACACACACAAAAAACTATTAATTTGACTGTGATGAAGAATGTAAATCTTGATAATTCCTATCAAAACATAGCATACATAAAAAAAATCAAATTTGCATTTAACCTTTATGAAAGGTTTTATATTTAAAAAAAACTGCAACTCACAGTCTACTTCTAAAATATGTATGAAAATGTATACAAATAAAATAAATCAAAACACTGGGATCCTCATTAGATGCCCTCTCAAATGGTCACCTGTGTGATAAATCATTGTCTGAAACCAAAATATTCCATTGTTATCATTTTGTCTCTTCAAGAGATTTTCACTTATTCATAAGCCCACCTTTTCATTGCAAAATAGACAGTCATAAAAGGGAGACAAGTGTGGTATTAAAATGCATTTTTCAATAAATAATGGGCATACATCACAACACAAAATACCTTCCAGCTCATGTAAACTTCTCTAAAAACCTTTTACATTTCTTAAGAAGTGTTGGAAGAAATCATAATTTGACTTGCTTAACTCTTTCAGCCCCAAGAAACTTATCAGTAACACTGTTACTGTGCCCCAGCCACACTAAGCTGTGACTAGCTGCTTGTGCCCCAGACTGTTTTTTTTATCTGTTTGGAAAATTTTGTAAAACTCATGCAGATGCCTTCACATTTACTTTAATTTCTCTTCTTATATCCATCCATGAAACTTTCACCAATTAATCCAAATTAATTTGTCTACACAGTGATGTATTTTCCTTTCTATCTGTCAAAGTCTTTAAGAATTTATTTATACATTTTTTTTTTACAAAATTATGTGGAACATTGTTAGGAATATCACATCATCAGCACTTAATTCCATTAAAATAAACCAGGACAATTTAATATGTGATATGGTTTGAAACAATTTGTACATACATTACTTGGCAATGTTCACATCCAGCTTTTGGTTAAGATAGAACTTTGTTCAATAAACACATTTTGCAGGTTGGATATGTTTGTTTGGTGATACCAATATGCAATTTTAGGCATATGGATTGGTTTCGTTTGCGATGTCCGTGTACAGTTTCTCCGGAAATAATAATAAGTGAAAAAAAGATAGATTTCTCTATTTTCCTTGTCTATTTGTCATTGTATGTTGTAGGTACAGGATTCATTCCACTAAAATCATTGATTTTGATAGACAGAAGACGATCGCTCCAATCTGCTACATCGGCAGAAACTCTTTCATTTTCGTTATTAGCATCCGCTTTTTCTGACTATTCTATCTCAAGAATCTTCAATGTCCCATTCGAAATCTTGCAAATTATCCAACTGTCGAACATATCTCTCCTTAAATTACTCAATATTTTCGAGATCAAACCAGAGAAACTCCTCATTCTCATGCTCACCACCATCAAAAACCACTCGTGCTTCCACCATCATTTTACGATTTTTAAGAAAAAAACAACACATGTATTGAAACAGATCCAAAGTCGTAATCCTTGGTTTCCGAACATTTAAAGTTTGCCCAAACGAACGTAAATTCATTTCTGATTGGCTGCAAGTGGGTCTGATGCTAGGAAAAGCCCCATTTGAAACCAATCAGAGACTTTCTCTCAACCATACATTCGGACCGCGGAGCAGTGGTACCGGCCATTGAATGCAGTCGAAAAACTTCACGAAAAGGTGGTATTGGCCAATGAATGCAGAAACTGGATTACGCGTAAAGGCAGCATCGGGGCCGAATGAGTTAAACTCATATAGAAACCAACTGTAATGTCCAATCTTGAAAAGTTCTAAAATATGATCTGACCTATTGGCTGTATGTAGATACAGTCACAAGATTTTCACGGCAGTCATCATAGCAACCATACTGGCTGTACATTGTCATTTTCCTTTGGTACCAATAACGTAATACAAGTCTATCACTGAAAACCTCGTGCTGATATCGCTATCTACACCACTCCCTCGATAACTCATGCACATCGAGGTCGAAAAACATCGACCGCACTATAAGTGAGGCGCCAGTTATCGAGGGACCTATAATAGCAAAAGGATCGATACAAAGGCAAAAGGGTGGGTGGGTGGCAGATTTTTTGGTTTTTAATACTCACTTTATATTTGTGCTGTGATTGACTGTGATAATGGTGTAATTTATTTTTCCTTATTTTAATTTCAGGATAAATTACCATATATTGAGGAGTTAATCGAAAACATTATTCCATGTGGTTTCCGTTCGATCATAGGAGTCTGACGCTTTATCAATAAAGTACAGCAAAATCTCTGACAACATGAATTGCCCTTATCGGTAATAAATACAAAAAAATATTACCGATAAGGGGAATTCATGTTGTCAGAGATTTTGACGTACTTTATTGATAAAACGTCAGACTCCTCTGGTTCGATTAACACGTGTATTGATTCATATATTGTGTATTACGTCACTAATTTTTGTGCTGAATTGGATACATTCTCGTTTTATTGTTTGATCCAAACAAGACGTATTTCTTTAATACAAAAGATCGACTCTCTTTTCGAGAAACAATGTCGATCGATCGATTCATATACAGTGTATATATTTGATTGCGGTAGAAGTAAAATAAAAATGTAAAACAATGTAAATTGGAACACGATAATACAAATGCAGGTTGTGATACACTGGACAAATGACTAGACATTTTGGAAAAAGTTAATTTTGTGTGTTACTCCCTGATTTCGCTGCAGTCGAGTAAAATCGTCACTTGCTTGATTCCATGCACAAGACATAAGTGATAAAACAACACAGGTCTCTTTTAATGGATTATTTTAGAACAACAAACACTTCACCAAGTTTGTTGATCAAAACACAGCTGGCAGGTAATTAGGTTCTCACGGAAGTACTCACAGGTTTCGATGTGACGGTTGATTGACTCTTTTCATGTTTTCAAAGAAAAGAATATGTTGCAATTATAATGTTTACAATGAAACGGAAATAAAGGATTATACTGTGGTTTTCACACATCAAGATATTTAATTGCTGTTTATTTCATTATCTGTTGCCACCTGTTAGCATTTACCGAACATTTTCATTGCTCGCTATTTCACCAGACTGTTTATTTACGCCGTATTGATGACGGTGTATCAACAAATAAACCCGAATATAATATGTGATATCTTATTTAGAATTTGCAAATTTCTCAATATGGAATCTATCTTTATGGGCATTAATTACATTTTTTATGATAAAACGAGAAATGTATAAAGATTTAATTGACCAATTCTTACCGTAATTTTTTCACATTCAGCATATTTTGAAAGATTTTTAAAATATATTTTATCCTTGGGGAAACATCAGGATCCACGCCAGACACCGCGTTATAAGCGGGTTATCAGGGCGCGAGTTATCGAGGGAGCGGTATATTTGGAAACTGATTTAAAAATGTTCTGCCACAGTGTCTCTTATTATTGCACACAACATGCAAAAATCTGTACCTTGCAAATTTGTCACCCATGGTTTGGAAAACTTATGTCTTGAATTTTTCATACAATACATCCAGAATGCTCTATTTTTTTTTATGACAAGCCAATGCTTAGTGAAAAGCTGGCCGTAATTTTTAACAAATTTATTATAAGGGACCCCAGTTTAACCTTGGGAGAAACACTGCACAATATTTATAAAGAGCTCAAGCATTTAACCATTTAGCTATGACATCTTGCATCTAAGCAACTCCTGTAAATAGCTCCTGAACCCCACTGATGCATATATGCAGTGCCGAAAAGTACTACCCCAGTGTCGCTTATGTGCATAATTTTTAGCAGTACTCGAATCCAGTGGCGCTTATGTGTGGACATGACCACCATGTTCACTAAACGTTGATTGGTGGAAGGTACAGACGTTTACATATTTTTGATTATCATAACCAATGAAAGGGCTGTTTACTCAACATTTTGAGACAAGTTTGAAAGCTGAGAGGTTAAAATTATACACAGTGTAAAGGATTTTCTGCAATTCACAAAACACATATAGTTGTGATGAACAAAGATTTTGATTTTTATGTTGGTTCAACAATCAAGCTTGGACCACTATATAAACACTGAGGGATTTTTTTAAAAGTTTTTTCCTGAATGTCTGGTGGAACAGCCTGTGAAAGAAATAAACAATTTTGACAAGAAAATAGGGGACCAAAAGCAAGGCTTGAAATGGTATGAAATCAGCATCATGGAGATGTTGGCATATCTTCAAATATACCTCATTTATATGTGAATAATGACTGCTTTGAGAGGTACCACTCACAACTTTGCAATTAGAGTGTGGATTTCATTTATGTTTTTATATGTACATATGTAAATACTGGATTTATTTTGTGGGATTCAAAACAGTTTACATGACTGGGATTTCTTGTATGATGGGATGTAGGAGTATATAAAGCAGAAATATGTGAATAACAGACACTATACATGGTAAGCGTTTTTTTATTTCACTGAAATCCAGCAAAAACTTATGAAATAATTAATATAAATGAAACTATGTTTTGATGATGCTCTAGTATTCAGCCTAGCAACCAGCCTCTGTAGTCTCAGTAACTGATGTGATATCACTCAAGTAGTAGTGAAACTGCACAACAGCTGTAGTAGCTAAAAGGTTTAATTTAAACCACTGTTACATCCTTGCTAGATGTCATTATAAGTGGCTTTAGGGACACAACCTCTGCTACCTAATTACTACTTAGAATTGGCATCCAGTGACCACTTGACCTCAGTACATAAAGACCAGACCCAAGGACATTTATCCAAAAATAGAGATTACCAAGCATTTAATCACTGTAATGAGGACATGTACAGCAATCATATGTGATTACCATTGTTAAATTTATTTGTTGTTGTTGAGGTGCTGGTGAAAATGGCTGGAGCACAATTGCTTGGTTTGAAGATACCTGGTCTTCATATTTAACATGCTTTAGGTTTTTCTGCTTCAGAAATGGGAGTTCCTTCTCAAAATAGAATAATTTTTCTTTAAATACGTTGCTGATCACTGTAATGAAACAGCAATTTGTATGCTTGGTGACAAATAAACCATCAAACCCATGACTGCCACTTTCTTTGACTTTGTTACTTTTTACTTTAAAAAAAACAAAATCCCATCTTTATTAATCAGCACATCCTCCAGTATCAAAATAATTCAATCAATTTAATGTACCTTGTATACTCACATATTAACCAAACAATTTAGGAAAAAAATAAAGCCTGGACAGGAGAGTAGGGCCTAACAGAGTAGATAATTTCGCAGAGTACCGAATCCGAGTATTTGGATGTACTATTTGCTGGATCCAGGGACTAACCGAGTAGTAGGTGTGACTCCGGAGAGTACTGTTTGTTTCATTATCGTATGTGAAGCTTAAACTTTTCGTGTAAGGTATATCGTATCTATCGCCTATAAGATGAAAATTTTTATTATTAACTAAAACTGCTATGTATTAAAAAACTTTTTTTTTAAAAGTTCGATATTTATTGAATTATTTATCTTGAAACCATTTATGCGCGTATTATTTGCCAAGGCAAATACTTCCGAATAGTACCGAAAAACCGGATATTTGGCCGAAGCGAATGTCCGTTGCAATTTCCGGTTAGGCCCTAAAGGAGAGGTGACTACTTATTACGAGCCAAGGTCTAAGGCTAAAAGTTTAAAGCTTTGACCTCCTCGATTACCGTTATTTGTTGTTATTGTTGATCACCAAAGACAAGATCACGTCTCATATATGTGCTGTCCTGAAGTGAAACAAATATTTTTTCTAACTTAACTGGTAGGATATTGAATGAAAAACATGTATTACTGTACTTTGTGACATTTTTCTGACAAATGTCCAACCACAAGTAAATGCAGTCATACATGTTATTTGAGCCACTGATGGTACGTATATTTTCCAAAAGTACTGCCATTTTAGTAATCTCTGTCAAGTATTTAACCCTCAGCTAATCAGTAATAATTAAACTGTATGGTACCGTACAAATGAACGCTAGCTTAGTTCAGTGTAAATATGAAAAGAATCTACATTACAAAATTAACAATTACGATAATGAAGGTATTTACAACACATTTTGGTATTGAGAGTAAAATACATGTACAATGTACAATAGCAAGAGGCTCCATAGGGTTTTGTTGCGCTCATACTTAGGAAGGGTAAATAACAGGCATACGAGTCGGTGTGAAAAACTGTACAAATTATAACTTGTGGGATTTCTTTGACAGGTGTTTTAGAAGTAAACAACAGTCACAATTAATCTTCTACTGTTGTTTAGTTGTTTGTAAAGTAAAGTGGTTTATTAGCGGTAGACTGTTGCACAGTAACTACTGGCATGCTTAATCTGGTAAATGTCTGAGGAATAATTGGTTTGCGTTGTTGCACAATGCCAATGACTTGACTAATACATACCGACTCTCAGATGTATTGTTTAATGAGACAAGGTAGTGGACATGGTTTCTGCTCAAAGTTATAACTGTTATAATACTTGAACAAGGCCCATGCTGAAACCAATCATACTTTTGTCCTCTTAATCACGCTACAGGTAGTTTAAAAAAAAAACAAAAAAAAAAAAACAATGAAAAATAATTATCTAATACAAATTGATAACCAACCACCCATGGAAAAAAATTACAGGATAAGGTATAAATATTATACTACCACTATAAGAGATTATTTCAGTTTAATCTTTCCAGAAGTTTATATTCAATCACTTAAAATGTTTAGTGTTGGATGTACAAGAAAGCATTTTGCTTATGTTGAGCATTCAAACTTAAAGTTACTGAATATGCAGAATCAAATAACAACTGTGCTGCAGCACGCAAATTTTGTGTGAACGAGAAGCAAGTATAGGAATGGCAGAAAAGCGAAGTAGCATTAGAAGAAATGCAATGAACCAAGAAGGCTTGTCAGACTCGAATCGCATCTTTCCCTGAATTGGAGAAAGACCTCAATTATTTTGTAAGTGAATGTTGACAATTGGCAGATTAAAACTTTGTTTCATCTGCTGGTTGATGTTCTCGTTTCATGAACTAGCATGGTTTCTGTCTCAGGCAGTAAACAAAGATATCACAAAAGCTACCGAACGACTTGGAAGAAAAAATTTAATCATTTCAGCGGTTCATCATTAAATGCAGAAACGAGTGCCCATTCGATCTATCACAAATCAGAAATATTGATGAGACACCTATGACCATTGACTTACCAAACAATCAAAGTCAAGCGATTGGTGAGAAAACTATTCTGATAAAAATGGCTGGCCATGAAAGAATTCACTTCACGGTTGTTTTGATAGCTGATGGATCAAAGCTGCCTCCTGTCATTATTTTTAAAGGGAAGACACTGCTGAAAAGCATGAAATTTCCTGCTGGCGTCATCATTCGTGCACATGAAAAGGGATGAATGAGCAAAAGTGGAACGGTTGAATGGTTGGAGAAAGTCTGGAACAAGACACCAGGTTCACTTCTTCTGAAATCTTCAATGCTCGTCTGGCACATGTTTCGAGCACACAAGAGAGATGTAGTCAAAAAGGACTCAAAGAAAATGAAAGCAACATTGGCTGTGATACCAAGAGGTTTAATATTAGTGTTACAACCTCTTGATGTCTGCCTTAACAAGCCATTTCAGGACAACTTACAAAAGATGTGGTCAGAATGGGTTTGTTCAGGTGCTGTGAAGATGACAAAAGAGGGGAATTTAATGAGATCAGACATAGACTTGGTCACCAAGTGGGTCTAAGACACATGGGACTCAATTTAATCATTTCGAAAGTGCTGTATCCACAATGCAATGGATGGAACTGAGGATCATGCCATATTTGAACTTTGAAGCCGACAAGGAGGAGAACAACACACTACCTGATGATCTTAATGACAATGACAACCTTTTGATGACAGCATGCCCATAACAAAAGCAGAGTATTATGAATTGTTTGGCAATTTCGATACAGAGCCAGATTTGTAAAGATTCTAAAAGTGATAAAACTTTTATAACTTATGATTTTAAAATTAAGATTTCTTAATTAAGACACAATATTGAAAAAAATATAATTTTTATTTCAGCATATAAATTAGCTTTCTTACTTTCATTTTCATCAAGTCTGAGGATAATAAATATTTAGTAATGTGATTTGCCTAAATAATTGTATTTAGAACTCATTTTCTGCATCTTGTGATGTAGTCTAGAACTTATGGGTTTGCTTATACATGGTTCTTGCACTGTTTAACATTTTACCTATTAAGTCTGGTATAAGTAAGCTGGGGTTCGAACCAGCAACCTCCCACAACCAACATTCCCTCTAAGCGAATGGTAGATGTGCACGCAGTGCAGTGGCGCAAGCATTACGGTGGCGAGCAAAATTTAAGTTTGGAATGAGCAAAAATTTACAATTCAGCTGCGCAGGGAACATTGCCCACAACCAAAGCAAATGCTCTAACCACTAAGCCACTGAAGCAGTCTAAATATGCTTTGTAGATATTAAAGTAATCAGTAAAAAAATCTTTTCCCCAAGTGTACGAGCTCACAAGGCAGGCATATGCAATTTGTCATCTTTGTGATGTTCAAACTAACAGTAGTCTTTAGGTTAATAAATTTATGGGGCCCCAAGTGGCAGAGTGGTCTAAAGCGCTCTCCATTATGGCTCATTGCCATCTCACCTCTGTCTGCATGGATTCGAGTCTAAGATTCGGCTAATATAGTTATGTGAGAAAGCTTGCCAGTAGCTTCTCGTGGGTCGGTGGTTCTTTCCGGGGTTTTTCCCAGGTTCTTCCTCCACCAATAATACTGGCTGCCATGTATACCCTATCGTGTGCTGAAAAATGGCGTTACACCCTAAAGCAACAACAGCAACAATAATAAATTTCTAAAGAGGAAAAAAATTCCATTATGGATTTACATCATGTGACACAAAAACATGACACCCTTAATTATTTTTCAAAATTCAATTTGTCATGCTCATTATGAGATAAAACATTCATTGTATTTTTTTTCTTCTTCAACACGTTTTGGGACACATGTTTGCTCTCTTCACTACAGTCTATTAATTGTAATTTGCAAGTTCCTAACCTAGTGGTTGTTAATGGACTTCTCCCATTCCTAAATTAAAGGGAACTAGAACACAATTATGTTTTATTCTACCAAGAAAATTTAAATACTCCCACCAGTGAAAAGCACACCAGTTTACAACTAACTGCTTGCACCAATTCGTTTGTATCACAGTTACCAACATGCCTTGAAAAAATAGTGTACCTCTTTCTTGGTTACAAACTATAGGCACCAATGCACTTGCTTTACTTGCTACACTCAGTGATGTCACAAGACTAATGCTTCTAACATATTTTAAATAAAAGTACCA
This sequence comes from Unio pictorum, assembly GCA_030141615.1. Taxonomy (NCBI): domain Eukaryota; kingdom Metazoa; phylum Mollusca; class Bivalvia; order Unionida; family Unionidae; genus Unio; species Unio pictorum. The sequence goes on from JARLTB010000377.1 coordinate 12,001,176, forward strand.
CATGACATTAAGAACTGACACGTATACTCAGCTATAGTATTCATGCTGGTATGATGGAATCATTTTCTGGTGTAAAACAATTGATTTGCAGTACCCTCATAAAACTTAACACATATTACTTTCCCAAAAAAATACTACAATTGTAATATGAAACCAATACATGTATACTTAAATTGCGAGCTTGCAATAATTAACAGCTGAATACCAGCATAGTGAAATTCCAATTTTGGCTGAAGTTAAAATAAAAATCAAATCAAACTGAATCCATAAACCGATATTTACTTATATTTAATTAGCATTTAAGCATGTCTAAATTCTTGAATGATGAACTAATAGTTTAGAGATAATATATAGTCATGCATAATTATAAACATTTAACATGCATCATCTTTTTAAATGGATTACAGATCTTTCCAGGATTTTGAATATCGATAAAACTTTTTTTCAAAAGGGCCTGTACGCCAGATGAAAGTTAATTTAAAAATGCAATGGGAATATCATAAAATGTGTTAAAATTAAAATGAAATACCCTTGTGTTAAATATGTCACCAATGAGACATTTGGTTGTTTAACTTTGGCAATTTAAAAAACCTGAGGTACAGGAGAGGGGGATATTGGCATTTATTAAAAGTTCATAGCAAATACAGTGCTCATGCAATCTGTATCATCAAATACAGACAAGTCTCATCAGAAAAGTGTCCATTTTACAGAAGCAATCTTCATTTGTAGAGCATTATGGGCCTCATTTAAATCTCTGGGGTTATGTAGCCTGGATACTGGGGTCAATGGTAACACTAGCTTAAAGGATACTGCCAAAGGCTTTTAACCAATGAGCAGAAGAGGAGATTCTTGAGGGATCCTGTGGGGAACAGGAATAAACCACACAATGCCATTCATTAACCATTTGTTAGTAGTTGTGGACTGGAAATATGAGCATCCCTTGCATGCCACAAAGCAATTTTGTCATATGTACTGATGGAATATATTTTAGGTTTTGAACCTAAAGGTCTATGTAATATGTGACAATCTAATACACCATCATATCTGTTGATGAATAATACAAATTATATTTGTTGCCCATTCCATAAAGTGATCACAGCTAATTCCGTTGGAACCGTGTTAGATCATCAGTATCGGATGTGGAAGACCGTGTCTTTGAACCCCAAATGAGCAATAGCAAAGACTCTTAAAAATAGTACAAACAGCTACCTCGCTTGGCACTCAGCATTAAGAGGTTAGTGTTAGGACTGGTCGGCCAGGTGTCAGGATAATGTGGCTAAGTGGGACATCATGCAAAATATCTACAGTATGATGCCCCAGTGCAAAACATCACTATAAACTGTCACAATGCAGACATCTAAGCAGTATGACTGAAAAATTGTTAAAAATACATTAGAAATATAAATTACACACAGACACACACACACACAAATTCTAAACAGAGGGTCTTCAGTTGCAAGTTCTAATTTATGACAGGTGGAAGTAGGCATGTCAGCTAAAGTGTCAGAGATTCTTTCATGATTAACTTGCATTTACAAATAAAAATCTTATTCACGCACTAGTGTTAATTGTCTTCACCAAATCCAATACAAACAGTTTCATCCTGCAACAATGTGGCAGTCTTGCTTCAAATCCTGTCTATTATGTGCTGGGTCTCCAAAATGGGCATTCTTTAGACACGTATTTCTTGTCCCAAGACATGTATCCATTACAGCACATTTAACTTTAAGACATTATCCTAAATTCATCAACTATTAAACAGACGCTCATTATCCATGTTGATAAATGTTAAGATGAACTTTATAAATACTGTACAAAACAACAGGACTTCTCATTCTTCATATTGGAATACATAAACATTCCAATATGTAAACTCACCATAACTTTTGAGAAAAAAAATGAATAGTAGCTACAAAGATGTGTATTCAAGTTTTCTTATTGAAGACATGTTTAAGTTTCTTTTTATCAAATTCCTAAAACAAAATGTTTGAATTTCTTTTTTTTTTAAAATTAAAAACATCTGTTACATATCCAGTATAACTTCAAATATAAAATGCTGCAGATAATATTCAAATTGCTGGAGATGAAGACAGGAATATTTACATGTGTAAATGACATTGTTTCATGTTAGCCCTTGATATGTTTACAAAATCCACCCCCCATTTACAAAATAAATCTAGCAATTAAACATAATGGCATATTGACCCAGTATTCTAGTCTTCAGTGATCACTGTACAAGGGAGCAACTTGTTAGATGACCACCAAAGCCTGATGCAAGAACCATTGACTAGACTAGTGAACATAAACAGCCCATCATATTGTTTTTGCAGTGGCATTAATGCTTACTGACATCCCTATATCCAAAGTGTTCATTAATACTTAAAGAGAAAATCAAGAAAATGTCTGTATTCCTTTGAGTATAAATTCTAGGTGATTGAATTAATTATCAGACAGCACACTACAGGGATTGGTTCTTTGTATCAGAGTAGTCACAAAATACACATTTTATAACTTCTGATCTACATATACATGTACATGTATAATGAAATGTACTTCCCAAAAGATATTTAGTAGGACATGAAAGGTATGTTTGATTTGTTATTTAAATCTGCTCAAAACTGTTGTCGTTTGGAATCTTTAGTATTAAAACTGGGGGCCCATATTAAAAATGTGAGTGTCTCTGAAGGGCAAATAAGGGGTAAAGGCAAACTTTGCGAATGCAGTGAAATGTACTTCCCAAGAGAATTCATATCAGTTGGAAATGAAAGAGTAAGTTTGATTCTTGTTTAAATCTGGACAAATTTATTGTCTTTTGGAACACTCAAAGCATTTGAGCAATGTCTCCATTCACATTCCATACTGCACCTTGCCCAGCTCAGCTTTTAGATCAATGTGGTTGCTATCGTCTGGTTCAAATTTGAGTGGAAGCTCGGTAAACAGAAAATAGTCCTTTCGATTAAAACTGAATTATTATGGAAAAAACCTGTTTTTACCTAATTATGAAGACCCTACTTTTCCTGTCAATAACTTTAATGACAACAACTTAGAATTGCTACAGGTTGCCACTGCTGACATGCAAGTGAAATGATCATGAATCAACAATTGTTTTGTGTTCCAATGATTATGTAAACATTTACAATTGTTTTTTTGTTTTGTATATGTGATGGCTTTAATGAGAATTCCATAAAAATGCTGGAGACCACATCTGCTTCATCACAGTTGATTACCATGTTACTCCTGTGGAATCATTAAGAAGCCAAGCATGCCACACATGTCCACTTTCATTGAAAATGATGAATGGAACAACTCTGAGGTGACTGAAAGCTAGCTGCTCACATACAGTAAACAGGTAATACAAACATTAATACTTGGGTTACATACAGGATCAAGAAACATCTCTTTGTATAAAGAAATAGACAGGATCAAATTGCCATTTGCTTGCCATCTCCTTAAAAACAACAGCTCTTTCCAACATTACTTTTGTTCCAAACTGGTGACATGTTTCTTAAAAGACACATACTGATATATGTACGATAACACTGAGTAAATACTTAGAACTGTCCAACTATAGGTCCTAAATAAAAAAAATAGTATTGATATTCTCAAGTCTCAAACTGCAAAGTACCATATTTTCCGGTCTTTAAATCGATGCTTTTTTTACTTGAAAGTCAGGGCTGTCTTGTACTCTGAATCGACTTATAAATGGATTGTATCATTGAAAGTTTATAAAACGTTTGTAACTACAGGTAATAAAATGAACTACAACATGGATGTGCTTTAAATTATAATAAAACAAGCATGGACTGTTTATTCAGCTGTGTCAATTGATAACAGAATATAAGAGTGATTTGTTCAGAAGTAAAATCGCAAACTTGTTAGCATCGGTAATGCAATTTCACAATTGCCGGTAATATGGAATATCGTACAACAATACCATTACAAGTGCAAAATACAAAGCCAAGATACTGACCTGGCCTCATCTTATACTCCGAATCGACTTACATATTGGACGAAGGATGGAAAATAAGTCGAATTGGTGAATATGACTTGTACTCCATATCGACTTATAGGCCGGAAAATACGGTACTCTGATTACAACACTGATCATATCAACAACCACCAAATTTGCCAGAAGCAATCAAAATTATCAATTCATTCATTAATTTAAATAAAAGCATTATGGGCAAGTGTTGTATGCAGACTTTCAGCTTTATGTCATGAGGTCTGTTAGCATAACATACTTTTGAGGATGTAAACATAATGCAAGCAAAATGGTCCCCTAACAAGTACACAGAAATACATTTTTTTGTGCAATAAATCAAACATGTTAGTTTAAAATAAAAATTTCTGAGAAAAGAAGGAAATTATGAAAGAAAATGCAAGTTAATAATGGATCAGAACCAGCAGACTGTCAAGTGCCAAATTTTTCGTCAGTGAAATCCAGTAATTAATTTGTAGGCTAGCCGACAATCAACTGTCTTGGAGTAGAGTTTGGAACGGAAAGAATGTTAGTTTACCTCGGTCAGACTGTTACAATATTTAGAGTGAAAACGGACTGAGTGTTTGACACGCGTTAAACTAGGTGATTCCTCACGTAGAGCTGTCAAAAATGACTGAGACAAATGATAAGGTGATATTTCGATCCTAAGTGGCATTTTTGGCATCTTGATAGACGGTTTTCAAAAGGTCCGCAAGGATAGCATTTATGCTGATTGGTCAAATGTATAGGAAAGAAGGTTGGGTCGAAACCTAGAATTGGGGAATATATTCTCTGAGTCAATGAGTTTTGAATTAGTCTAGGAAGACCTCTGCAAGAAACGGTCAGCATTTATTAGTTCCAACATAGGAGAAGACTCCGGGGGTAATTTTACAGCAGTGCCTTCGTAATAATAAGCTCAGGAAAGTCCGCCGGAAATCAAACGGCAGAAGCACGTCAAAAGCACAAGGAAAAATAGTTTGTTTGAAGGAATAGCGAGGAAGTCGAAATTCAGAGACGGAAAAACAAGTTGGAAGACAGAGGTGTGTAATCCCGCTTACAACCAAAGGGCAAGCAAGTCAAGACGAACGCAGAAGAGAAAAAAAGAGAACCAGTCGTCGAACAAGGTCATTTTGAATCACCCAACAGTCCAATGTTAAATGAACATTCGATTCCATGATGAAATTTACTCTCAGTATTAACGGCTAACTTCATTTATTTTTATTAGTGTTTGGATTTTTATGAATGTATCCATTATTTTAAAGCTTCAGTTTATGTATTTCTGAACTAAGTCTATTCAGAAAGAAAGAAATTGTAATTCACAGTGTCATTCTTTTCTTAAATGTATTTTTAATTAAATTCATATTTTATCTTTACGGGGGCTCGTGTGTTGTCTTGTTCAAGGTACCATCTCAGATTACTATATCCAATGACCGGGCAAATTACACCGTAGAGATCATCTTCTAGATAACGATAATTAGTGGGAGGCGGTCTTCAAGCATTGTTTTTTCCAAGTTGCGCAATACCTCTGACCAGGCCTTGTGCAATATTATACTAATAACACTTTGATAACCGGCAGCGCACATTACACACCTTGACTCAAAAAAATTGCAAAGTGCAGTGAAATTTTCTGGTACCTACATGAAATAACTGGACAGATATGATACTGTGGAATGTATTATTGCATCACCGCCCATATATCATTATATCTATTGCATCATAACCAAGCATATGATGTATACAGCTCTAAACCAGTGGGATCTGCAAATTCGCATAGTTTTGCAGTCCTAAAAGTTGAACTATTAGCATGTAGGAATTCACGAAAATAATTTCAGTTAAGAAGGGGTCCTCATACATGAAAAGATTGGGAACCACTGTTGTAAACACTTACCTCTGAACAACCTCTCTAGATGAAAGTATTTCCTACTTTAAGTAAATGAAAGGAGTTCAGACAAGGAGTTCAGCCAAAAACCTGGAATGCTGTAAGTAGCCAGACAGACAGCATGATATTCAATGTTTCTTATTGAATTTGACCAGCAGCAGCAATGAATAATTACAGGTGGTCCCTAAAGGAATTTGTTTCTTGTGGTTAACAGCTAATGATAGCAATGGTGCTTTGGCAGATGCCTGAGGGAGGTTATCAAGAGTAATTCACTTTTATATAGTACTATAGTAAATCTTGCTGACCAATTCCCCTACCACCACCAATACTACAAAGGACTCAATGAACTGCATTTGGAGTAACATTTATATTCTACTAAGACCAACATCAAGCATACTCTTGGTGCAATGATGTGATAAGGCAAAAACAAAAATATTTTTCCAGTCAGCAGAACATCTCCATTGCTCACTGTCAATCCTAGCATTTCCCCACAACCACCACCACAACCATCAAAGCCACCACCACCCCAAAATAATTAAATAAATATAATGTTATCAAAAATAAATTAAACCAAACTGCCTACCCTAATTTTAAGATATGAAAAATAGGAAATACTTTTATTCCCCAACATTCCAAAAGCATTTGCAGATGGGAACACACAAGCTCACTGACCATCATCAAGTAAATTTAATATTCATAAAGGAATTTACAAGGGGCTAAAGACCAATCAAACCAAAAGACCTCAGTATGGCAGTCAACATTTTTACACAAAGCAGACCAACCTTAAGTAAAGTGTACGAAATTATCATGTACTGCTAAGTCTACATGGGACAAAATGCATTTTAAAAAGCTCACAAGTGTGATCTTAGACTGATGCTGCAAAGGCAGACATTCAACTGTAAAACTTGTGAAATACACTCTGACCTTAATTACAACTGGCAATTATAGAGAAAGAAGTTCAAAACCCCAAAGAGCTCAATGACTTCTAGCTCTCTCAACTCTCAATCTCAGTGTATTTTATTTAATGGCAAATGGCAATATCTCTCCTGCCAGGAGATATTGTCCAATCAACATGACATGATATAAAATAAATGTAACTGTTTACTTGACTGCATTTTTGCAAGAACCTGAATGTACCTTTTGATTCATGTACTTCTGCTCTGTTCATTAAAACCTTTTAAGAGGCTTATTGTCCCTTTTACCTTGCTGCGTCGATTGTTATAATTTTTTAAGATGCTTATTGTCCCCTGGGCTGATTATTTCAACTTTTTAAGAAGCTTATCGTCAATTTAACACTGAATTTATTTTTATCTGCAGGGAGCTATTTCAAAACATGCCATCATTAGCTTGATTATGCGGGCATTTTGATTTTTTTAAATCATTTTCAAGACTCTGTGGTACTCGACACAAAAGTTATATGTAATATGTTTCCCCAACCAACTCCTTTAATAGATTCTGTTGTTGTTGGTGTTGTAGGGCTTAATGCCATTTTCAAGATAGGCTATGCATGATAGCCAATCTAAATGGTGGAGGAAAAACCAAGAAAACCCCCATAACAAACCACCGATCCACAAGAAGATACTGGTAAGCTTTCTCATACCTACATTGGCCAAACCTGAGACTCCAACCCACGCAGATATAAGTGGGATGGCAGTGATCCATATTGGTGAGCCAATGCTACGTGTCTGTGGCATGACGACTCAGTGCTAGACATCACTATAAACTATCACATTGCAGACACATTAGTGATATGACAAAAGAAAAGTAAAAAATACATTAAAATTCCTAATTACACACACAAACATATCTGGTATCAAATTTTACTGTGTACTTCAGTCAAAAAAGTGTGAGGATCACAATATCCCCCTCCCCCAAATAATCAAAGCTATAAAACAATGTTTAGATATTTAAAAAAATCTCATCTTTAATAATGGTAATACCTAAACTGGATATATGTACAAGGCAATAATTATCATGAGACTGACAAATCCCATAACAAATAAAATGCACCTACTGGTGCCAGGATACATTACCTATTTAGTTGAATCAAGCCATCAATTAACTAAGAACAGGGACATCAAAGTAGCAGATTCCCAGCCAAGAAATTCTACCCTAGTGACAAACTGTGAAACTATCAAATGCTTAACACTGCCTTGAAGCAAGCAGTCTGTCCAATGCTTAACATTGCTGGACTTTTAACATTGCTGGACTTGTCAAATGTTGTTCTAACAGTAAGAAAATAGCACTCAACTGGCAAATGAATAAAGGCATTAAAAGGAGAAAATGAGATGTTAGAAAAATAACTACCACTGCAAAATAAACAAATGGAAAGGGATTTGAAAAAGTGAGAACATACACCATTATATACAATACTGAAATGTGCAAATCAACAAAAACATCAACAGAATCAAGATCTAGCATTCAGAAAAGAAAAATGAAGTGTTCAATGCAAAATTCCACAAGAAGAATTACCACAAAAGATATCAAAAATGACTCCTTCCCGATACAAATAAAACACTGAAAACCTCACCTGATCTTGGCAACTATGAAACAATCTTCAATAAAACTGACACTAAATTATTACCTACATATTTAATAGCACATGCAGACTCTGGCCAGTGTTTACCTTGGGGTGCATGATCACAAGTCGAAATCCCCCCTGGTGTCAAAAGAGGGGATCAGATGAGGAGGAACATGATCAGGCATGAGCTAAAGTGTTGGAACTTGCCAGACTTTAAAAGTATAATCGTAAAATTGGAGGAAACAATTACAGTAGTGAACAAACATTACAGAAATCAAACGTTTATATGTCACAATAATATCTTAAATCTGACAAAAAATAAAGGTAAAACAAACATGTGTCAGGAATCTTTCCATGCTTTGATGTAAATATCTACCCTAAATGAACTTCTGAAAATATGAATATCACAATGACATTTATAAAGCAATACAGGTTCTTCTATGATCAGAATTAACAAACACGCCAATATTTATTCCAGGAGGAAGGAATATATCAACAACAAAAAAGGAACAGTAGCATTATTGACCCATATGGACTTGACTGTAAATATTCTAAAGAAACACTCGACACTCCTTGTTGTTGTTGTAGGGTATAACGCCATTTTTCAGCACACGATAGGCTATACATGGCGGCCATTATCATTGGTGGAGGAAGAACCCGGGAAAACCCCCGGAAAGAACCATCGACACACGAGAAGCTACTGGCAAGCTTTCTCACATAACTACATTAGCCAAATCTTAGACTCGAACCCATGCAGACAGGTGAGATGTCAGTGATTCGTAACGGAGAGCGCTTTCGACGACTTGGCCACTCGGGGCCCGACACTCCTTGTTCTCAGTATCAGGAGGAAAACCATACTATCAATGTATTGGATTTTTAATGAAGCATTAACAATTATTCAGTCATATCGCTATGATGTCTGCAGTGTGACAGTTTATAGTGATGTCCAGCACTGAGGCATCATGCCGCACATATGTAGCATCATGTCACACCCACCCACAATATCCTGACACCAGACCAACCGGTCCTAACACTAACCTCTTAATGCTGAGCACTAAGCAAAGGATGTTAGTACCATTTTTTTTAATTCTCTGGTATGACTCGGTTGGGGTTCAAACCTGCGACCTCTTGCATCTGAGGCAGATGCTCTAACCACTAGGCCACCGGAACGGTCTATTTAATATCTAATGATTACATAATAAATGAAGGTTATCATATCACCCTAATGATGATATTCAAACTGCCTCGTGATTAATCAAATAATTGCTAATATTATGATCATGATGAAATTGTCTCTTTTTCACATCTAAGAAACAGTAGTCTTTTAACTAATAATATCAGTATTACTAAATATACCACTCCCTCGATGACTCACTCATTGACAACTCAAAAATCCTTTTATAATGCAGGGTCAGGCATGGATCCAATTTTTTAAAACTAGAAAATACCCCCAAAACAGTACACTCTATTTTTCATCATCAAAAATCGCAATCTGAAATCTTGATATATCGCTTGTTGTATTGTAAAAAAAAAAGTGAGATGAATCTGAATCAACAATATGAAATTCTCAACTTTCAAGAAGAAGTATCCTGTTAAATTATCTTTCCAAAGAACATTCTTAGAAAAACATAAATATAGTCGACAAGAGTCTGATCAATAAAAATAGTACCGATGCCTACTCAAGACAGTTCATTAATAAATACCAATTAAAGAAGTTATATCAAGTGAAATTTGTATTGTCAAGTTTGGTTTAAGTATAAATCGTAAAAAATGCAACGTGCCCTTTTATAAGCAAATATAAAATATGTAAATGCAGCATATGCTCACGAGAATTTCTGTGAGAATCTAATTTAGGTGCAGACAGTATTTTGATATCCTATTGTTGCAAAGAATTAAAAGCAGACCTGCACATTATCATGTTCATTAAGGGGGTGGGAAAAAAAACAAAAGTTAAAATGCATGCAAATCTTACTTGCTTAACATTAATCCCTGGAGGTTTTTGCTGTTTTCGCATGAGTAGGAAATACATTTTGGGGACTATTTCTAAATACATCATAATACATCGACTTCCAGGCCATTTTTCATTAGCCCAATGGCAAATTGTGCTAAAAAATATGTTTTCCATTCGTTAGTTTGCTGGCGCATGAGCAGAAGGTGAAAAGTTTTGGAGTTCTTTTTCTTTCCTTTTTTTGCTTAACGGACCCGTAAGTTTTGCAGATTAATAAGTTAACCCTAAGCGCCAAGTTTACTGGACATGAGATAGTAGCTTACTTCCAAGATCTGTAGCATCGAGGTCATACATGATACACTAAAGTGGGTGGTATTATAGAAAGGTAGACAGATTTAGCTCTACAATGATACCAAATAATCTGGACATTTTAGTTGCACTACAAAATAGAGGGAAAAACCTATTTATTTTTACCCATTTTATTTTCCACCCAAAATTTGCCCAAGGTCAGAATCTGATTTTGTTTCCAGATTTTATACTTTATGGCCTCAGATCATAGGTGGACCAGTTTGAACGGCACACAGACAGGCGAACCTATGTAAAAATTGGAATACGGTGGCCATATTTAATAAAGAGTGGTCTCCAGACAAAAATAATGGCTCAGTAAAGCAAAACAAACAAAAAAAAAACAACAAAAAAAACTAATGTGTGAGCAAAAAATAACCAATGGAAAACAATGTTTTGAACTCAACTAGGCATTCAGCTAATGGAAACTTGCTTTGACATCGATGTATTAGGATGTATTCAGAAATAGTCCCCAAAATGTGTTTACTACTCGCATTTCATGCGAAAACAGCAAATACATCAGGGGGGTTAATGTGTTAAATGCTTTATCAAACTATAATAAATCTGTGACACATGGTTTGATATTCAAGCAAAAGATCAGTTCTCTTGGAAACATGTAATGTCCAGCTACTAAAATTAGAAAAAAAGGAACCGTTCAACTTGTAGTCAAATGGTTGCACACATCAAAAATGTAAAATCAATGTGCAGCAGCCAAAGTCACAGGACATGAGCTTTGAACTGTATTCATTATTCTGTGTCTAATTTGCTCCTGATGACACAGATATACTTTTTAATCTGAACTTGGAAACATGTTTTGTTTAGTTTATATTAAACAAAATACTGAATGACTTCTCTGTAGCTGATTTTATCACCCAGGTAATTTAAAACGTGTAGATTCCAGCATAACCATAGACACCTTTAAATGAGAGCCTAAACCAGTCACTACAAAATTTATATTTTATTATCTTACACACTATAACCATTTACAAAACACTGGAAAACATAATACAAGTCTACAGAATTAGATGTAACTAGACCCATAATACATAAATTATATGCATCTGTGGTAAACAAATCAATTACTCCTACAATCAACAACAGTATTACAACAAATGAATATACTGACCTACTTAACCTTGGAAAATTGACGCTTATTTTTAAGAAAGGTGCCAGGAAAAATCCTGAAAATTTCAGACCATTATCAATACTACCCATTCTTTTTAAAGAATCAGAAAAACATGTAGCACTCTATATAGTCTTATTTCAAAATGTGCTTATACACTGTACATAAAGAACAATTGGGATTTTAACATTCACACTCTAGTCAAACAGTTCTTAATACAATTCCTGATACATGGTTGAGCAAAATGAGAAATCAAAACCTAACTTGTAATTGTTTACTTGGATTTTCAAAAGGAATTGGATTTTCTTAATCATTCCATTCTACAATCAAAACTGAAATAAAATAAATTTCATGAATACACTATTGTGGTTAGTTTCATATCTACATGAGAGAATATGTTAAGCATGCATCGTAAGCAAAACATCACCAGCATAAGGTATCTAAACCAATATTCCGCAATGATCAATTTTTGGACCTGTGTTATATAACATCTTCATAATTGATCTAACCTTTGTTAAAAGTTAATCATTTTGCTAATGGTTCTATGTTTCATTCATCTGGAACCGCTCCGGTGGCCTAGTGGTTAGAGCGTCCGCCCCGGAAGCGGGAGGTCGTCGGTTCGATCCCCGGCCGAGTCATACCAAAGACTTACAAAAATGGTACTAACAGCTGCCTCACTTGACGCTCAGCATTAAGAGGTTAGTGTTAGGACTGGTCGGCCTGGTGTCAGGATAATGTGACTGGGTGAGACATCATGCTACATGTCTGCGGCATGATGTCTCAGTGCTAGACATCACTATAAACTGCCTCAATGCAGACATCGTAGCGATATGACTGAAAAATTGTTAAAGCTACGTTAAAAATCCTAATCAAACAATCAAAATCATTCATCTGGCAGCCTAGCTGTCCAAGGTGCTTGTTTTCACAGGTCTCTCAGATTTCATTTCTGTCTATGAAGGTTCGATACTAAATCGGGCCAATTGAGGCATGCGAGAAAGCTTAGGTGTAGCTTCCAGAGTGTTGGTGGTTATTTCCAGGGTCTTCCTGTAATCTTCCTCAAGTAAAAATACTGCCTGCTATGTAACAGCGCATGTGTTGAAAAATGGTGTTAAAACCACAAAGTAAATCAAACCAATCATTAATGGATCCTCCAAAACAAAATTTCAGTCAAATCAATGCAATGGTTTGAAAAAACTGAAGCTTAAGGAAAAATGTTATTCTGGCATGTTTAACAGCATCTTATTTTTGTCACACCACACTAAACTTTATACTATGCTATAAATATAGTTTTTTCACATTTTAAGCTGATTTCCTCATGGAAGAGTACTATGATGATGCTGTCAGAATTGGTCAAATTTTGTAGAGGAGTTACAAATAAAGACATTTAAAAAGTGGGTTTTCTTTCTCTTCAATTTGAACAAAGGGAAGCCATGTCTGACAATAAATATGCATAATTTCCAAAAAGTTAAAAGTCTTCAATGCCAGAATGGTTTGGGCCAAATGTTATCAAACTATGTTAGGACATTTTGTTGAGCAACAGTCTGTAGTTTTTTTATAATTTTTTTTGTGGCCTTATTTTATAGCGGATTTAAATCATTTAGACAAGTCTAAAAGACCTTTATCAAAGGATGCTTTCATTTGGACAATTCCAGTTAGTTCTTTTGAGACAAAAAATTGTTTTACATTTTCCTTAATTATTAATGGAAGCCATAAGTAATGGTTAGATGAGCATCATTTGAAACAGTTTGAAAACCATGTGCACATAAATGCTTTTTATCAAATATGGTCAAATTACATAGTCATTTATGAGAAAGTTTTAAAAGTTTTTTTTTAATTTCTTGAGATAGCTGCCAATAGGTGTGAAACATAACACCTGTGCCAGATATCAGTATGTTTACACAACCAGATTTTATGCATAATTGTGCGTAAACTTTAAGGCAGAATTTCCATAATTTCATTTAGTTCATCATGTAACAAGTTTATGAATGGCATTTTCCAAGTCACAATTTTCTAACTTTGCTGACACCTGTCAATGCTCAATAAAAGACATCAGGAAAATGATCTGTCAATATGTATATCTTCAGATGATGACCACAACATCAACCAAATTATACCACCAACATGTACATGTAAGTGTGTAATTATGTCAACGATTCCATACAAAACGAGCTGCTTACATGGCAGCTGACATTTAACTGTCAGGCACATCAAGGCTATATTAAACTGACCACTACATCAGTGACAGATAGCTGAGTGACAGAATATTTCTGACCTCCCCCTATGGGAATTTCATACATGTATACACTGCACAAGAAGCTGATAATGGCCTGCATAAGCCCAAACTGCCTCCCACCCCACTCAGCTATGATAATATGATAATACAGGAATTTCTGTGAAACACAAGAGCAAACTGAAGCTATATTCCAAGTCTAAAGAATTATTATGAACTAAGAGAGCTTCTGCAAAGACAGTGGATACAATGGTCACGTGACAATGATCTGGACTTTCTTTTTACATGCTGGTCAAAAGCTATTTTTAAAGAGTAAATGAAATGATATGAAAAACAGGATCTCATACAAAATGCAAATAATTTTGGTTCTGAAAAATCACAATATGTAGAAAGCACAAATAACAATGACCCATGTTGAAGGAATAGGGAACTTACAGTTAAAGTTGTGGTTATATTACTCATTTTGATACATATGATAAATTAAATAGTAGTTTGGGGCGACCCAGTTGCACCGAAAAAAATATACAGTACATTATAGGGTAAGAATTGCGTGAGCGTTCCGATATGCATATTTGTCGAGTGGAAACGAGGCTGAATAAATGTGACGTCACAGGATCTTAGCAGCTATCGGCTCAGCGTTTTGTTGATCCACTAGTGCTTGAGAGTAGGCAGATTATTAGTGTTTATATTAGAGTTTATTTTCCAAGAATCTTCCAAAATGCCCCTCTGTGCAGCGTTTGGATGCAACAACAATTCGACTAGTACATTTTTCCGATTTCCGAAAGAAAAAATCCGACGAACGGCTTGGATCTATTACTGTCGCCATGACCCCATGAGAACTTTGAGCCAGTAACTCATAGACTTTGCAGTTTTCATTTTTCAAACGATCAGTATAAAAGTTGACCCAGAAAGATGTGCAGAATTGGGATATTTAAATGACAGTCGAGGCCGAGGCCAATAGCAGTACTAGATATTATTCTAACCCTAGGACTGGGGTAAGATCTACCGACAGATCCGAGTGGTTCACAACTGTCAAACCGAAACTAGTAAGAAGAGCCTATCACAAACTGCGGAATGCAGAGGTAAATAAATATGTTGTATGCACTCTAAATTTCTATCAATGTCGTGAGCATAATGAAATTGAAGTATTTAAACAATAATACCTACATAAAATAGAGCTTTATTCATCTCAGATCCTCAAACATTATCCCACCCCACCCCAGCCCAAGTGCTGCAGAAATTGAATAATTGCGTATACTACTGTATATATTTCTGGAAAATATTTATCTCGGAAAGAGTTGTTCATGACGCTAACGTTAGAGTAACACTAATGCATATTTAAAATATAGTGGAATGCATAATTTCATGTTTTTCACTACTGGTATCACCCTAGAAATATGAGCCTTAGGCTATGGCATAGGATAAATACTTCTTTGTGCCTCCCCCTCAACTTCCTTTTCCCCTTTAGTGCGGCCATCATTGTAATTAATCAGTTGTTGTCATGTGACTACTCAAATGTTTCAAAGATACTGCAAATGCTTTTTCTTGTCAATAATAATTGTGTTTTTTTTCCTTCAGGTTCTACATCAAGCAATGCAAAGTTACAATGCAAATTATGTGCTTGATACACCTGCAAGTGCATGTGCACTGGTAGAGGTAGATGATGCTGAACTCGGCATACAATTGTTTGTACCAATTCCTCAGGCCCAACCACAAAAAATAAAACAAAGTGTGAAGTTCAGGCTAAATTTGATCCCACAAGGACTCACAAAATTCAGGTTCGAGCTGCAAGATCAATAGCAATTCAGTCCAAGCTCCTAAAACCAAGAGAGGATTAAAATAATGAAAATGAACCAAGTAGTGAGGATGACTGACCCTGATACACACCATGATTCAGAATATGAACCACATTCAGATACTGATGATGGAGAGGATAGTGACTTTAAAGATATGCATATGAACTTTAAGCTTGATAAAATATAAAACCAGAAGATCAGCAACATGTTCTGGTGTCCGAATCTACTTTGGCAGAATTGATGAATGTATGTAGATCATGTTGTTTGCCCTCCCAGACATTATAGTCTGTACTTTGATAATACAGCTGTATCCAATTTTATCAAGTTGAACTATTTCAAGATAATGCATTAGGTTAATTAAATCTTAGCGCAAGTAATTGTTAGGTTACTGGGAAGTCAACTTGTTCTTTTGAAATTGTCAGAGATACGTATTTAGACTGCTCTGCAAATTTTAATATCCACAAAGACTAGCCAATGCAACTTGCCTTTTGTATCCTTGAAAGTGCTCCCTCATAGTGATACAAAAGCCATTGTTGGGCTGGTGCCTTGAGCATAAGTATAGTGTGCTTAATGGGTAATCCAGCACTGCAAGTAATTAGAAGAAATAAAGTAATATATAGTAAAATCTGAACTAGAAATAAAATAATTAAATACATGTGTAGTTCATGAAATACATTTTTATTGAAGTTCATTATGTTGGGACACAGGTTAATATCAATCATTAAAAAATATAAAAGTTCAAAATGAAAAAAAAGTTTATTGATTTCATATCTTGGTGCATCTTGCCTGCACACACAGAGGCATACATGTTCATGAAAGGGGAATCTCGGTATCCACCACCGCTCACAGCAACATACCATACAAACAATTTTCAAAAAGATGAACTCATCATAAAGCAATCCAAATTGAAATCCAATAATTTTTATGGTGTAGCATATTTGAAGCCAACATATTCCTCTAAGGAAAAAGATTCTTTTAGTTTTGACAAAACACAGGATGGAAGCACTTTATGGCTGTGTCTGCCTAGTCGATTCCAAATCCATTTGACAAAACGTTGATATGCTATATGCCTTTATGTTCTGAAAATAAATATAGAATACATGTAAGAGTAAATATGAACAAGAGTTAAGATACTTCATCTTTCGTAAATTATGCTGAATTGTACTTTTAGTACTTAGGGTGAATTATGTTTGATATATTTATCCTTTTATCAAATTATTAATCTTCTTTGAATACATATACATACATGTGAAATGACCCATATCATTATAAAATAGTTCTATTCCTTTGTCGTTTGTTTATTGTGTTCGTGAAGACTCTTTAAACCTAGTTGATAAACAAAAAATGTATAAATCATTGTCAACATAAGTATTTATTAGAATTTATACCAAACCTGCTATTCCTTTCTCAAAACAAGCAGTTTTATTTATCGAGGCTATATATTGTTAACAAAGTTTAGATATCACCCCAAAGAAAAACAAGAAAAAAGGGTAGTCTTAAAAGAGAAAACTACATTTTCTCCTAAAAAAAAACTGCATTCTTTTCATAAGTTCAAGACCATCACAGCTTGATCATAATGGAATGCATCCTTCTGCAATAAATGTTGCCTCCATGAGTTGTAATATGAAAACACTTTAAAGAAAATCTTGCAAATTGTTTGTTTTGTAAAATGTATAGGAAAATCTTATATAAAAACATCAACAGGAATTTTTAAGAAATTTGTGAAAGATTGGAAAAATTACTTGTGTAATTGGTTCATTATCATCCAAAGGTCCATGCTGTTCCAGGTATTCAAACAGGGATACTTCCAGCATGTGTCTGTTTAAGCAGTTTGCAATGAAACTTTCATGGAGGGTTATACATGTCAGGTCACCCTTCTTTTTCTCAATCATCTCCACCTTTTGACAGCATAAGGGCTCAATTGCCAAATGAATCATTTGGCAATATCTACAATCGCACCTGTAAGGAAAGAGCACTGCATAATTTTGACCATTCAAGAATGTTTAAAAATCACTTTCAACATTTTGTAAGCATTCAAAAGGAAAGATGAGGATTAGAAATAGCATGTTGATTTTGCATTTGAAATAATGTTTGACAAAACAACATTATTCCTTAGTGCATGTATGTTGCCCTGCAAAGTTTAGAGTAAGCATTGTCAAGACCATGTGATATTATGAGTCGAATTGTATTTAATAGATTAATATTCAGTGTAACTTGTGATAACATTAAACCTGGGATTATAATGTTTATAGATGGCAGGAGTTAATCGTTGGTGTGTACTGACATTCATTTTCATAGTCCTGTATTCTGCATGGGCTTTTGTCCTTTATTTGAAAAAGAAAACATATATCTCACTGTGTGAAGGAGTAAATGTAGTTGAAGTTCAAAATAATGAACAACAACAAAAGTATGTGTGTTTACAGTGTACAGCACGTCACTATTTCCACTAGAATAAGTGTTCTGCAACAATGCAGCAATTATAAATTTACAAAATATTTGTGGCTTTCATTGCTTTAAAAATTATGAAAACATTGCTAATTAATATTTTAAAAATGTTTAATTTAGCAAGACATAAAGACAAAAATACAGCTTTACGAGCATCTGCTTTGATAACTCGCACTATCGGTAATCTTTAAAAGTTTCAGGCAATTGAGGGAGGATTATCGAAATTTGGGTGCACCAAAGCTTGCATATTTATACACACTGGAGTTGACAAAGTTTCAGTTTCAGTTAGTGAAATGTAACGCGTGTTCTGCTCATTTTTATATATACAGTATATGAAATGCCTGCTACAAGTATAAATCGGTACAAACCATTGTGTTTTCTCGAGTCGTCCTTCTTCACTCTGCAAACTATCCTCATCATTCTGACAGTGACATTCGAAGAACATGACGCCATGTCATCACTACATTCTTCGTTGTTAGTCTTCAAACGTGGCTCAAGCTGATACGGTAAATTGTTCACGCTTACAGAGAAGTAGGGGAAATTGTTCTCGCAATTTTCCATGATGCAAAAGGGAAAGAAATTATCTGAATCATGCTAGTAACCATTGGAGTATGCTATGTTGACTGTTAGCAATAGATCCTGTGACGTCACTACCGACCACGTGATACGTATCTAATTATCTCTAAAGGCACTTTCGCAGATAACCAAATAATTCCTTGTAGTAACTAAATGGCCCGAGAAGGGTGTAAGGGAGTTATATAAAATATAATTTTGAACCACAGGCAATCAGATAATATAAAATCAACTTGTAGGTTCCCTATTCCTTTAATAGTCATAAATTGCATCAGTATTGATCCTATGCTGCTTGGTGACGTTAGATTTTGTGGGCCAATAAATTCCCCAACTCAATGATAGTATATTGAAAACCACATGCTAACATATGACTTTCCATTGAGGTGTAGAAGCGACAAGATTTTCAAGACAGTGGCTGTAGCAGTCTGACACTGTTTTCATTCCTCACAAACTATACATCATAAGACATTTTTTCATGCAACTGCCATGTTGAAATGACCATTCAGAAAGAAGAACAATAAGTTTTCAATATAACTACTGTAGCAGCACTCTTTGATCAATTTTTCCCAAGGACCAACATGTTATCATCAAGACTTCTGATGAAAACCTCATAATCATACAAATATCTGTTCAGAACTAGTGAAAACAAGTTGGGCTTTTGTGATGGGGACCAAGAGTGACAGAGTGGTCTAAAGCGCTCTCCATTGAGGATCACTGCCATCTCACCTCTTGTCTGTGCGAGGTCGAGTCTCAGATTCGGTCAATGTGGGTATGTGAGAAAACTTGCCAGTAGCTTCTCGTGGATAAGTGGTTCTTTCCATGGGTTTTCGTGGGTTCTTCCTCTACCATTAATACTGGCCGCCATGTATATGTATCGTGTGCTGAAAAATGGTGTAAAACCCTATAACAGCTGCTGTGATGGCCTATTATGGCCATCAGATCAGCACCATTATCATTTTTGAACAACCCGATATTAAAAGAAACCTTTTATTGAAAATTCTATGTTGATATGACCATCAATTCTAAAGTAGTAGCACCAACAAGATTTTTCAAAATGGTTGCTGTGGTAGCCATATTGAAAGTTTGAGCACCGCCATTATCATTTAGGTCCAACTAGACCACAGGATGAATGGGTGTGTAAAGACTAGTGGCAATCCTCCAAGCAGTTTAGAATGAGTAAAGACAACAACATGCAATCCCCGTAAGCTCATCTGGTCTATGCTATAAACAAAAATAAATAGCCCAGACACCTTTATGTAAACAAAACAATAGGCAAGGGTAGTTGATATAAACAAGCGAAATTCATAAAGAATGCAGAAACACATCTAAATCAAATGTGAAAAGAGAAGCCCTAAATAAGAAAAAAAAATCACTTACATGGCTGCAAAGTTAAAACAACAATGAGCATACATAAATTAATTACTGTACAATCAATTGCCTATTTATTATATGTAACAACTTTAATTTACATGTCAGCATGTTTGATTATAACTTGTGTGGAGGCCTCTGAACAATAATTTAATAAAGCTTAATCTTGACAGATTTTTAATCCTGACCTATACTGCATTTGAGGACACATAACACTAAATTCAAAATACTATCTTGAAACATTAACCCCTGGTGCCGCATTTACGGGACAGGAGGTAGTTGCTTACTTCCAAGCTCTACAGTGTCAAGGTCATGTATGATATACTGAAGTCGGTGGTATTATAAAAGGTAGACAAATTTAGCTCTATAATGATACCAAATAATTTGGGTGTTTTAGTTGCACTACAAAATACAGAAGAAAAAAAAAAAATTTTACCTATTTTTTTTAAAGACAAAATGTTCCTGTGCTCGGAATCAGATTTTGTGTCCATATTTTAGGCTTTTTGGCCACAGATCAAAGGCAGACCAGTGTGAACTGCACACCGACAGGTAAACCTGTGCAAAAAGTAGGATACGGTGGGCATTTGGAATAAAGGATGGTCTAGATATAAAAATGATGGGTCAGTTAAATAAAACAAAGAAAAATCTTTTCCCCTTTTGCTCATGCGCAAGCAAAATAACCAATGGAAAATGTTTCCATGACAACTAGGCATTAGGCTAATGGAAAATTGCTTTGAAGTTGATGTATGTATGTATTCAGAAATAGCCACAAAAATGTGCTTCCTACTCACATTTCATGCAAATATAACAAAAACTTCCAGAGGTTAATATGTTAACTCATTCGGCCCCGATGAAGCATTCACACGTAATCCAGTTTCTGCATTCAACAGCCGATACCGCCGTTTCATGAAATTTTTTGACTGTATTCAATGGCCGGTACCGCTACTCTGCGGTCCGAATGTATGGTCAAAAGAAAGTCTCTCTGATTGGTTACAAATTGGGCTTTTCCTAGCATCTGACCCACTTGTAGCCAATCAGAAATGAATTTACGTTCGTTTGGGCACACTTTAAATGTTCGGAAACCAAGGATTACTACTTGGGATCCGTTTCAAGACACGTGTTTTTTTCTTTAAAAAATCGTAAAATGATGGTGGAAGCACAAGTGGTTTTTGATGGCGGTGAGGGCGAGAATGAGATGTTTCTCGGGTTTGATCCCCAAAATATTGAGTAATTTGAGGAGAGATATGTTCGACAGTTGGATAATTTGCAAGATTTCGAATGGGACATTGAAGATTCATGAGATTGAATAGTCGGAAAAATCGGATGCTGATAGCAAAAATGAAAGAGTTTCAAGCAGATTGGAGCGATCGTCTTCTGTCTATCGAAATCAATGATTTTAGTGGAATGAATCCTGGACCTACAACATGCAATGACAAATAGACAAGGAAAAAAGAGGAATCTATCTTTTTTCACTTACAGACATTGCAAACGAAACCAATCCATATGCCTAAAAATGCATATTGGTATCACCAAACAAACGTAGTATCCAACCTGCAACCTGCAAAATGTGTTTATTGAACAAAGTTCTATCTTAACCAAAAACTGTATGTGAACATTGCCAAGTAATGTATGTACAAAGTGTTTCAAACCATATCACATATTAAATTTTCCTGGTTTATTTTAATGGAATTAAGTGCTGATGATGTCATATTCCTAACAATGTTCCACATAATTTTGTAAAAAAAATGTATAAATAAATTGTGAAAGACTTTGAAAAATAGAAAGAAAAATACATCACTGTGTAGACAAATTAATTTGGATTAATTGGTGAAATTTTCATGGATTAATATTGGATACAAGAAGAGAAATTAAAGTAAATGTGAAGTTATGTGCATGATTTCTAGAAAATTTTCCAAACAGGTAAAACACTCTGGGGCACAAGCAGTTAGTCACAAGTTATGTGTGGCTGGGGCACAGTAACAGTGTTACTCATAAGTTTCTTGGGGCTGAAATGTGCTTTTGTTTGCTTATGTTTCAACTTATTTGGTAAGTCCCACTGTGCTTTGTCCTTGTAATTACATATTATGTGTTTCTATATCTTGCAAACACTATTAATTATTTTTTTCAGTTTTATGTAATGTCTGTAAAAAAAAAAAAGGAAAATAATTTTTTGCTTGTGTTTATCAATGGCTTCAGTCTTTTTCTTTTCTTCTTTTTTTTCAATCAAGCCAACTCACAATACATATTCTATCATATCCAGGATCTGCCAGTAAGCTGGCCCTAGTCCAGTGGCAGTAATCTATCAATCCTTCCTTATTTAAATCATGATTAGAACTCCCCCATACTGTCTACAATTACAATCCCTCCATACCTACTATGGCTGGACCACTGGAAAAGATCTAGGCTATCACATTATTTACCATATATACTTGCATGTAAGTAGAGTCCAAATACAAATTACACAGATTAATAGAAGAAAACAGACACTGAATTGCCAGCACATTATACTGTTTGCAGTCAGGATTCTTTTAAGTGGGTATATATGGTAAATATAGCAATGCTATTTTCCATGGCTGGCACAACCAGACCAATCATTTTGTTTCCAATCAAACAAGAGGCTGAATCCCTGTGTAACATTTCCTATAATGAATGTCAGAAACAACTTTTAATTTGTTATGGTTTTCTCAAGACTTTTACGTGTACAATGGAGGATTTAAATACAGTATGCCAAAATACTGAACATGAGATGAAAGGATTGAAAAAAGTTTAAACATTATGTTATAAGATACAGGTTGCATTTTTGTATACTGTTTATTTATATAACAAATTCTTTAAATATGTGCAGGTGTTGTAGTGAGCGCAAGATTTTCAAGATAGCAATCATTGCAGCCAGTGCTGCTTCTATAATTTTTCAACTCTCTCAACCTCATCCCTTTTCCAAAAACTGGGCTAATTCAAAATTCAATAGGAAAGTAACTCTCTGGTAGCTCAGGTGGTTAGACTGTCTGCCTCAGACGGCACAGAAATATCCCAGGTTCCAAACCCAGCCGAATCATAAAGACTTTTGAAAATTGGTAGGAACAGCTTTCTGATGCACAGTATTAACCCTTAACTTGTGCTATATTGTTTTGCTGTACAAGATCCCTCGGCGATGAATTGTTGGCGAAAAAAAAAGAAGAAAACTGGTCAGCCTGGTGTCAGGATAATATGATTGGGTGAGGCAAGATGCCACATGACTGTGGCATTATTCATCAATGTTAAAACATCGCTAAAAAAACTGAGCCACTGCAGATATTATTGCAAAATGACTCGTGTTGTTAAAGTTGCATTAAAAATCCAAAATCACACACACTCAATGGTACATTAATATCTGACCCTCTGAATTCAGAAATGAGGGATACAGAGAACAAATCTCAAGTGAATGCAGCATTCACTAAACAGGCAAGCAAAATATTGTTGTTTCATTTATTGCATCTAAGCAAAATTTGTTTTTACCTTTAATACCTGAAGAACAATTTTTTGCTTTATTCCTAAAAATTGCTGTATTGGAGTGGATATGTTTGAATCATCTGATTCCATTTCAAAACAAGATTCTCTGTCACTGATGCTTCATTTAAAATAAGTATATTGACAAATTCTTTATACAACACCCACTTTTACTAGTCTACATGTCAACCTTCTGCTCGGTGATCAGAAAGTCTGCCCCAAAAATCCTGCAATCAACATGATGTTTTCAACCCGATTGCTTTAATACATCATTCTCATATTCATATTTTTAATTTGTAAAGCACTATGGAGTTGTCCTTTTTTTTTTATCTGACATGTTTTAAAAATTTAAAAAGATCCTACCACCTCTTTTCAGTCAATTACATCCAAGAATCAATTGGCAAAGCATTCTTTGCACCCTCTTAACGAACTATAGATTGGTCCACTAGCCATTTCTCTTGATTATTACAATGAATTTGCTAGATAAGTTTCAAACTGAAGAACCCCATCTGTTTTCTTGGAAGTCAGACATATAAGGTTGCTATAAACAAAGTGATCTTTTAAGGAAATCACAGGTAGGTCTGCAATTATTATTCTCAAATTTGTATGTAATCTGAGATTAAAGATGATAATAAAACAGACAAAAACAACATTTTATCACTTATTTTGTCTTACTGTCTTTTAAATTAATGTATCGAAGAACACAATGGTTGGCAGGTATACTGCCATGTATCAACACAAATACCATAAATGATACATTATTTAACCATTCCATGTTGAATTGTCCTCCGTGTAGGTACTAGCAGTTCGTTATTGGTCTCAATGATCAACCGTTTTGGTCAAAGTTTGTTCTCTTGAAGTAAACTTGCTGTCCAGAAACCAGTATAGTAAACTCATTGTGGGTTAAAAATATCTAAACTTTTTCACGTATTACTCCACACACACCAGGAGAACACGCTCACATTATGTCAGAGCCAATGTATGCAAACACGTGAGACATCCTCCCAATGTAGGCAACGTATACAATCTGCCACCTGCCTCTACCAAATGAGCCAAAGAAACCTGACGATCAGCCCCGCTTATGAAATCAATACCATTTTGAAGACAGCAATATTTAAGAAATAAAAAAAATGCATTTCATGAGGACAAACAATTCTACAGTTCGGCACATGAAAACTGATACAATAGAGGCAGGAAAATCCATATTATCATTGTGAGCTTTACTCCTTTCACATTGTTTCTATCATGAACTGCATGTAGTAGTCAATATGAAATGTCCAAATCATAGCTCATAGTGGATAGATCGAGTTTTCTTTCCGTAGTCAGAATGCCCAACAATATAATTATGCTACAGTACAGTTCTATTTAAACTTGTTTGTTACTCAGAGACTTGCCCACTAAAATGCATTCACATACATGTACATGTATTTAATAAGATTCATGTTATTTCTGAGCAAAGAATTCCCAGACTAGTTAGGTACTTTTCCTGATATCAAATTAATGAGAAAGAGAAAGAAATTCTGCTTTAAACCCTTTACTACACAATGATGACTTATAATGCCCAATCTGATTAAAATCAGATCTCCACTGTTATACATTAAAATCTGACAGCGACTACTTAGGGATCATATTGTAAGTAATGTTATTACCATAATCGCTAATTTTATCAACCAATTCATATGAAGTCTAATACATTTGTATTTGGAGACAAATCACTGTGGATGAAGTACATGAATATGTACTGAACAATTGGATTCACTTTCAGATTTTTTGAAAGCTTAATTTCCATCAGATAAATAAAAAAGTCACCAGAACATGACCCTTAAGTGGTCATCGTTAGATCTGCATGTAGGAAAGTGGAGATCTGATTTTAATCAGATGGTATGATGCCACCCTCATTAATGCATTCAATTTCATTGTACATATATATTGCTTTTTTAAAATATAAATTCAACAATAGCCCTCTATGCCTATATATAAATTTATTTTAAAAATATAGATTCAGATATCGAAAAACGGGCAAATGGAAGCATGGAACAAGGCACAGCACGTGTCAGCTGTTAACCTCTGTAAACTGTTAGAATTTATCAACACAAAAATGACTGACTTATCTAATTTTACTTCAGTTACAAATTTTTATTTTACATAAAGATATAAAGAATTTTGTGACCAAAAGTATAAAAAGTAGGAACCACCACAAGCTTGAAATGGCAGTAAATATTTTACACTACTGTGGAAAATCCAAGCAGACATGTACTTCCTTTCGCAATATTCAGTGTTAGTAATCGATTCTTTTGACAGGTAATTAACTGTGAAATATGAATGAAATTGCATTTAAGTGCATGTCGATGACAGAAATTTTATTAAAATTACAATTAAATGAAACTTGTCGTCTATTTTGAATTTAATGACTTTTATTTTGTCTGAAGCAAAAGGTATTTATCTGGCTTGCATGTTAAAAAGATCGAGAATTACTATAAATTGCATGTTGCCTGATGCTGTGTATACAGCTTTAATAAACATACAACAATTTCTCATATTTTACTTCCTTGTTTTAAATATTAATTTATCTGAAATGATTTTTGACTGATTAAAGATAATAGTGACAGTGTAAGTTGGTTTTTGGGGTTAAGTGAAGTAATCAGGTTTTTTTAAAAATAATATTGTCAATGCCAGTATAAATAGTGACAAATCATTATCCATGTCTTATGTTCATGACCAATGTTCCCTCTAAGCGAATGGTAGATGTGCGCACAGTGCTCGCTGCATTGTGCTAGCATTACGGAGATGAGCAAAATTTAATGTTGGATTGAGCAAACTTTAACGTTGGATTGACAATTGAGCTGTGCAGGTATGCATGAGCAGCTGTGCACGCACGCAGCTTAGAGGGAACATTGTTCATGACTGATAATTAAGCACAGTCCCATGATAATGGGTATCCTGATTTTCTCATGCAGAGGAAAATTTTTAGTTCAGTGAAGCTCCTGACAGTCGACGAGTTTCAAAGATGAGACTTCTTGTTCAAGTAACCTGAAACAAGTACCTGTAGATATATACACGTATATCCATTCATTTAGAGAGGGCAGCCAAACTACATCCCTGGTGTAGTAGTCCTGCATAATTTTTCCTTGAGCAATATTTCTTTAAGAATTGCATAGTACAACATTACAATTTTTTTATGCAGAACAGAAAGGGCCAGCTCAAAAGGGCACCAAACTTCAACTGATTTAGTTAAGGCATTTCTTGGCCTTAATATTTTCATTGGAGTGAATCAGCATGCTTCATATCATCTATATAGACCCTCTCAGTCATTCACAGAAAACATGGGATTCAACTGAATTATGCCTGTGACCAGATTTTCCAAGCTTTATCATTATTTCAATGGAAGTAACAACATCACCGAAGTACAACCCAGCATGCTTGGGTATGACCCCTTGCAAAAGAATCGGCCATGTAGAGATAAAGTAAAGAAAACATTAAAATGTACTATCAGGAAGAATCAAGATGGCTATGGTTAAATATAAAGGTATTTATTTTAAATCTCATTTGCGAAATATGGCTTATATTCCATCTGAAAATGTGAGTAGGATAAAATACATTGATAATAACAGAAGAAATCAAAATGCTACATCAGTTATATATAATTAAATGAATCATGAAGTCAAATGTTAAATTAAATATACCTTTCACCATGTACATATATCAGATACAAAAAAAAAAAATTAACTGAAAAATCTGCAAATTATTTCACTGGGCAATACTCTGTGAAAAAATAGGTGCCAATCAAGTCCATCAAGAGAAGTCTACAGTGGATAAATGCACAGCAGCCATAAGCCACACAACATCAGCCTTGAACTGTACACATTCTGTGTCTCGCTCACTCCTGATCAGACCCATATAATTAAGTTCCAGGTGTAAACAGGAAGGGAAGGCCAAAACTTGATGCACAAATGAAAAGGGTCTTGGTTGTCACTGATCTTGCTAAGAAAATACATGGTAAATTGCATGTACTTATATATATATATATATATATATATATATATATATATATATATATATATATATATATATATATATATATATATATATATATATATAATCACTGTTTGAATCACTAAAACAACAATAAACATATTGCCTCAGTACAGTACAAGCTAATATAAAGAGAGAAGAATCCGAGACATTAAAATCTGCCATATTAACGAACAGGGGTGACTGTAAAGATGACACAAGTCAAGTTATGGCTTATGCGCTGTATCATGAAGGGAACCAAAAACTGCCCATCATCTATCCAAGTTGTAACCCATGTGATAGCAGGATGGCAAGTACGAGGCCAAAAAATGGAACTTACCTGTTTTAGTGCCAGCTCCAATTGTCTTAGAACTGTATAATAAATAATATGTTTGGGGATGACCTGGAAGATCAGAAAAGAATGCAGTACTCCACCTGCTGCAAAGCTACCAAACAGTGGAAATATTTGTTTTGGTCCTGCTTTGACTTAATTTAGTTTATGCATTAATAACTATATAAGAGTCACCCAGTCACAAACTTGTTACCAAAAATAAAGAAATCAAACAAAAAAAATTGATTTTTTAAATTACTTATGCACAGAAGATGATGGGTTCATTTCGAGGATTAAGAAATGGAAAGTCACCACTTATGCCTGATAACTGTTGGCCCACACAAGCCAAAAAACAAGGATGATGCCAACAATATTAAAAAGAAACAAGGCAGCACAAGGAAAGAAATAAAGTGGCCAAGGAGTCAATCATGTGTAAAAAGTGTGATGTCCATCTGTGCATAATGCATAACTACTTCTTTAAATACCATGAAGAGCAACTTTAAAAAAGTAGAACATATTGATTAGTTACACATTTATTAAAAATTGTATGCACATATTTCACCAATAACTTTGTATAAAAGACTGACAAAAATAATAATTTTTTTAAATATAAAAAATGCACATGTTCTAATCATAAATTTTAATACCAATCAAGTGCATGTCAGTTGCATAAAAGAAGTAAAAAGACATAAGGTAGTTACAGCTTTCATATGTGCCTAGTTTTAGTCTATAAAACAATCTAAGGTAGTTACAGCTTTTATATGTGCCTAGTTTTAGTCTATAAATATATCTAAGATAGTTACAGCTTTTATATGTGCGTAGTTTTAGTCTATAAAACAATCTAAGGTAGTTACAGCTTTTATATGTGCGTAGTTTTAGTCTATAAATATATCTAAGGTAGTTATACAGCTTTTATATGTGCCTAGTTTTAGTCTATAAATATATCTAAGGTAGTTACAGCTTTTATATGTGCCTAGTTTTAGTCTATAAATATATCTAAGGTAGTTACAGCTTTCATATGTGCCTAGTTTTAGTCTATAAAACAATCTAAGGTAGTTACAGCTTTTATATGTGCGTAGTTTTAGTCTATAAAACAATCTAAGGTAGTTACAGCTTTTATATGTGCCTAGTTTTAGTCTATAAATATATCTAAGGTAGTTATACAGCTTTTATATGTGCCTAGTTTTAGTCTATAAATGTATCTAAGGTAGTTACAGCTTTTATATGTGCCTAGTTTTAGTCTATAAATACATCTAAGGTAGTTACAGCTTTCATATGTGCCTAGTTTTAGTCTATAAATATATCTAAGGTAGTTATACAGCTATTATGTGTGCCTAGCTTTAGTAAAAAAAAAAAAACAATCTAAGGTAGTTACAGCTTTCATATGTGCCTAGTTTTAGTCTATAATACAATCTATTGTACAGGAAAAATAACAACAATTAGCCCATATCAGCAAATCAGCAGCTAAAATATTTGGCTATAGCAGCATCAGACTGGTAATCAGCCTTCAAATCAGCTGCAATCCTAGCATTTGGGCTGAGCAGTCAGCCACTACAGCAGGCATCAATAGGAAACAAAAAATATGATCAAGTTTGATTGGTAAGCACTAGAAATATAAAGCATGTCCACAACACAAAATTATCAGTCCTGGATCTAAGACAACAATTTTTAAACCTGCTAACTCAACATTTCTCAACCAAGCGACAAAAAAATCTAGCTGTTTTGCTAACCTTACTTTTCTTATCTCAGTCTAGTCATCTCAGACCAATCGTCTCAGTCATGGTGTCCACGCGCTCAGAACTACTTTTAACAAAAGAAACCTTCTTGTCTTCTGCTGTGCCATAGTTGTTCTCAAATAAAACAACAACAACAGCAACAACAACAGCTAATAATATATAACCAAAACATAGTTACTTTAAGTCAATCTGTCTTAGAAAACACACCAAAACAAAAACATTTTGATAGAGACAAATACACACACGCATACTATTTCGAGGTTTTGCTATTGTGTTAGTTCGTTCTAACTAGCAAGGTCAAGTTTATCCTATATGCAGGACTAGCTCAATACATTTTCAGATCATCATCATTAAATGTAGCTAAAGCAACCAAACTAGTTGTAAACACTTGGCGTGAAACATAGTATATACTGTTAGCTACATTTAATGAAGCTGACCTAAAAATTTACTGTGCTAAAGATAGGATAAAATTCCAGTGGTGTGTGAAATGAACTATGTCAAAAAACACTGATCCATGCACATAAAACTATATACCTATACACTTCATAGCATCCCAACTCTAAACAACAACGGAAAACGTAGCAACAGCCAGAAATGTGTTATGTCAAACATGCCCTATTATAATTTGGTTAAGCATCTCCGTTGTGCTCCAGCTGAATATACCTGCAATATTTATTGACAAATAATACACTTACCAGCCAGAAGGAATCATTTATCCCTCAACACACTAATCCACAAGCACATTCCACTGCATCACTTGCCATATTTTGAAGACAGAAATATAAATTTTCAAAGAATCCGTGAACTTAAAAGTTTAGCACATGGTTATCCTTTAGGGTCCACATAATTAGAGGCTGACGAGGGTCTTTTATATGGGAGAGTGGGGTATTCAAACTTGGAAATGATGAAAGGAAACAGTTTCTTTCTAATAAATATTAAATATTTATTGTCAATTTTATATAACATCCGTATATTAAATGTGATAATACCTCATTACTATGCGACATTTTATGTTGTTAATTTTCTTTGCTCACGCGTATGACTGTACTTCGGATGCAACGGTCACACCACAACCCTCATTAGCATATCTGTATTCATGCGCCGCATGTAAACATTGGGTTGTGAACACTAGTAAAGAGTTCTTTTTACTTTATGGGATAATATTGGGTGAGAAAAATAATCTACGTTGGGGTTTGGACCGAGGCTTATCCAAGTGGGGAGACATATAATGTAACCCCACGGCTGGGATTTCATTGTGTTGGTCCAAATCCCAACACAGATTCTATATGTCTGACACTGGACACAAGTTGACCATATTAATCTTGTTTTTCTAAGTTGTTTATATATCCTACAGGCACAAAGAACAAAAGACAATAGTAGTAAAAGCTTAACTACTGGTCTGGTAAAATCCTTATAATTGAATGTCTGGCACAGGATCTATACTTGATAGTTTTGACAGACTTTAAAATAACAATTCCCTCACACCTTGACATGTCCTTTTTGATAATGCTGTCACCTCTTGGCAAAGATCAGACTTTCTGAACAAAATATGTTTACCCACGCCTTAATTTTAAGAAAATACTAGCAACAACAACCAACATTTATTTTTATCTATCAATGCATAATTGCAGACCTGAAGCTTTCATATATAACCTTAGGACATGTGTGGAGCCTATCAAGTAGGTGTTACATATATTTGATACAAATATTCTTTTCTCAAACAAAAACTATTTTTAAAACACATGAGTAACATAGCATTATGTTGCAGGGAAACATTATATAATGTATAAACAAATAGTTAATATAAAATAGAGAGATATGGAAGCATGACAACAAAAGTGAGCGTGGCCAATTCATAACTTGAAATGTTTCGTAGTCATTACAGAACAACGTATATCAATGTTTTCTTATTTGTAACAAGTTAGGTACTTCCTTTACTGTTTCTATGATAAAATCCACAGATCCACGACATACTTTTTCTGGTATCAATGTCTAATAACAGCCATTAGAATTTCAAGTTTCCTGACTGATATATACAAATTTCAAAAAGGAACTGGTAATTTTTTAAAATTATAGCAATTTTATTTTCAAATTCATTTATTTTTCAGCACGTTCATGAATCTATCAGTGCTAATGTACATTGGACATATAATAAAGACTTATGTTGTACATAAACAAACATAATTCACACATAATGGTAATTAAATTTTCAAATAACACACACAAGTTAGTTTGATTACAGAACTCAAGATAAATACAAACAAGATCTATTAGATTTATTTCGCTGGTGAATCAAATTTATGAAACAAAACTATTCCGTTATTCTTGAACTGTACTCAGCTATTCAATATACATGTGTAGAATGAAAAACTAGACAAAAAACACCGCATGGTGAGAGAAAAAAACTCAGATGTTCCAATCAAGTGTTTTATCCAAGAGGTAATAAACACTCTACACTAAAGAAGCAATGTGATAAACACATAATTGCGCTAATTTTCACAAACCAATAATACAAAAAATTACAAATGACAAGCATTTTTAAAATAAAAATCAAGACATTTGAACAGGGAAATTTAACTCAAGTGTTCTAAAAAAAAGAATTTCTTTTATCCAAGAGCATAAAATAAACAATGTTTACTGTACTCATCTAATGGATTTAAATATTTATGGATAGTAGGTCTGGAGTGAACTAAAGTTAATAAAATTGATGTCAGATTCTATATTACAGATCAACATGCATTTACCAATTCATAATTCAGTAAAGACGGAGTTAGTTCCCTTCCAAGGTAAAAACATGCATGGCCAACTCAAAGCAAATGACAAACAAACAAGATTTATAGCAGGAACTGCACTAATTAACCACGCGAGTCAACAACTTTGGGTTGGTGAATTCTTCATTTAACTGATATTAAACATTACCTTTTTGACAGCATATGACAGTGACAGAATATAACCCCATATAGATTGCATTAATAAATGCATTTAGCACATTGGAGTTGCCAAGCCCCAAAACACTACATCCAGATCTAGAAAAAAGTCCATTAGAGGGACAGAA
The DNA here is from genome assembly GCA_030141615.1 of Unio pictorum. NCBI lineage: Eukaryota > Metazoa > Mollusca > Bivalvia > Unionida > Unionidae > Unio > Unio pictorum. The sequence continues at coordinate 12,034,002 of JARLTB010000377.1, forward strand.
ATGCTAATTGACGAAAGGAATTTCCTGGAACTGAAGAATAGTGACAAAAATATTTTCAAATTAGCTGTTGTGGAGGACATACTGGATATCAGAATGTCATCATTTTCATTTAATACCAAGTAAACATCTTTAGAAGTCATTTGGTAAAAACTCCCATATCAATATGATCCATCATTCAGGGGAAGTAATGACAATAAGATTTCCTGGGGGTGGGGTTGGAGTGGCACTGCAACTTCAAATGCTAATACAGAGAGAGCATTCCCCATTCAATACAAAGTGATTCAAGAAGAAATATTGATCATAAAGTTAGTACTTCGTAAATGTGGAACTTAATAATCAGCATAAATGTCATCAGTGGTCACCAGTCAGTGATCTTATGTCTCTGGATTTTTTTATTTAAAATCTTGAACTTTTAAAATTGAACTATGATTAATACAACTCTTCATTTCTTCATTTAATTGGCAATACACTGATTTGTATTCTTTCATTATTATTGCAACATTTATTTTAGAATCCAATTCATGTCCAATACTTTGTTTTATCAAAATCTGAAGAAAATACATGTACTGTACAGTCCAGGGGTAGGCAAATTCCGGCCTGCGGACCACATGCGGCCCACCAGTTTTTTGTGGCCCACCAAGACATTCAGAAAAACCTGCCTTGAACTGAGATTTGCTTCCTGTGCGCGACAGAAAATTTGTCTCGTGTTTTCCATTAGGGCGGCTACGTAAATGTGCGTGCGCAGGCAGTGTAGATACGCACTTTTCTGGTTGGTCTGTTTCATTTCAATTTTGTCTTTGCAACAGTAAAATCTATAAATTTCTAAATTAAGTGGGGCCATGAACCCTCTGAAAAAGCGTAAAATTGGTGATGAATCCCGTGTGTTTAATGAAGAATGGACACACAAATATTTCTTTGGTAATACAGGCAATAAAGCAGTGTGTTTACTGTGTCATGAAACGACTGCCGTATTTAAGGAGTACAATCTGAAACGACACCACGAAACAAAACAACGAATTTGGTTGCAAACTTTCCGAGGAAGAACGCAAGAAAAACGCTGCAGAGTGTGTTACAAAGCTGAAGAAGCAACAAACATTATTTACAAAGCAATCAACACTTCAAGATAGTGCTACAGAGGCCAGTTTCATGATAGCCTACAACCATGCTAAACGCAACAAGCCTTTTTCGAATGGAGAGTTTGTTAAGCAGTGTATGGTAAATTGTGCAAGCGTATTGTGTCCTGACGTGAGAAGCAAATTAGAAAACGTTTCATTGTCAAGAAGGACTATAGTGCACCGCATTGACTCAATCAGTGACGAACTCACAGAACAGCTGAAGACTGCGAGCAAAGGTTTTGTTTGGTTTTCTTTGGCACTGGATGAGAGCACAGATAACGAAGACACTGCGCAGTTGCTCATTTTTATCCGTGGAATTAATGAAAATTTTGTCATCACAGAGGAATTACTTGGCCTGGAATCAATGGAAAGTACAACCACTGGTCAGGACTTGTTTGAGTGTGCTGTAAATTGTGTGGAGAAAAGTGGCTTGTCATGGAATAGAATGGCAAGCAATACAACAGATGGGGCCAGAGTTTTTACTGGAAAAAATGTGGGTATGGATAAGCTTTTAAAAAACATGTTACAAGCACAAGACACAGACAGTGATGTCTTGTCATTTCATTGCATTTTGCATCAGGAAAGCCTTTGTAAAGCTGCACTGGACTTGTAGCATGTGGTAAAACCTGTTGTAAGTGTGGTGAACACAATCAGAGCAAGGGCACTCAACCATCGACAGTTCAAATCACTGTTTGAGGATATGGAGGCAGCAAATGAAGATGTAATTTACCACAACAGTGTGAGGTGGTTGAGCATGGGCAAAGTGATAAAAAATAGTCTGGGTATTGCAGAATGAAATCCTCTTTTTTCTGGACATGAAGGGGATTTCTTGTGATTTTGTGACCAAAATGGGATGTGAGGAGTGGAGATATGAGATGATGTTTGCAGCTGATGTATTTGATAAATTGAATGAACTGAATGTGACATTGCAGGGAAAGGGGTTGTTTGCACATGAAATGTGGAAACATGTAAAATCATTCAAAGCAAAACTAGGTCTATTTGCAAGGCAAGCAGGTGTGGCCAAGTTTTGTCATTTCCCTTTATTAGGAAAACAGAAAGTGCCTGAAAGTGTTTCCGCTGAGATTTGGGATCATTTGCAGAGTTTAAAGGATGAGGTCACAAGAAGATTTCAGGACTTCAAGAAAATTGAGCCTAAATTTAATTTGCTGTCTTATCCTATCACTGCTGATATTGATACAGCACCCGAGGAGCTGCAGCTTGAACTAATTGACATGCGGTCAGATCACACAGTGAAAGAAATGTTTAATGCTGTAACATTAGTTGGCTTTTACAAATCTTAGTCTGCTGATAAATTCCCATGTGTGAAGAAATTTGCTGGGAAAATGTTCTCTATATTAGGTAGTGACGGCAATTGGTCAGAAATTCATAATCGATAATCGGTTTCTCTTCACCAACTGATCATTGATTATAATCGGTTACTAAGAGCAAATTTTAATTTTTGTTACACAGTTATATCTTTGATCAATATGTTCATAAATATACAAGGGTAATCTCTTTTAATGACATGTTTACTTTAACCTGACAATAATATTACATCGTGTGTTACTTTTGTTCTACAACTTTGTTAAATGAACGCAACTTTTAATAGCTGATCAGTCATATTTAACTGAAAAACTGCTACAATCCCCCGAAATTCTTTCGTTCACATGTAATGTGTCTATAATTTAAAGTATAGAAGGATATGTTTTTCTTGTTTGTCATTGTTTATAAATACTTCAAATTATGTTGCAATTTACCTTTAAAAATAATAAAACAATGTCTTTACATTTATTAACTCTACAATTTAACAACTCGACCATGTAATAATGACTATATATTCCTAATTATGAATCATAAGGTTTCATATTTGTAGTTGTGAAGGGAATTAATAAATTTCAGGTCAACTTTAGTGGCTGGGAGCTATACTAAACTTTGTGCTTGCATACACCTAAAAAGTAGTCTCCCTTTATACACAATGGATTATGGAGTTCACAATCGATTATGTTATTGGTTTGCTCAACCAACTGATGATCGATCATAATCAATAATCGGAATAACACTAATATTTGGATCTACATATCTTTGTGAGCAAAGTTTTTCTTGCATGAAGATCAACAAGAGTAAATATAGATGCTCTTTGACAGACATAAACTTGCAGGCAGTGATGAGAATCTCAACAAGCAACTTCACTCCTGATTTCAAAATTTTTTTAAAAAAGTGTGATAGGGTACACTTGTTTCATTAAACTGATTCTATAATTAAATGTGCTAGCAGCTAGAAAGCTATATGATATAAAATTAGCACAATAAATAAATTGAATAAAACTACCACTATTGTTTAATTTTAATTTATTGATTTTTATGATACAATTTATACTTTCTCTGAAATGAAATGTAACGTTAACTAATGAATACAATCATTTTAAACAGTGCGGCCCTCCGCTAACCTCCACTCCCACAAAGTGGCCCCCAAGCCAAAACAATTGCCCACCCCTGCAGTGTACACATTATGCCTTAAAATCAACACGTTTTCTTTTTAATCCCCTTAACTCATTCAGCCCCAACAAACTTGTCAGTAACACTGCTACTGTGCCCTATCCACACTAAGCTGTGCTGCTTGTGCCCCAGAGTGTTTTACCTGTTTGGAAATTTTTTAAAAAATCATGCACATGCCTTCACACTTAATTTCTCTTCTTGTATCCAATATTAATCCATTAAATTTTCACCCATTAATCCAAATGAATTTGTCTACACAGTGATGTATTTTTTTTTATATTTGTCCAAGTCTTTCACAATTTATTTATACACTTTTTAAAAAATTATGTGCAACATTGTTAGGAATATCACATCATCAGCACTTAATTCCATTAAAATAAACCAGGACAATTTAATATGTGATATGGTTTGAAACAATTTGTACATAAATTTACTTGGCAATGTTCACATGCAGTTTTTGATTCAGATAGAGCTTTGTTCAATAAACACATTTTGCAGGTTGGAAACCACATTTTGTTCAATGATACCATTAATACAATCTGCATTTTTGGGCATATGGATTGGTTTCGTTCGCAATTTCCACGCACAGTTTCTCCGGAAATAATAAGAAGTGAGAAAAAAAAACTAGATTTCTCTTTTTTCCTTGTCAATTTGTCAATGTTTGTTGTAGGTCCAAGATTCGGTCCACTAAAATCATTGATTTGGACAGGCAGAAAACGATCAATCTGCTAGATCGGCAGAAACTCTTTCATTTTTGCTATCAGCATCCTCTTCTTCTGACTATTCAATCTAAAGAATCTTCAATGTCCCATTCGAAATCTCACAAATTATCCAACTGTCGAACATATATTTCCTCTACTTACTCAATATTTTTTAGATAAAACCCAGAAACTCTTCATTTTCGCCCTCACCACCATCAAAAATCACTCATGCTTCCACCATCATTTTACAATTTCTCAAGAACAGAACACGTGTATTGAAAAATGCTCTCAAGTAGTAATCCTTGGTTTCCGAACATTTAAAGTTTGCCCAAACGAAAGTAAATTCATTTCTGATTGGTTACAAGTGGGTTTGATTCTTGGAAATGCCCCATTTGTAACCAATCAGAGACTTTCTCTCGACCACACGTTCGGACCGCTTTGCAGCGGTACCTTCCATTAAAAGCAGTCAAGAAACTTCACGAAAAGGCGGTATCGGCCATTGAATGCAGAAACTGGATTACACGCAAAGGCAGTATCAGGGTCATATGAGTTAAATAACATACATTTTATGTTGAAAAATACCTAATGGCTTAGAAACCAATCTACTGATCAATACTTGTTAATCCTACCTGCTTTGATGCCTGGTTCTAACATATACATATATGCATGACTTTTCATTCTTAAGAAGATGGCTGCCACAGTGTCCTTATTGGACATCATATTTCTGCCATTTCCATTTAGGACCAACTAGACGTACATTATACAATAACTCTTGGTGATGCAAAAGGTAAACTTGATCAACCATCTAAAGTAGCAATAACATGGTCTGCAAGATGGTCACTAATGTGACTATGCTTTGTAAGGTTATATCAGCACCATTTTTATTTATGAATAAGTAGACATAAGAAGCCTTTCAATGAAAACCCCATGCTGATATGATCTTTAATTCAGTAGTAATAGTGACAAGATTTTCAAGATGGCCAATGTGGTGGGTGGCCATATATGAGGATTTGATGTCTGAGCAGCACCACTGTCATTGAGGGCCAACTACACATTTCTTCTGGTGAGATCTTGTATTGAGGGCATTTTTACTCAAGATAACTTTTGTAAGACTTGTGGCAAAATCATAAGGGTTGGCAGGTCAAAGCATAATGAATATTTATTGCAAGAATGAACAGATACACTATGCAAATGCCTGTGATATGATTTTTAACATTTTGCATAAACAAGATAAGATACAGGTAAAGGTATATGTGACCCTTGATTTACTTCAAAGTGACAAAACATTTTCAACTGGTAGGCCTCACATGTATCATTTATGGAGTACTGCATGTATGTAACAATTCAATCTGAACATGGTATGACAGTGGGCACTGCAATGATGAAATGAAAAAAATAACCACATGTCACACATTCCCAAGTTATACTGTGATGGGTTGGGAGATAAATAATTAAAAGAAAGAATGTGAGACATATTATCTGTAAGACATAGCTGTCAACCCCCGAGTGCAAAAATACTGATTACTTGTGACAAAAATACTGATTTTCAGGACCAAATACTGATTTTTAAATTTCAATACATATGTATATATTTACAACATATACAACCATCAGTAAAGTTGGACAGTGCCTTACACAATTAATTAATGTCAAAGATGCACATTTGTACCTTCTGGAGTTGCGCGTGTTCCATATGGGTGCTCATTCAAAAGGTGCAAGAGTGCAACACACTCAACACAAGCTATTTATAGGAGCCCTTTCCATGCCTTATTTTTTTTTAATCATTGATTCCAATGTACCAATTTTCATTTATTATCTCAATTCTGTAATTTTCTTATTGAAATGTTTTCGTTCAAGCATAAGAATTATCTTTTGCGATTTTAATGTCTGAAAAACTTGTGCAAAATAAATCGCCAACAACATTAGCAACTGAAAAAGGAAGGTTTATTTCTAAAAGAAATTAAAAAATTATAGTTTGATCGATGTACATTAAGGTTCTCTCTCTCATTTATCTACATCGCAAGTTCAGGCTGAGTTGTGTGTGATGAAGCAGGAAGCTGATGTTTATTAGCTTTTTCGAGCTCTTGTATTTCATGGGCGCCTCCGTACCCAATAGCGAAATCACGTTACACAATTACAAAACGTCAATTTTTCTCCTTTACTATATGGTTTCACAAATCTATACAAGACGGCACAAATATCCTTCCAGTCGTCTCCTATTTCTTCTGGAGAAAATTCTGAATATTCTGCCTTCGAATTTATCATGATTAGAAGCTGAATATTACGATGACTAGATACAGCAACCGCGGTAACTATTGCGAAATCCAATATGGCGGTTAACGACAGGCTTGGTAGCCTCGATTTCGAATGAACCAATCGTATTGTAGAACTGTATTTGTATATACATGTGATATTCTGTCAAAATAGAACCGAGAGCGTGTTCTAAACTGGCAATTCCAAAGAAATTTTATTATTATTTTTTAAAATAAAAAACGTACTTTTTGCGAAAAAAACGTACACCCGTATTCAGGTCCAAAATACGGAACAAATACGGAAAAAACGGGACAGTTGGCAGCTATGGTAAGATCATCATCCTTTTCATTTGGGCAAACTGGACACCATTAGAAGTCTTTAACCCTTTGAACCCTACAGGCCGGTTTACCAGCCTATTCTAACGGTGTATATACCCGAAAGGCCGGTATACTGGCCTCGTTATTTACCATCATAACCCGACAGGCCGGAATACCGGCCTGTGTTATGTTATTTGCTAGATTTGCTATGATATTGTCAAAATTTGCCGGGGAGGCTCGGGTTAGGGTGCCATAATATGGGGGAGATTAGGGTTCAAAGGGTTAAGTAAATTCCAGAAAGAACCAACGACTCACAGGAATACACTAGCAAGCTATCTCGCACACTGTACCCAAATTGGTTGAGTCAAGACGCAAATACACATGGCCAGAGGTAAGATGCGAGTGAGCTGTAAAGACGAGCACATTAGACCACTGAACTTACTGGGGCCCATATCCATTCAGGAGAGGCACAATCAAGATTTTAAAGGTGGTCACTGAGGCAGCCATATTTAACTCTTTCAGCCCCAAGAAACTTTTCAGTAACACTGTTACTGTGCCCCAGCCACACTAAGCTGTGACTAGCTGCTTGTGCCCCAGAGTGTTTTACCTGTTTGGAAAATTTTGTAGAAATCATGCACATGCCTTCACATTTACTTTAATTTCTCTTCTTACATCCAATATTAATCCATGATAATTTTACCAATTAATCCAAATTAATTTGTCTACACAGTGATTTATTTTTCTTTCTATTTTTCCAAGTCTTTCACAATTTATTTATACATTATTTTACAAAATTATGTGCAACATTGTTAGGAATATCACATCATCAGCACTTAAGTCCATGAAAATAAACCAGGAAAATTTAATATGTGATATGGTTTGAAACAATTTGTACATACATTACTTGGCAATGTTCACATCCAGTTTTTGGTTAAGATAGAACTTTGTTCAATAAACACATTTTGCAGGTTGGATACTACGTTTGTTTGGCGATACCAATGTGCATTTTTAGTCATATGGATTGGTTTCGTTTGCGATGTCTGTGTATTTTCTCCGGAAATAATAATAAGTGAAAAAAGATAGATTTATCTTTTTTCCTTGTCTATTTGTCATTGTATGTTGTAGGTCCAGGATTAATTCCACTAAAATCATTGATTTGGATAGACAGAAGACGATCGCTCCAATCTGCTAGATCGGCAGAAACTCTTTCATTTTCGCTATCAGCATCCGCTTTTTCTGACTATTTAATCTCAAGAATCTTCGATGTCCCATTCGAAATTTCGCAAATTATCCAACTGTCGAACATATCTCTCCTCTAATTACTCAGTATTTTCGAGATCAAACACGAGAAACTCCTCATTTTCGCCCTCACCGCCATCAAAAACCACTCGTGCTTCCGCCATCATTTTTGCAATTTTTTAAGAAAAAAAAACACGTGTATTGAAACGGATCCCAAGCAGTAATCCTTGGTTTCCGAACATTTAAAGTTTGCCCAAACGAACGTAAATTCATTTCTGATTGGCTACAAGTGGGTCTGATGCTAGGAAAAGCCCCATTTGTAACCAATCAGAGACTTTCTTTCGGCCATACATTCGGACCGCCGAGTAGCGGTACCGGCCATTCAATGCAGACGAAAAATTTCACGAAAAGGCGGTATCGGCCGTTGAAAGCAGAAACTGCATTACGCGTACAGGCGGCATCGGGGCCGAATGAGTTAATACAAGGCTGGGACCAATTGTAACTTGGACCAACTAGATATAGTTATAAGTCTTGGTGAAAATAAATATAAGGCATTAAAAATGGCTGTCATGGTGGTACAGTGGAACCTAGATATAATGCATCCCGCGATAACGCAAATTTGCATATAACGCAGTCGCGGCATGGCTCCTGAAATTTCGTATATTTATTCACACACCATTTTTTTTCTTCTTCAAAGTATGTGAAATAGTGTATTAAGATTTAATTATCATTTTGGGGAAGAGATCGCGTATAGAGAAGAGATCACATATGAATTTGAATAAAATATGATCATGGTGATGTTCCTGAAATTTTCAATATATGTACGTGTATTTTTCTCATACCGGGAGATTTTTAATTTTACGAAAGAGAAATAGTGTGTAAAACATTTATTATCATTTTGGGGAAGAGTTCACATATGAAGTTTAATATAATACGATCGCGGCGTAGCTTCTTCAATTTAACAATTTCACCAGGTTCTTGAAGTGTTATGCCAAAATAAACATGATGTGGTATTTGTGGTTGTCTTCAATTAATTCTGATACAATTGTTGTTCAAACAATAGCCGACATGTGTGTCTTATTTAATTTTGCACATAAAACCAAGCAGCAGACAATACAGTGGTTGATAAAAGCTTCTCACAGTTTAATAAACATCAAACAACAAAAACCGCCAACATGTTTTCTGGGCTTGGTGGTGTTATTCAACGAATCAGTTGACCAGTAAATAATGTTCGCTTTACAAGCTGGAAATTGAGAGGGTATGAAATGGTACATGCGTACAGATTAAAAAACTTTATATCAGTGGCACGTGACCATTACAGGCTCACTGCATTTAGTTCTCGGATTTTATGTTTATGGTGTTGGTTTATGAACTCGTCATTAATTTCCTGTTTTGTCTATATAAAAAAATATTTTACAGTTATGGTAAATAAAGTTTACAATTTGTATAGACAACGTTCATAGACCTAATTTTCTGTTAATTTTTCCCATTGAATTCAGAGACAATTATTTGTGACAAAAATATTGAATAGTTTAAATACGTTTACAATTTTTGCAATGGACTTACAGGTATTATGGATAAGCTGCATGCCACAATGGTACTAGATCAGACGGCAAGTAAAAGGTGTTAATACTCTGTTCATGCTATATACTGAACATTGAATTCAGACACAAAGGATCTTGGACAAAATCATTGAATATTTTAAATCTGCAATTTTCCAATGGAACTATATCCATTATGGATGAACTGCGTGCCACGACAGCACAATAGTAAATGATGTTGATATCCTATTAAATATACAATGTCAGTCGGTGTATTATCGATCAAAGTGTATTTTTAAGAAAAAGAAAACAATAAAAATTAGTAAAACTATTTAACGCAAAGTAATAACCTATAAATACATTATCCGTCCATTATTTTGAACAAGTCTTATTACTGCATTCCATTTAATATTCGTCCGATAATACTCCGACTTTTTACACGAGACACAAGTACACGTATATATACCAATGTGGTATTGGCTGAAAAAATCTAAATACTGTAAAACCCCGCTAATTACACGATCCGCTTGCTTGGACCACAATTATCACATTATAGCGGAGTTCCATTGTACTATTGGATATCAGATCAGCATTGGTTTGATAACAGAGATCCTATGTTGATACAAGATCAAATTGGGTGAAGTAGCAATAACAAAATTTTCAAGATGCTACTGTGGTGGCCATATTTAGTGTCCAACTAGCACCATTTTCATTTTGGCCCCACAAGATTGAATAAAAGTATAAAGTTTCAAGGAAATGCCCTTCATAGTTAGGAGTAGTAATTACAAACTTGTACTAACAGATGGCCAATGGATGTCAGGTGATGCATAATGGACAACAGGCCATCCTTCAAATACTTCAGTTCTATCACCTGCAGAACTAAAATTGTGGAGCTCTGCATGATCAAATAAACACAATAAAAGTGACCACTTTATAAAGAGGCACCTTACAGATCAACAGATCAACCTTACCTGCACAATCAAATATCCTGGTAAAAGGTCAGGTGCCAATTGTTGCAAAGGTATCAATCAAGTTTCCAACATGTCTTTATCTCAGAATTCTGGCTTTTCTGGAAATAAATAAAAATCCTTTGACAACATTATTCATCATGTATTTGTTTGAAAATCACACTTAAACAAATCATTTAACTTGTTTGTTATCTGATCATGTACAATGATGTTATGCAAGAGTCAGATCACATGATTACCAAACTAATCAAGCAGCAGGAGATTGAACCTATGGTAGTATATAGGAGTCAAAATGTGAAAGATGTTAATGTTGTTTACTGGTGGTTTTTAAAACTGAAGAGTATTGATCTTAAAACTTTCTGTTCATTATTTATTACTTTTCACTAGAACAGTTGGAGTTGTTTCAACACACTGTGGTTGACATGCACTTTCATGTTCATGTTGATGAGCATAGGATTGAAACCTTGGAGAATGCTGCTCGAAATGCTGACGAATATTCTTTGACATATAAAGTTAATTTTGTTAACAAGACATCTACTCAACAGTCTTCTGGCAGAAAAGTATTTCAGCCTAATACCAGCCCTTTTAAAACTCAAACTAGCACAACTTTCAAAAATCAAACTTCAGAGAATCTTGATTCAAGATCCTTGTCTCTTCCAGCGTGTACCTATTGCAAGAAAAAAGGACACGTTATTTCTGATTGCTACAAAATGAAAAATAGGCATCAGAATCAAGACAGACCTGTTCCAAATGCTCTTATTTCTAAGAGGTCAAGGTCACGGTCATGTATTGAAAGCAATACATTTTTTGGGTGTAATAAACCCCAGTCTGATTTTATTAAGGAGAATTATGAACCATTCATATCAAAGAGTTCTGCATCCCTCTTGGGTGATTCAGCTACTCCAACCCCTATTAAAATTTTAAGGGACACAGGAGCTTCTCAGTCTTTTATTGTCAGGTACTTTGCCTTTTTCTGAGAAGTCTTCTTCTAATGAAAGTGTTCTTATTCAGGGAGTAGAGTGCGGCTTTGTTAATGTTCATTTCCATTGTGAAAATTTGTCATCAGACTAAGTATTAGGACCTGTGACAGTCGGAACAGTCTCGGTTTTACCCGTTGAGGGCATTCATTTATTGATAGGCAACAACTTAGCTAGAGACAAGGTTGTGGTTAATCCACTTGTAACTGACAAGCCTGATTTGAAAAAGAATTCCCTGATATATTTCAAGCTTGTGCAGTTACCAGAGCAATGGCAGAGAAAGCTCTTGAGAATGATGTTGATGATGACAGCATTCCTTTAGCTGACACGTGTATAGGTCAGGCTTTTGATGAGGTCATTTTTACTCCTTGTTTGGATCAATCAGAAGGTATTGATCATAGTGATCCTCTTTTAACAACTCATTCTCTTTATTCTAATAAGGGTGATAAACGACAGTCACTTGTCGTCGAACAGGAAAAAGATCCTGAGATCTCCTGTTTGTTTCAAAGGGCCATAAGTGAGACTGAAGCCACTGAAGTTCCTGTCTGTTATTTCATTAAAAATGGAATTCTTATGAGAAAATGGAGACCTCCCAAGGTACCTGCTGGTGATGAGTGGTCGGTGAACTATCAAATAGAAGTTCCAAAACCTTACAGACAGGAAATACTTAACCTGGCCCATGAAACTCCTTTGGCTGGTCATTTAGGGATTAATAAAACTGATCACAAGATCTTGACTCACTTCTATTGGCCAAAAATCAAAAGTGATGTTGCCAAATACTGTAGATCTTGTCATACTTTTCAAATGGTAGGAAAACCCAATCAGAAGATACCTAAGGCTCATCCACAACCTATTATTGCCTTTGACGAACCATTTAGTAGAATTATGGTAGATTGTGTAGGTCCATTACCCAAGACCAAGTCAGGTAACCAATACCTGTTGACCATTATGTGTGCGTCAACAAGGTTTCCAGAGGCAATTCCGCTGAGGAATATAAAATCTAAAACAATGGTAAAAGTTTTGATAAAGTTTTTTCTCAGTATGGCCTTCCCAAATCTGTTCAGTCTGATGATCAAGGTTCAAACTTCATGTCTGGAATTTTCCAACAAGTTATGTATGAATTGGGCATTCAGCAATTCAAATCTTCTGCCTACCACCCTGAGAGCCAAGGGGCATTAGAAAGATTCCATCAGACTTTGAAAAATATGATCCGATCATATTGTTTTGATATGAATAACGATTGGGATGAAGGCATTCATTTACTATTGTTTGCTGTTAGAGAATCAGTTCAAGAATCTTTAGGCTTCAGTCCCTTTGAACTGGTTTTTGGACACCCTGATTATGTTTCCAATTTTAGATACAAGTTGTCAAAGGCTTGTGAGGTCGCAAGAGCAAATCTGCACTCTGCTCAATCTAAAATGAAATCAAGATATGATAAAAAATCGAAGGAAAGGAGTTTTCAGCCTGGTGATAAGAGTCCTGGCTTTCTTACCAATGCCACAAAATCTTCAGGCCAAATATTATGGTCCCTACACAGTTGACAGGAAAATTAATGACTTAAATTACATCATAAATACTCCTGGGAGGCGCAAACAAAATCAACTCTGCCATATAAACATGCTAAAAGAGTATATTGAAAGAGATAGCCATGCTAAACCTGTAATTAATTTAGTTGTACCTGTCCCACTTAGTGAAGGAATATCATCAGATTCTATTGATATTGAAATGACGAATCTTTGTAATTCAGAAATTATGAAAGATCTAGACAAGAAACTTTCACATTTGCAAGTGCAAGAAAGAAATGAACTGAAACAGTTATTATTTGAATATGAGCACTTATTTCCAAATGTTCCTACAAGGACAAACAAAATTTTTCATGACATTGAAATTGTAAATTCCAAACCTGTCAAACAACATCCATACAGGATGAATCCACTCAAACAGGAATACTTAAAAAAGGAAATTCAATATTTGCTGGAGAATGATTTTATAGAGCCCAGTAAAAGTGATTGGAGTTCACCATGCATACTTGTTCCAAAACCAGATAAAACTTTCCGTATGTGCACTGATTATAGGAAGGTGAACAGTGTGACAAAAACAGATTCATCCCCATTACCAAGAATTGATGATTGTATTGATAAAATCGGGAATTTGACCTTCTGAAAGGATTTTGGCAGATTCCACTAACAGAAAGAGCAAAGGAAATCTTGTCATTTGTGACTCCAGATGGACTTTACCAATATAAAGTAATGCCATTCTGGATGAAAGGGTCAACAAGTACATTTCAACATCTCATGAATATGATCGACTCTGGTCTAGAAAATTGTGATGCTTATATAGATGACATCATCATCTATAACGACACCTGGATAGAACATCTAGCAACAATTCAAAAATTCTTTGACAGACTCACTGATGTATGTTTGACATAATTTATCTAAAAGTGAGTTCTGCCGTGCTAGTGTGACTTTTTTAGGACATATTGTGGGACATGAACAAGTTAAACCAATAAATGCTCTTTCCCGTGTATAACAATATCTTAAATATCATATACAGTGTAATTTATAAGAATTCTTTTAACCTCAGGTGTCAATTGGTTTGTGGTAAAAAGAAAGTTTTATCATATAAACCTTTATTTTTATTTTATGGGGGAAGGTGTTACGTATATTTGATACAAGTCATTTATATTTATTTTTATTGTCTGTTTGCTAGATTTAAATTTGGCATTTTAAGTTTTAAGATTCGTTCATTGAAAAGGGTGGGGGTGACCTGTACTTAACAGAATAAACACCTGGTGTTGATCTCATTTCTGACCTAGCTTCAGAGTTGTAAACAAGCTTTTAAAATGATTGGTTGGTTTCAAGGACATGATGGAGCTTTATATAAACATCTTTCTATTTTTAGTTGGGTAATATGGTGTTTACGTGATTTCTTGAACATAAATTTGTTCTGAGAGATTCTAGAAGATCGCCACCCCTTTCTTGTTTACGTAAAAACAGGTATATAAACTATGTTTTGGAACGAGCTATTCAGTAGAAGAAATTGGGCTGTTAGAATATTAAGTTGTGTCGTTTTGAGTTATTACCTTGTACTGGAAATTATGTCAATTCGTTTGGATCAAGAGGAATAATTTTGTTATTTATCTGGAAAAGAATTGTGCTCATAGATTTTTATTACCAAGAACTGACTTCATCAAGTGATATCGTCTTCCATATTGGATACTTCGTTGGGATTCGAACTTTGAATTATTTGGACATTTTATTACAAGGACATTTGCAATTTCTCTAGTGGATAATATTCTGAATGATTTTTGGATGAATTTTTGGAACTGATTCTTAAAGCCGTAAGTTTATTTTTCTTTTCTGGAAAATATTTGTGCTCAATAAATTGTTTATTAAGTTTTACAAGCATGTTATTTTCATTCTTTCTATGTTACTGTTTATTCCAGCCTAAGCACGTAACAGATGATCAAGTACAACATGATCCTGTAAACTTGATGACAAAGTAATCCAGCTATCATGAACTAGCGATGAGGTCATAAACTATATAATAAAGAACAACCTATTATAAAACTATGGATGTACTGAATACAATACAATAAACCATAATGTCATGGTGATCAAGTAAAGCATGTCAAAATTTTACTTTTTTAAACCAATGATTTTGAATAATGTTAAATAATAACAGCAATGGTTATATTATACTTTACAATATAATAGCCTTATAATCTCTACATAGATAGACTAATTTACCTTGACATAGGCACTATTAACCACTAGACTTTATACATGAGGACACAATAGATTTAGTACATCACAATGAAGTCATGTAAGGTCACATATTGGCTCCAGGCCACATTGTCTGCTGGTGCAGTTATTATTCCAATAGTCAACTATATCATCCCAAAATCAATGGAAAATGAACATGTATGGAAACAGGTTCCTTTAGTCTGCCAGTGAGAACTGGAAAATTTATCATGTAATTCTTTATAATGTACATGAATATTTTCATACCATTTCAATTGAACCAATATCAAACATGTGTCTGTGTGCTTGTCAGCATAATCGCCATTTTGGAATTGCCCCAACAATTTTTAAAAATTATGATTCATCAAGTGCATCCTGCACTGACATCTCATGCCATGGTAAAAGTTACAAGAATATATCACCATGCTTATGTAGGTGAGACAAAATTAAAGAAATTAGAAAGTTTAAATCTACATCCATAATGACCTTTATGCTTGGAAAACAATACCATCTTTTTAAATATGAAAGCTGAGAAAGAACCAAGTGTAATGAAGTTGCCATTCTGAGAAATATTAATCTTGATCACCAGTGCCTGTTTCTAGATCAGCTTTTTGCTTTCACAACTCTACAGCTGGAGAATGATTTTATCATATACACTGTAATTTATATGAATTCTTTTAACCTCGGGTGTAAATTGGTTTGTGGTAAAACGAAAGTTTTATCATATAAACCTTTATTTTTATTTTATGGGGGAAGGTGTTACGTATATTTGATACAAGTCATTTATATTTATTTTTATTGTCTGTTTGTTAGATTTAAATTTGGCATTTTAAGTTTTAAGATTCGTTCATTTAAATATATATATAACAAAAATAAATGCCAGTCTTCAATATCTGGCATTTAATGGCACATAATGGTAGCATTCAAGCTCACTTCTTCAGCTTCTACCTCTCACCACTCCACCCCCCACCCCCACACATATTTCACTCTTGCTCCTTGTTCTTCACAAGATATCTTCACACGGTTTTCATCAATGTGATTGAATGCATGAAGCAAGAAAATAATACATTCTTTCTGAATTATTATTGCCCTCTTAAATTTAGATTCCCCTGGAGTGGCACCAGGCATAGCAGCATTGTATTTGTGCACTTGAGAGGCCACACATTCCAACAATTGAGAGGTCTAGCCCTCCTCCACTTGCAATGCAGTTTTATCAGATATTTATTTTATCATCTTTTAAACTAAGACAAAGGATCTCCATTTTTCCAGTCATCTTCCTGATTGAACATATTCAGCATAAAATATTACATGCAACAGTCATGATGGAACCCTGTCTCCAGCTGGCAAGGATTTGACAGATTGCAATCTTTCTTTTTAACAGTGAAGTACAAAATGATATGACACTACAAGCATCAAACTTCAGAAAATCATTAGTTACCTTGTGTGTTTCAGGTAGAACACTGTAAAACCTACCTGCATGTGGATGTAAATCAGAAATAAACACAGAACTGGCCTAAACCTGTATCTGATGGAGCTGACTTTAGCTGACTGAGCATCCCCCTTAAAAATTTTCAGATAAATATATCAGATGTACTGTACATACATGCTAATGTGAACATTCTCATGCACAATTTGCTTTCACTTCTTGTCTGTGCTGTATTTGCTTGGATGCATCAACTCTGAAATCCACTACAATTCTGAGGTCACAGTTTGATCTGGATTTTATGAACCGTAAAGTGTCCCAGGAGTCAGGTGTCTATCAATCTGCATAATTAATTAATTTTATACATACTGCATTCTGTCACATTTCTCTGAAGGATCAAGGCTGATCGTGCTGTCAAAACTGACTCATCAGGTGACCAATTCCTTCTACTTTAATCCCTAGGGCACTGCAGTTCATAAAATCCCAACCAAATTGTTACTTTCAAGTCTTTTCTTACGGCTACATTTCATGCAACTGCATAATTTCTTTTGTCATATGGTCAATACCACAAAAAAAAGATGTTAAATCTTAAAGTTTTAAAGTTTTTCAACATACCTTGCTAACAAACTAGACAAGTCTGAAATAAATTAGTGTATTGATTGTTATGTGTGCAAATTTTCCACAATCTAACCAGGAAGCACCAACCTGTGTTTAAATGTCCAGAATCCAAATAACCATGATGTGAAACAGAATTGTAAATGTACCATGATGTGGATATTTGGCCATCATTCAAAACCTTGACTCCTTTATTATGCCTATATATATCCCACCTACCGTATTTTCGCGTATATAAGACGCGTCTTATACAAAGTTTTACACACATCGCACACAGGTCACGTCTTATATATGGGTGCGTCTTATGTAAAATAGTTTTACACAAATCGTCAAAATCCGCGTCTTGCGGGTTCGTCTTATAATTGGGTGCGTCTTATATGCGCGAAAATACGGTATGTAGCTGGACAAAGCAATCAGTGTTTGGAAGGGACTGACTATATCATCAAACATTTCATCCAGGCCAACTGACCAACTGCTGATCAATAGAGAGCATTATATGCTCACAAAGTAACTGGTCTGTTTTATAGACCCTCTATGAACATGTACCATGTGACTTTTAAAAAAAAATAACTAAAAAAATGACAAACACATGCTCCAGTGACAACATTTACAAAAGCTCCAAATGCTATACATGTTTGTATTTACTAAGCAAAATATACTGTAGTACTGGACAGTAAAAGGGATGTGTTCTTATTAATTGTTTGAATTCAAATTTGAATCTATGGTGATAACCATAGCTCATTTTTACCAAAAATTAAAATGCAAATCTTAACTCAGTTTTCAAAATAAATTAAGGAATATTTCTTTTAATAATAATAATAATAATAATAATAACAATAATAATAATAATATATGCTAAAGACTTTAATATTTTGTAGTTCATATTTATTTTTCTGTCACACTTGAAAAGATATCTTCTGTGCTGAAACTTGCTCTGTATCTTTCAATTAGAATTTTTTTATTCAGACAATTCAATTTCAAGTCAATGCCAATCATTCTTAGTGATTTTTGTTTGTTGTTGTTGAAGTGGAGAGGGGGATAAACTGCAATGTAGTTACTGATGTCGTTAAATTGTGGATATGGGAAGTTGTCTTCTTCAGAATTTTAACCTATGTACTATGCCACAGTCACTATAACTGTACTAAAACTCTGAAATGAAGGATGGAGAAGACCAAATCAAAATTACCCTGCTAAAGTAGTATAGACATAAAATCTTGTATATCCTCAGAAACCTATTGCAAAGAAAATGTTCTTATATCATTTCATATCATAGCTTTATTTTTCCTCCAATAGCCAATTTGTTCAGTCTCCACTTTGTAAAGTCATTTATAACACAATTTCAAACCAGAAATGGTGTTTCTAAAAAAACAAATGACAACAGAACTATCATGTATCAGTCGACTAGGGATTGTTAAATGAATCCAAAATTGGCATCAATTATCAGTTTTGTTACAGTGACAGATAATTCATCGGTAATCAGTTTTAGAAAAAGAACTCCACAGAGCATGAAAGTACTAACTTCACTATTTTCCATGGGGTAACAATTAGGAATGAAATGATACACATGTGATGCTTATTAATAGGATTCAGAATACACAGCCTGTGATATGATACATATCGATACACATATGAACTTGAGGTCCTTCCATCTCTGGAAGGTAGGGGATTCCATTTTATATATGTCGATATAGTATTTGTTCTTCCAGTATGCACATTACAAATAGAATTGTTTATTATATATTTATATGCAATTCTCATCAATGACAAGATAACAATAATTACTTTAAAAGATACTGCCTGTTGGTTGTCAACGAGTTTTAGGCCATTTAATGGTGGCTCCATTTAACTCACTTTAATCACCAGGCCCGTTTGTTTTGCACAGGGTGAATGCTTTGAAAACATCTGGTCACAAATTTCACATCTCACTTGCATTACACAAGATGTAATCTTTAAAACATAAGAAATAATGCAGTTTCCTCTTGCAAAGAAAATCTCATCTAGAACAAATTCATGCATGAAATGAGGATATATACCAAGAAAATAAATTTTCCAGAGCTCAATGATATGATCTTTTGGTTACATCCAGTCCAAAATAGAATTTTTTTTTATAAACATAAACATACCTTTTTGAATCAGTAGTTTATTGACTGTTGAATTTCTTGTCTGTTCCATAATGCTTTATTAGGCTTATAGTCCATAAATGCCATAATCTACTTGTGCTGACAGTGGTATTCACATAAATATCATCACTTCATCATTATTTTTTCTTCATCTTTAAATAATTACTTTATCTTAACCCTGACATGGACATATGGTCTAGCACTATACGATATGCTGGGCTAAACTGACGGATAAAAGAAATGAAATTAGCATTCTACTGTTAAACTGTAGTTTAATTGGTTCAGTTGTTGTTGTAAGGATTAACGCCACTTTTCAGCACACGGTAAGCTATACATGGTGGCCAGTACTAAATGATGGAGGAAGAACCTGGGAAAACCACCGACCTATGAAAAGCTATTGGCAAGCTTTCTCGCATACCCACATTGGTCGAATCTGCAACTGGAACCCACAGAGACAGAGGTGAGATGACAGTGATCCGCAACAGAGAGCGCTTTAGACCATTCAGTCACACAGGCCCCAACTGGTTCACTATTCTGATCTTTCTACATTTCAATCAGAAATACTGCCACAAGAGAGATTTACCCTCATTTCATCTACTTTTGTCCATCTGTTAACATGTACATTTATCTGACTCTATTTAACATCATTTGAAGTCTCAAAATCACTCACTGGTATCTACAATAACACTTTTCCAGCTCTAATAATAATCCAATATACTTCACAGCTTTAAAATTCATTGTCATTATCACTATCATCAGCCAGTATGTGTCAAACAAAAAAGTAATAAACCTTGCCAGTGCAGCTAGCACTGCGCGCACATGTACCAGTCACTTAGAGGGAACATTGCTTGCCAGGAAACTGACATTTTGGGTTTTCTAGGTAGCCTGTATTTTATAAAAACAGTTGTAAAACTTCCTTGATGGAACATTCTAACTATGCCATAATGCTTATTCCAGGAACTATGACAAAATGCTTGTTCCAGGAACTATGACATAATGCTTATTCCAGGAACTATGCCATAATGCTTATTCCAGGAACTATGCCATAATGCTTATTCCAGGAACTATGCCATAATGCTTATTCCAGGAACTATGCCATAATGCTTATTCCAGGGCACAATGTGCCAATCATAATTTAGTTTCACAACCATACATGTCATGCTTGAAGAACCCAGATGGGTAAAGAGTTACCTATCTATAAAATAAAAAAGATGACCTCCAAGAATGGTTAAATAAAAACTGTATACTTTGCTTAACACTTTCATATGTGTAATTTTCAACTAAGTTGCGCGAGTTTTCTCACAGCACAGTTCTCCAAGTGTACAAATTCATATAATATTGAACAATTCATACAATCACACATCCTGATATCTCTGTTTAAATATTTTACATATCAATTAATGGCTTTTGCACAAAGTATTTGAGTTGCTTTGCCAAATATTCCTATTTTCTGATTGGTGTTTAACTTGGACAACCACCAACGAGAGTTCAATGTAACATATTTCATTGTGTGACACACCCGTGGTGTGGCTTTCAAATCGACAAAAGCTGACACAGTTCAATGTTGAAACTTTGTATAAAAGTGATTATTAATTGATGAGCAAAGTACTTCATTTTCCATTGTTTTCATGTGACGTCACAAAAACGTGTGTACTTCCATATCTGCTATTTTGAGTCCCTAGCTCCCATAACCGGCACCTAATAACATTGTTCTTCCCACATAATTACGAAGGCACATTTTATTTTGTGCATAAAAAATATATCAATACATCACAGTCTGTTGTGCATGTCAACCACACGAGTTCGCATGCGTGACTTTTCTACTTGTTTTCTTCAAGTAAAATATCCATAATATCTTTATTATTCTTTCATAAAAAAAATAGATTGATCAATAAACAAACACATAAGCATAAACAAATGGATACACAAACAAGTAGAAACATGTAATGATTTTCAATTTTCATGGGCTTAAATCAATCATTTGGTTATCGTTCAAGTTAAAAAGCTAATTGTTAATATATAATTTCATATTTCTAAAAGCATTTCAGGATTACATCGTTTTAACATTCCACAGAGTCATGGTCAGTCAGACGTGTTTCGTTTGAATACATTAAAGATGACACTTCTTTAAACAGTTATCACGTTTTTCCAATATCATCCTACGTCCATCATCTCCACCACAAATACAATATATGGAGCCCCGAGTGGCCTTATGCGCTTTCCGTTATGGATCACTGCCGTCTCACTTCTGTCTGCGTGGGTTCGAGTCTAAGATTCGGCTAATGCAATTATGTGAAAAAGCTTGCCAGTAGCTTATCGTGGGTCGGTGGTTCTTTCCGGGGTTTAACCCGGGTTCTTCCTCCACCAATAATAATGGCCACTATGTATAGCCTATCGTGTGCTGAAAACGGCATTAAAACCTAAAAAAACAAAAACAAATACAATATTTGTCGCAAAAAGTATATGTACATAAAAAGTTTGAGCATAAAATATATGCTATGAAACTTTTATTCGTGACTGATATTGTATGCCAAAAGTCTTTATCTGGAAATACTCTTTCAAGATGACAAGCTTAGGATATAATACGAATCACTTTTTAAAAATAACAATATTGTCTGTTTGTAAATTGAAAAGTACATTTCTATTTGTTAGCTATATTTATTATATTACTATATTTATGCAACTTTATGCTAACAATATCAACTTTGACAACTGTATAATGGAGAATAAAACAGTTTCTGCATTTACAAGAAACATAAAAGACACAAGACATGACACACAATGAAATCAAATACAACCACTTTTGTGCTAATAATAATAATAATAATAATAATAATAATAATAATAATAATAATAATATTAAAACATTTTCATTAATCGAAAATAAGAACCACATGTATATCTCACATATAATTTGAACATAAGAATGGTGGTGCTTTTCTGGCTCTCAAATTGCTGTGGGGAAAATATTTTGCCTCGATTTATATCAACAACAAAAAAATGATATAATATCAATTACATCAGTTGACAAAAATAATTTATCTTCAGGTGAAAGAAATGAAAGAAAATATCCCAGTTCAAATGAAAAGCCCAGCCTTAAAACCCTACCCACCCCCAAAATTGGCCAGTGCCTTACTTTATGGTTACAAATAAAGTAAAAAATTCAAAACTTCAACAACCAAAAAAAAACAATCAGTAGCTATGCTTAAACAAAGGGTGAATGACTGAAAACAACTTTACCAAAACTGTACAGGATCTAGTTTCCAATATAGGTTGCAGCCTGTAGCGATTGCAAAGGTTGTGGTGGGGTACTTCCAATATATTAATTGAAATATTATAGAAATTCCACCATGGCTTGTGAAGTTATAAAGTTAAATTACTGACGAAATAGATGTACAGCTCTGAGCCCCCAGTCAGCACTGCAGACGGTTAAATTATATAGAACACAAAGATGAAATTCAAAATAATAACAATTTAATAATGTCGATAATTTTAAATGATAAACTCCATCACTCGTCCTCCAAGTGACAGCCTACTTCATCTCGTGATTTTCAGTGCGAGTTCGATTTTCCCCTGTCCTATGGTTCTACTCATCTCTTTATTTCGTTCCTCCCACTCCTTCTGGACTTCACCTCTCCCGACTTCTCTCCTTCCTACTCTTTTCTTCTGTCTCTCTATGTGGGACACTGGGACCTCTGTCACTGGTCTGTCCCTCGAAGCTTCCTGTGAAAACCACAAGTAGTTAACATATGGTTTTTCAAATCTCACCTCACACTAAATCATCAATTAATCATCAGATAAGGCTATGACTGTTTAGGTCACGCATACATACACATCAAAATACCCACACACTTCTTACAGGGTTGACGATGGTGTAATAACATGGTATCATACATACATCAATACATTGTGTCACATCAGTATATCCAAATATATATTTAATCTCATTGTACTATAATAGTACAACAAAAAGACGCATGTCTGAACACTACACTCCCACAAGCATACACAAATATTCAAATATTCATATTACTAATTTTTCAGACTGCAACCATTTCCAAGCTACCATTCAATTCAGCAATGGCAAAATCTATAATTGCATGGACAAATGTGCTAGTCTACTATAAAATAACCACATAGCAAATTATAATAATATTAACTCTTACGACGGCTAGCAAGCAATATGATGATTCTTTACAAATATCAATTCATTCTTCAAAATATGCAAACATATGAACATCACAAAAAAATTCTTCCTACTGCGATTCTAGTAATAATAATAAGTATATCTACGATCTACAATCAAATGCTGTCGCATTCAGCAAAGATCAAAACAACTAGCTCACTTACCTTTAGAAGCTGCACTTAGAATCCTGTCCAAAGATTTTTCTCTGCCAATAACGCATGGCTGATCGGAGTTGCTATCTTCTGGCAATCTTTCTAATGAACTATAGCGAACTAAATCTTGCTGGCAGGTCTAAGGATATCATACTTAGCCAAATTAGGGTCCCGTCCCTATCTCGATTCTGATTGGGTAGCGCTGTGGCCCTGTCCAATCGACTAAGCGACCAATTCAACCTGGCTGTCAGTCTGCGGAACAAGAAAATAAGGCATGTCCACTCCTTCGGGCAACTTCTTTGATCTGCACAAGCGCTTCCACACCAAGGTGATAATTGCGCTTCTGACGGCCTTGGTCGGGTTTTCCACCCTAGCCACGGCAAACTTACGTAAGGGATAGTGCTAGCCTGCGGTCATGCTTAACATTAAACAATGGCTTGTCCGAATTATTTTGATTATACATGTTTTTATACCATTTTGGGTCGGGCAAAACGCCACACAGCCTAATTTCTAATCACATAATTACTTCTTGCACAAAATTATGGGAATATAAAAAATGGCAAACCTCAAATATTGTATATCTGGCCTTTTTATAATTCTAGCACATATTTTAAGGTAATTAAAAAAGGGAAAGAAAACGTATCCAGGTGCATTTTAATTTTTAAGTTGTACAGTATGTATGAAATGTCAATTATTAGCAAAGAGAAACATCTTTTCAATGCACGACAAAAGTAAACATAACTCGTACACATGTTTGAAGAATAAAACTATCTGTATTATTTCAATTTCAGCAGATAAAATTGGAATTTCTTTATAAATTAATCTCTTAGTTATGGCATAATTGATAATAAACCAAGTACAGAACTGCATAAAGACCACAATATAACTATACACATGTCCCATTTCTGAAAAACTTGTACTTTTGCTTTCATTATTTCATTAACCCAAGGAGCTGCTTTTACACATTTGGAAGTTGTAACCTACTTCCAAGCCTTGTAGCATCAAGGTCATATATGAACCACTCAAGGGGGTGGTATTATATACGGAAAGGTAAACAGGTGTAGCTCTACATTGACATCAAATAATCTGGACTTTTGAGGGGGGGGGGGGGGGGTTATATCACTACAATGTCTGCAGTGTGGCAGTTTATAGTGATGTCTACTACTGGGACATCATGCCACAGACATGTCACCCAGTCACATTATCGTAAGACAAGGCCGACCAGTCCTTACACAGTTACTCTTAAAGTTTAGTGCCTCACGAGGAAGCTATTAGTACCATTTTGCCTAGCAAGGAAGCTATTAGTACCATTTTAAGTCTTTGAATGTTGGTATGACTCAGCCAGGGTTTGAACCCATGGCATCCTGCTTCTGAGGCAGACACTCTAACCATAGACATTTTAGTCGCACTACAAAATACAGAGGGAAAAACATAATTGTTTTTAACCAGATTTTTTTCCCCTAAAACTTTGCCAGTGGTCGGAATAAGATTTTGTGTAAGGATTTTAGACTTTTTTGGCCTATGCTCTAAGGCGAACTGGTCTGAACGGTAAACAGACAGACGATGAGTCGTCTCAATACAAAAATGATGGGTCCATTTCACGAAGAAAAGGAAAAAGTTCTCCTATCTTTACCCTTTTGCTCATGCACGATTGAAATAGCCATTGAAAAACAATGTTTCTAACTTGATCTATTAAGCTGTATTCAGAAACATCCCTCATAATATGTGTTTCCTACTCATGATAATGATGAAATCATCCAGGGGTTAATAAGTTAATGACATCATGTAACATGTGATAAGATATTCATTTTAACATACAAACCTGTCAAACAGCTCATTTTTTCATCCTGAAATCTATGAATTTCTTTTTCCTACTTCTTTTCTCAACAGAAAAATTACCATCAAACCAAATTTGGATTCCATGATCGATACCTGAACATATATTTGGAATGTACATTTATATCTGCATGTATATCAGCTGCTGGATCGGTAGTGACAGTGCATCCAATAAATTTTCAAGGATAGATAACTGACACTAGTCCTGATTGAAAATCTGAACATTAAAACATAGCATATTTAAATAGTTAAATTCTCCTCAATTAGGAGCAGATCAAAAT
Organism: Unio pictorum; assembly: GCA_030141615.1. Taxonomy (NCBI): domain Eukaryota; kingdom Metazoa; phylum Mollusca; class Bivalvia; order Unionida; family Unionidae; genus Unio; species Unio pictorum. The sequence goes on from JARLTB010000377.1 coordinate 12,059,967, forward strand.
GAGGACTTTCAGCTCAGCATGACCCACTGTTTTTCAATAGCTATTTTTATTTATTAGAAAGTAGTGATAAAGGAATAGTGTGCAACCGTCGCACTGCTGATGAGAAAACTGCTGAGAACTAAATCTTGAAAACAACAAATCTGTGCTATACAGTAAAACCTCTTATGAGAGACCACCCCTTCTGCCAGCAAAAAATGGTCTCTCAAGACAAGTGGGCTCTCATTCCGGGTTTGTACAAAAAGACCAGTTTCCAAGGTGCAGTTTTAGAACAATTTCAACAAAAATAACCACAATCACTGTATATATATATTCTATTCTTTATTAATAGTACTTGCTAAAATATTGTATGCATTCATCTAAACACAAAATTATATAGCAATAAAGATATATTTCTATCATTTCACATTTACATTTGAAGATCACATATTTTAGAAATATGAAATCATTTCTGAATTACAACTTTTCCTTTACAACAACCTAAATTTGTTTTACCGATGTGTAAACCACTTTTTTGCGAGTGGTCTGCTCTTTTTCATTTCTCTCAGTTACAATAATGATTTTATCCAGCCTTAAATTTCTCTCTTTTTAGTTCATCCACTGTAATTAAGGGTCTTGGCATTAAAATTATTATTGCTCGGTTGTAGTATCAAACACAAAGATGATTTATATTTGATTGTGGGAAAATGTGAAAAATCTATACATGTGCATTGTATATAACAATTAATGAAGAAAAAATTAACTCATCCAAAACCAGAACCATTTACTCTGAGACAATAGCCAACAACTTCATTCAAAGATACCATGCATCGATTAATTCTATAAACAATGTGTGTAACAAAGTCATACCATATTGAATTTTAGACCACAGCTTTGTGATTGGGATGTAAACACCAAATATCATTGAGGGGGGGGGGGGGGGCGGAGAGAGAACAACATACGTTACAAGCTTACAAGCCTACATTAGCTTAGGCAGTATAACGGCTATTTATGACATGTACATTAGCCTGGTTTACGGACTATAGCATCTATCACTGGTAGCAATAATACATTTATTTTCCTATGTTTGTTTTTTCTCAGAACAATCGTTGCTAATCAAGCAGAGTCCTATGATAAGGCAGAGAAGTAGGCAAATTGTGAGAATAATTGTCTGGTCCCCTGCATTTCATGCTCTCTGTGTTGCTCACCCCTAAACGAATAGTGGCAAACAACACAGGGAGCATACAAAGCAAGGAACCAGACTAGGAAAATAATCTACATAAACTTTAGTCTGGCTTACGTGAAAAACTATAAAACAATATAAGCATTGCTAGCAAAAATGTCAGACATCAGTAGCCAGCCTACTTTACCGTATTTTCGCGCAAATAACGTGCACGTTATACACATTTTTACAATCAGCGCATCCCCTGGCCCGGTATATGCGTAAGCGCGTTATCCTAGTTTTTTTTTTACAGCGAAAAGCGCATCGATGAATTTAGAGCAACCACACAAATAAACCAGTGACAATTAATAAAAGATTTCTTTCATACACATAGTTTAAATGAGGTTTATTCAAATCTTTAAGTAGAAAATGAACAATTCAAAGTTGACACAGTGTTGCTCCATTTGTATGTCTGTACATCATGGTATGTAAATTAATTAATATCTTTTATTCACACGAGGCATAAACTAACTTGCATTATAAGAATATATTTCTTGTAATTTCTATGTAGGACAAAAAACGATCATCGGTTTAAAATCGGATTTCTATAAATGATAATCGTTTTTGAAAAAAGAACAATATTAACATCCCTATACCGGCATGTGTGCATTCCAGCCGAAAATTAGCAGAAATCAGTAAATACACATAGTTTTATAGCAGTTGCTATTTTGCCTCTGTTTATGTGAAAAATATTATGACGTGACATTTACGACTATAATATTAATACCAGTATTTATTACGAGCAGAAAGGGATAAAGGTGCTAGCGTTAAATCACTGGATGGTGAGCGAGAGACGATAAACTGCTTCCTAATGCGTATCACATGAGGCACCTCTGGCAGTCCTGTGTTCCAGCAGGCCTGTGTTGGTTACCGCGCAGTATATGCATGGGCGTGCAATCCAAGATATTTTTTTACACAAAGACAGAATTTCCACGCGTTATCTGCATGTGCGCGTTATACACATAGGCGATTTATATGCGCAAAAATACAATATATATATTTTTTTAAAATTTAGAACGGTATGAGCGGTAGTTTTTACAGGGATTAAATAAAGGTCGGTGGAGTTAATCATTGTTTTTTTTTTATGTAGTGTCGTAAACATTTTGCCAAGATATCACGATCATTTTTCACGTTCAGCTGATGATCACTCATATCAAAGCATTTATATAATAAAATCGATCCTTTCATTACGATTGTGGTCGGAAATGATATGTGGTTGCTCACAGCAGAGGTCAATCATAGCAGTTATTACTATATTAAGTATGATCATTTGGGTTTGTCCATCTGTAATATGCTTGGAATACATGGTGAAAAATTTATAACTAATATTCAGTCAACAAAAATAGATTATTCTGTGTGTGTGTGCGTGTGCACGTGTGTGTAGTTTGGACTTTTAACATAGCTTTAAAAAAATTCAGTCTCATTGCTATGACGTCTACTATCATGCCACACACATGTAGCATCACAACCCATCCGCCACAATATTCTGATACTTGGCTGACCAGTCCTAACAATAGCCTCTTAGAAGAGACCAGAAATAAAACTTTCCTTTTATGCATGTAATTCTCAACAAATTTTAATTGTATTGTAATGTTTAAAAATTAAATATCGTAGGTAGGTAGTGATTATATTGCCTGGAAGTTTTTCCAAATGTTGATGAGACAACAGATCACATGGTCCAGTGACGCAATACTAGCCAGTCCTCGAATACAAACAGAAACAAGGCAAGTGAGATAGCTGGATTTGGGTTGCACATTCAAAACATCTTGTTATATATCCAGATTTTTTGCCCAAAACTCTAGATTATAACATTATGTCTGTGAATTTTCATTTCTCTGAAGAAAATCAGAGACCATATATAAATAGATATAACTTATGCAATCCACAGATGCCATATTCGATTTTACCACTTGTGCATAATGAAGCGACAAAATCAGTGCCAAATTTAGGCACAAGCTAAACAAACTACAGCTTAGGGACTTACAGTCTGAACTCATAGTTTGAAGGGGCCTCTCAACAGTCTTCATTAATTCTGAGTGCCAAGCGAGGCAGCTGCAAGCACCATTTTTATAAATCATTTATATGCTTCAGTCAGGGTTCAAGCCCACTATCTCTGCGCATCCAAAAAGGTCACTATGACCACCTAAGCCACTGGAGCAGTCCACAGTTTACCAGTACTCTTGGAAAACAAATATTTCTAACTGGGTATTAACTCATTCGGACATGGATATCGCCTTTGCGCGTAATCCAGTTTCTGCATTCAACAGCCGATATTGCCTTGACGTGTAATTTCTCTACTGCATTCAATGGCCAGTACTGTTGCTCCGCGGTCTAAATGTATGGTCGCGAGAAAGTCTTTGATTGGTTACAAATGGGGCTTTTCCAAGCATCAGGCCCACTTGTAACCAATCAAAAATGAATTTACTTTTGTTTGAGCAAACTTTAAATGTTCGGAAACCAAGGACTACGACTTGAGATCCGTTTCAATACACGTGGTTTTTTTTATTAAAAAAATTTTAAAATTATAGCGGTAACACGTGTGATTTTTGAGGGCGAAAATGAGGAGTTTGATCTCTAAAAAATTGACTAAATAGAGGAAAGATATGTTCGACAGTTGAATAATTTGCGAGATTTTGAATGGGACATTGAAGATTCTTGAGATTGAATAGTCAGAAGAAAAGGATGCTGATCGTGAAAATGAAAGTTTCTGCTGATCTAGCAGATTGGAACAATCATCTTCTGCCTGTCCAAATCAATGATTTTAGTGGAATAAATCCTGGACCTACACAACATACAATGACAAATTGACATGGAAAAAAGAAAAATCTATTTTTTTTTTCCCTTATTATTATTTTCGTAGAAACTGTACATGGACATCGCATACGAAACCAATCTGTATGCCTAAAAATGAATATTGGTATCACCAAGCAAAAGGTGGTATCCAACCTGCAAAAATGTGTTTATTGAACAAAGTTCTATCTGAACAAAAAACTGGATGTGAACATTGCCAAGTAAATGTATGTACAAATTGTTTCAAACCGTATCACATATTAAATTTTCCGGGTTTATTTTAATGGAATTTAGTGCTGATGATTTGATATTCCTAATAATGTTGCACATAATTTTGTAAAAAAATGTATAAATTGTGAAAGACTTGGACAAATAGAAAGAAAAATACATCACTGTGTAGACAAATTCATTTGGATTAATTGGTGAAAATTTCATGGATTAATATTGGATACAAGAAGAGAAATTAAAATAAATGTGAAGGCATGTGTATGATTTTTACAAAATTTTCCAAACAGGTAAAACACTCTGGGGCACAAGCAGCTAGACACAGCTTAGTGTGGCTGGGGCACAGTAACTGTTACTGAGAATTTTGTTGGGGCTGAATGAGTTAATAGGTAACTAACTATACCTGCTAATTTGTTCAATTTTTGGATTTATGGAAGAACTGAAACATTTTCTTGTCATTTGTAAAATTTCTTTTAAACGATTCGTCTCCACTCCCAGTTTCTCCACATTATGCATACATATACACCGCTCCCTCTATAACTCGCGCCCTGATAACTCGCGAACCCGCTTATAACGCGGTGTCTGGCGTGGATCCCGATTTTCCCCCAAAGATAAAATATATTCTTTCAAAATATGCTGAACGTGAAAAAATTACGATAAGAATTGGTAAATCAACCGTTATACATTTATCGTTTGATCATAAAAAAGGTGGTTAATGCCCATAAAGATCGATTCCATTTTGTGAAATTTTTAAATTCTAAATAAGATATCACATATTATGTTCAGGTTTATTTGTTGATAAACTGTCATAAATACGCCATAAATAAACAGTCTGGTGAAATAGCGATCAATAAAAACGTCCGTTAAATTCTAACTGGTGGCAACAGATAATGAAATAAACAGCAATTAGATATCTTGCTCTGGGAAAACCACATTATAATCCTTTATTTCCGTTTCAGTGTAAACATTATAATTGCAACATATTCTTTTCTATGAAAACATGAAGAGTCAATCAACAGTCACATCGAAACCTTGCACTAAGAAAACAACATATTGACCCAATGAGAAAATAATATAAAACTTGCCACTTACCAAAACATCAAAGACTGGCATAAATTGATTAAATGACAACCCCTGCATGTATTATCAGAATCATAGCAGCAGCTGGTGTTTGGTTTAAAAAATATGCTCCACTGTGTTTCATTTAGCTGACCACTGTATAGTTTATACAACCACACTTCTGTAGCAATTGAATACACAAATGTAGATTCACTCTGTATTCAATGTCCTAAATAAAATAATCCACCATCTTCCTGCCTAGCAGGATCTATATCAACAAGTTGAGAGCACTTGTTACCAATAAAATGACCCACTCAAGTCACTTCCCACTGGCATGGCTGACCAGGGGTCAAGATGACCTACCATCTGCATACAAATTAACCATACTGACTAGGGCCATTGTTAAGTGCTCAACAGGTTTGATCAACTACTTTCATCACCTGCATGCTAATGTAGTCTGGCATTTGCAGAACTGGACTTAATGTGGCCAATAGTGGACATTGGAATGACATGCAAGGATCAAAACCTTTTAATATTCAACCCCTGAAATTTGAGAAAATGACTTTTCTTTTATATGTGCTTGAATATTACAATAGCATTAAATAGAATGTTATACAAATAATACATATATGAAAAAAAGTTTTTAAAACATTTACCACTGCAGCACATTCTGCAATTAAATTACGTACATTTATTAAAAAAAAGCAAACTATTTAATGCTATTTTGGTCAATTAAATTATTCACTGGCACCTGAAAGTAATAGATGCATATACTAATTTAAATTAATGTATTTTCAGAAATTCCCATTTGTTTGTACCTCCCTACTGATTTTTACAAAGAAAAACGTCAAGGATATGCAAAATGTAAACAAATGAGTCATTTATTTCAATGATTTATAATTTCTAACCTTAATTGGCAAAGTTATCCCTAACACTGGTAACTTGTTGACGTTTTCAAAATAGAAGCTCCCTTTGTAAACATACATACTACTACTGACTGCTGAGTTATTTCAGTATATATAAAAACGGTCATCTGCATACAATATTTCTAACATCTAGTTTTAATAGTTCAAAAATACACTGAACAAATAAATACGACTTAACTGTTGTGTGCCTGTATTCAGAGAGATATAACTCGAAAAGCTAGGTAATTATTGAGAATTATGGTGACAGGTGACAATCAGGTTTGAACTTATAATTCAATCAGTGGAACGTACTTAAAGCTGATTGAGGTCTATGTGTGCCTCTTTTCTTGTCTCGCAAAATTCAGCAGTCATATTGGGGTAGTCATCACCAAGGTTGGTCCTATGCTGAGAATTATCATGTAATTTGAAATGTTCTCCAATCAAAGCTTTAGTCATGCATTTCACCCGATTTAAGTCTTCTGAAACATTCAACTTGGCTTTCAAAGAATAACCTGTTCCCTTCCAAAACATCACCTTTGACAGATTAAATTCCTGAATCACTGTTGATCCAAATGGTTGAAGTCAACAATGTTCTGTCTTGACCCTTACAGTGCTAGTAGAGATCTCATATTACGTGTCATGACTTTAGTGACTTTTTCAGGTAAGTGACTTTTTCAGGTAAGCCACTATTACACAACCCATTACTTTTTCTTCACACAAATGGTTGCTAAACTCAATTTGACTGGTACATGTGTCCAATAACTAGCATTCTGTTATAGTTTTAACCTTGTAATCATCAAAGACGTTTCACAAATGCATGTTCATGATCAGCACTACCTAGATGACTCAAATAGCTGACAATGTTCATGATCTGCATTACCAAGTTAACTCAAGTGGCTGACAATGTTCATGATGTACTACCTAATCAACTCCAATGGTTGACAATGTTCATGATCGGCACTACCTAGAAGACTTGAATTACTGACAATGTTCATGATCGACACTACCTAATACAGTGTTTTACAACCTTTTTATTGGAATGGAACCCTTCGGAGCGTTTACATGGCTCGTGGAACCACGTGCAGTGACACAAGAAAACACCAATTGATACAGGTGCATGTCTGTAACACTGTAATTGTAGCCAAAATCAAAAATAAACTCGTATGGCCAGAATAGACGATATTACTAAGTTACTTTATTGTTACCTGTTAGCATCAGTTTGCAGTAGCGAACATTTCAGTGCGAAACTTGTGCTTGGTGATTTCTACAAAGCAATTGAATTCGTGGCCGAATGTTCAAGAGAGATACCGGAAGTTCATCTTCGACAGACAAAAGTCATTCTCATTTCTTGTGTTTGATGGTGGTCATAGCAGAAAATCAGAACTCGCACATGTAAGAAGTTGAAAACTGCAACCAAAGTCGCAAAGCTTTCTCAGCTATAGACAGGTACTTCACTACTTGTTTACAACTAGTAACCAAAACGCATCCAAGTTCAACTCTGCATGTTTTAGCTTCAGCGTTCAGTCACTCGCAACGCTAATGAGCTCCTCATCTTCCTTCAAAGTAAACTGTCCTTGGCACAGTTCAAATTCCACAAATGGGTTTTGTAACCCAGTCGTATTAGTCAACAGATATCGATGGAAAATATTTGCTGAGACTATTCAACAGAACATGCAAATTAGTCCCAATCAATGGAAGAATTTTTTGGTAATTTGTACTGGGAATGTTTTCCAAATTTCCAGCAGATGCATGGTTCTTCCAAATTACTAATTTCTTCAGAAATGCATTTATTCTGTCAGTTGAGGTCAAGCCGTTTTCATGTCTACCTTGCATTCCACTGTTCAAAATGTTCAATTCAAGAAATATATTGACCAGATAAGCTAGTTTGGAACACCAACACTCGCTGCTCAGTACTTCTTCCAAGTACTACAAGTTTTCATGAGAACAGAACATCAGCATCTCCTCACTCAGCTCCTAGAAACGAGATAAAACTTTTCCACGAGACAGCCATCATACATCCGTGTGTTGGTTGAGTGTGACATGGTCCGCTTCCATGCTTTCACAAAGTTTGGCGAACTGGCAACATTTCAGAGGTCTCATTTTCATATAATTAATGATTTTCACCATCATGTTCAGCACAGACTTTAACTCGGCTCCAACTCTTTTTGCAACTAGTGCTTCCCTGTGGATGAAACAGTGCGTGACCATGATACCTAGATTCATCTGTCGCACCAGTGAGACAAAACCTTTGACATTTCCATCATGGCAGGGGCACCATCCATACAAATGCCAACGCAGATTTTCCAGTTCAAGTCACATGACTGCAAATATGAATTGACAACATCAAATATGTCTTGTCATTTTGTTGTTTCTGGTAACTCCTTACAGCAGAAAAAAATCTTCAACTAATAGTTCCATTGTCTATAAAATGTACAAACCCCATAAGCTGTGATTTAACACTGACATCAGCGCTTTCATCCAGTGATCTACCTGCAGTGCAAAGAATCTGCATGTCTTTATCTTCACTAAAACGTGACTTTCAATGTCGCTGGACATGGCTGAAATATGTCTGCTTATCATATTGTCTGACAGATGAAACTTATTGATGTCAGATATGGCACTCTCACCAAACATAATTCTCAAAATTTCTCGGCATGCAGGTAAGATTACGGTTTCGGCGAGGGTATGCGATTTCATTTTCTTTGCAATGATCTCCGCAACAGCATAACTTGCTTCTTGAGCTATCTTGAACTTTTACTCAAATGTAGCGGTTTGTTTTTTATTCAAGCTTAGTGCCATCTCGAAGTACGCCACATTCTTTTGCGCTACATCCGGATGTTTAGTTGTTAAATGTCGCTTCAATTTAGCTGGCGCCATGGCACTATTAGCAAGCTTTACCCTGCAGACAACACAGAGCGTTAAGGGGCAGTCTGGGTCTCCTGCCCATGTGAATCCCACAGCTAAGTAATTGTCACTGTACTCACGAACTTTAAGTTCCGATCGACGTCAATTTTTGGTACATTCAGCTCACATGAAGCGGTATTAGCTGTAGCTTCAGTCGACTGCTCCCGAGTTTTAGTTTGGTCGTCAGCTGTGGCATCATCTAATTTTCTCAATAAATCGGTCCATGGTACAAAGACAACAGTGTTATGAAAATTAATTCAAACGCAAAATGCTAATTTGGACAACAACAGAAACAGTGATTAAATGGATAAACAACAATTAATTACCGCACAGTTCCGGTATTGCCAGACTTGGTCCCTGGCGATTTTGGCCATAATTTTTATATTTTTACTGGCCACCAACGGAACCCCTTGCTGGTGCTCGTGGGTTCCGTGGAACCCCGGTTGAAAAACACTGACATAGTAGACTCAAATGGCTGACAATGTTTATGATCGGCACTACCTAGAAGACTAAAATGGCTGACCCTGAACATGGTTCATCTGAAGCTGATGATTAAGTTTGGCAAATACTGGCTACTCATATGACAGCAATTTTGTAAAAAAGTTTGAGATTATCAGAGCTGGCAAAATGTTGCTGGAAATGCCAGCGAGTGGCTCAAGTTTGAAAATGATGAATACAAGTCTGATGTAACTGCTGCATGGAAACAACAGCATATTGGTCAACCACCTGGTCATTGATGTTTTAAAGTTGAATGTATATATGGAGAATATTAAGTCTAGAGACCACTTGATGCTATTTATAATCTGAATTTGATGCATCTGATCATAGAGAAGACACATCTTAATACACCACAAAAGAATAAATGAGGCAGACTTGATTGACAACAGACACATGATAAAATGGAGCTTGCACACCTGTTGAATTATGATTACTTTTTTTCTTTTTGTCATTGGTTATGGCAGCAGGTTTGGCAAATAGACCTTTTTCATAAAAAAGATAATAACAATGCTAATGAAATACAAAGGTTAATTTATATGTTTATCTGTATTTACAACCTGTACATTACACAATTTTGTGCTTGTAATAAAGCTGACATAAATATATGTTATAAATGATAATTAATACAGACAATTTCAATTCTGTGAAGTGTCAGATTTTAAACAAGTATTGAACCTTAAAGTTGAAAGCATTGAGCATTAAGATTTTATCGCTTTTACACTGGGGCAGTCATTGGGAAGGATCACCTGAACCTTTATTCTTAATTACTTAAATATCAGTGTTAAAACTTCAGTGGGGCCAGTGTTCCGACTCAAGATTTTGACAAAAAACAGCTGAAATGCCGATCTATGTCAAATAGTCCTCTTCAAAAGGAAAAGTTAAAGTAATTCTGACAAAAGAAATGTTTCTCTTTGGAATTTTTTTTACAAATCATCACTTATGTCTTTATGAGTGGCCAGAGTGAAATTAAGGCAAAGACCATGGAAGTAATGTGAATTTAAAGTGACAAACTTAATCGAAATTCTTTTATCCGAAATTTTATGAGAAAAGATTGGCTCTGAGGATGTCTCGGAAAAGAAAAGTTTTTTCCTCGTTAAACAAGAAAGGGACCAGATGTATATTGTGAGAAAGACAGGGTTTATTACTGGATGCTAATAGCGTTATGAAAACAGTTTTCTGACAGAGAGACTCAACAGTCTCAAGACAGAAGTCCAGACGAGACGGGATGAGTCAAGTCCAGAAAAAAAGTCACGAGAGAAGAAGTCCAAAGGGGTAAGTGACTAGTTCAGAGTACAGGAACTAGCAGTCCAAGGATGAGGGGGTCGAAATGCGAAAACTCTAGGGAATAGGAAATGTTGGAACACGGTAGAGAGGAAAGTGATGTAATATATCATGGACATTGTACTCTTTTCACCATTTGTTATGATAGATGAAATAAATCCAAATCAGACACTGCTATCCTGTTGATATAACTTCAGTTGAATTAAAATTACCAGAATGTTTTGGATAATATTTGTTATTTTTCTTATGGGTACTCATATTGCATTATTTCTTCCCAATAAGCAGAATGCAATGCATCGAGCAATGCGCACACATTTACCATTCGCTAAGAGGGAACGTTGGTCCATATGTAACTGAAACACTGCTAAAATCCCCCAAAATTTTTCGTTCATATGGGATATGTTTATAATTTAAAGTTTGGAAGGAGATGCTCTTTGTTTATCATTGTTTATAAATACTACAAAAGATGTTGCAATTTAATTGAAACAAATCAACAAAATGTGTTTAAATTTATTAACTCTACAATTTAAAAACCTGATCAAGTAATAATTACTATATGTTCCTAATTATGAATTATAAGGTTTTTTTATTTGTAGATGTATAGAGATTAATAAATTTATGGTCAACTTTAGTGGCTGGGAGTAAATAGTAATATTTGTGCTTTGCATTCACCTAAAAAGTAGTCTCCCTTTACACACAATCAATTATGGAACTCACAATCGATTATCTTGTTGGTTTGCTCAACCAAATGATGATTGATTATAATCGATAATCAGAACAAAACAAGTCTTATCACTACAATACCTGTGCCAACAAAATGCAGTCTCTCAAGACAAAAAGTCTCTCATAGCAGGTTTGTACAAAAGGACCAGTTGCCAGGGTCCAGTTTTCAAACAATTTCAAGAAGAAAAAAAAACTATTCACTGTATGTATATTATTTTCCTTATTGTTTGTTGTTTTGTTTTGTTTTTAGGGTTTAACGACATTTTTCAGCACACGATAGGCTATACATGACAGCTAGTATTATTGGTGGAGGAAGAATCCAGGAAAACCCCCAGAAAGACCCACTGACCCACGAGAAGCTACTGTCATCCTTTCTCACATAACTATATTAGCCGAATCTTAGACTCGAACCCACGCAGACAGAGGTGAGACGGCAGTGATTCGTAATGGACAGCGTTTTACACCACTCGGCCACCATATTTTCCTTATTAATAGTTGTTGCAAAAATATTGTATATATTCATCTAAATACAAAATTATATAGCAAAAAAGAAATAGTAATCTATCTTTAAACATGAAATCACATTTACATTTTAATATCACATAAATATCTTGTCCGTTATAACAACTTAAATCTGTTTTACTGCCGTTTAAACATTTTTGTATTATCGAACATAAAGACAGTTTTGACTGGACTGTGGGGAAATATGAAAAATATATACATGTACATTGCATATCTAACGACTAATGAAAGAAAACGAAACAATTATCTCATCCAAAAACAGAACCATTTACTCAGAAACAAAAGTCAACAGCTTCATTCAAGGATGACAGTGGGATTAACTCTATGAGCAAAGTGTGTAACCTGGCAAGACCAACTTGAATCAATGACAGCTTTGTGTAATCACCTAATAATGTTTGTGGGAGAACAACAAACATCACAAATCTACAACACTGTCAATCAAATCCTGCAAAGGATTCTCTCTGTATGGTTTAATATACAATAACTTATTCACCCCATCCCCCCAATATGGATTAAATCTTAAAAACAAACAATATACGCAACCACTGCATCAACTTAGGCAGAACAATGGCAATTCATGACATGTACATTTGCCTGGCTTACGGACTGCAGCATCTGTCACAGGTAGCAACAATACTTTTTATTAATAAGATTCCTCTAATGTTGGTAATTTATCATAAAAAAATAATTGCTAATCAAGCGGGCGTTGTAACAACTGATTACATATATATGTCAGTGGTGTCTGTTCTTGTGATATGGCTATTAATAGGGATGCTGAGTCCTACAATAAGGCCGGAAAGCAGGCTAAGTGCAGGAATAATTAATCTGGTCTCCTGCTTTTTATGCTCTCTGCTTTGGTAACCCCATATGAATAGTGGAGATCAACCCATGGAGCACATGAAGCAGGGAACCAAACTGGGAAATAAAATACTTTACTCTAGTTTACAACAACAATTATAAAACGTCATAAGCATTAGGTAACAAAAAAGCCAGACATTGGTAGCCAGCCTATTTTTTTTTAATTATTCACAAAGATATGAGCAATTGTTTTTACAGGGATTAAAAAAGGTCATTGGAGTTTATCCTCATTTTTTACAAAGCGGTCAGTCATATCAGTGTCAAAATACATATATTATTTTGCCAAGATAGTGCATGCGGTCATTGGTCGCGTTCAGCAGGTGCTCACTCATAACAGATTGTTTTATAATAATAAATAAGATCTGTGCATTACGATTGTGGTCGGAAATGACAGGTGATCGCATACTGGAGAGGTTGCTTATAGCAGTTTTTACTGTATATCCACAGGGAATAAAGCTTTCCGAGCTAGGCATACACAATAAATTGAATTAGCATACACGTTTTTTAACCAGGAAAATGGATTTCTCAACACTGACTTTTATCTCTTTTACTGGCATCATATTATGCTCAGAAATTATCAATAATTGGCCAGCAGACAGAATTATTAACCAAGGTCTCTAGTTACAATGAGAACCATAAATTTAATTTGTAGTGTTTTTCTAAACTGTTAACTTTTTAATTTTCTTTAGCTTATATACTGTTACATCTGTTATATTTTGGTTTCTTTTGGAGTAAACAAATGACTGAATGAACAGAATAGGGAATCAAAATCAAGAATGGCAGTTCTTTTATGCATCATGCAATATAAAATGGCATCTCCAATAAACATCTGGTTTACCCAAACCTCAGCTAAATAAGTGCGTGTAGAACCGTTATGTCCTGGTTCACTAAATAAATGACAAGGTCAAGGAGTTCAAAGATTTATATTATAGATGAAGTACTGTAAACAGCTGATTATAATATTTACCTATAGCTCAGTCCCCTAAGTGCAACTCGAAACTAGGACCTTTTATACTCTCTTAAAAATAATATTTTTAATTACTTAATAGTTTTACATCAGATGGGAAGAGATCAATTGTATTAAAGAGCAAAAGTCACACAGGTCATGTAGGCATTCAACACTGATTATTTTGTTAATGGGTGACATTTTATAGAATTTGATTCTACATACTTTTAAGTGGCAAATTTTTACTTAATTTGGATTTTTATACCTTCACATTCCTCTGTAAAAAAAAGTGTAAAGTCATTATTTAGATACCCAGAAAAGTCCAAATGGTAAAATAAATGTTAACGTACATAAATATTTTTTGCCATATATGAGCCTAAAGTTGTTATCCAGTACAATCTGGATTCAATGTTGCAAACTGTGAAGTCACAATGAATGCTACACTGTAAGATATCGATAAACAAATTCTTACTACCCTATATTGTGATGATTCCACTTGAAGTGTTCTTTTCTTGACCTAAGTTTAATGGATACAATTGTAAAAGAGCTCTATAATTTTTTTTTAACGAAGTTTCTTCATGACACTTTGGGTACAGATAATTCAAAAATCAACATTGAAAGACTTTGGTAATGAAAAATAGTCTTAGATTTTAAAATAATCATTCATATTTAACTGAAAATGAGTAAATGCACATAAATGACCAATGTGCCTTCTCCTATAACTATGTAATGGGAAAACTTTTAAAAGCTACAGAAGCCTAGTGGTTAGAGCATATGCCTTGGTTTGAATGCCATCAGTCATTTCAAACACATACAAATGGTACTAACAGCTCAGCAAAAAGAGGTTAGTCTTAGCCTGGTCATTCTGGTGTCAGGATAATGTAAATGTGTGAGACATGATGATACATGTCTGCCCATGATGCCACAGTTCTAGATAACACTTTAAACTACCACAATGCAGATATTGTAGCCATGACTGACAAAACATTAAGGCTACGATAAAAATCCAAAACACACACACACATACAAAACGTACATAAATGTGCATGGCAACACCATTTATACAAAATGTGACCAAATACTCTCACATACATAACCTTTTTTTCCTCTTTGCAATTCAGAACATCAAGTGTGTATTGCTGTCATAAATATATTTTTTACATAAAGATTGCTAGCACTTAGCAGCTCATCCAGTGTAAATATCTATAACATGATAATAAAAATAAAAATTCAAGACCAGTTCTGTATTATTGTGTATAGTGTGATAATAATACAAATTCTCAATTAAATGATCCTTTGCTTTTCATGTACACATATCACGTGATATGTTCAGGCCGCTGCGGTAATCAACCTTTGCAGTATCTAGGTCATCCAACAAGGTCGTTTACCCCGCAAATTCTGTGCACGACACATTTTCCTCGTAACCTTTGCCAATCATGTTTTAAAATTAAAAAGTACACAAATTTATGAGCATAACATGTGCACAAACAATAAAATAGACGAAAAATGGTAACACGATGGAGAAGTGCGTCTCTCCAAGTGAGCAGTCACGCTTGGGCCACGTCCACCTAACTTTTGACCATGTGAAGTGCAAAGTAACCCAAGAGGCGATGACCTACGGAACGCTCAGGATTTCCACAAGCAAACTTATACCAATGGTAATTTTTTTTAGAAGCGAAATAAAACAACATAAAGAAAATTAGATGTATACCAATTTTATCATATATTATCATATCTGCTTTTCTGTCAAAATAAAAGTAAATTAAAGTCAAAATTCTTATGCTGACATTTCCCTCGTGTATGAATACGCACGTCAGTTACTGACATAACTTTCAACATCTTTATATAGAAATAAAACCATCACATTCGAAGGACAATTTTCATTACGGAGAAATATGTAATACTTATACGTTTGATACTGCATTCGCATGTACCGAAATCTTACGTAAGATTGCTTAAATTCAACTTACCGCGGGATGTGTAACTCCACGAACAGCAAGCATTGAAGAGGTCAGCGTGAAAAGAGCCTGATCACTCATAACCTTCCACGGAAACAAAATATTGCATTGCGTCTGCTCCTTGCATGCATTAGAAATTTATGTGAAGCTATCTTCTTAGTAATAAGAAGTTAGCAAACAACATGATTTGCGTAAAGGTACATTTATTTTATATAATTACGTGACATTTGTTTATATTTACAGTTCGTCTGCTATAGGTCTATATTTAGACATTCCGCCCTATAACCAAATTGTTGCGTAATAGTTTGGAATCCCGGTGTGTCCCGGCTACCATCTACTTCGTGGTATTAGGGGTAAATGAAAGTATGGATAATCACACTATTATTATTATTATTATTATTATTATTATTATTATTATTGCTGATTCACGATCGCTCGAGATTTTTCAGTTGAGGCCGAGTCAGCGATACATCTACACACTTGATTACACCAGTGTAATGCGGATGCTTATGTAACACCCTCATCCAATTAATTAGTTAATTAACTAATTAATTAAATGCTTGGGAGAGATGTGTTATTATAAGTTTTCTTCTTTTTAGTGATTGAAACAAGTGCATGTTTAGCGATTGAATCGAGTGATTGTGGAGACAGCGGACAAGATAGGTTGTCATACCAAGAAATAATGTAATATGAATAATCAGGGCCCGGAAAGGATTTGTTTAGCTCTAGGAAAAAAAAAAAGTTGTCTGATAACCCCTATGAATTAGATAAAACAGATAAGAAAAACAATGACAATAACCCAGCCCCCCCCCCCCCCCGAAATTTAGTCCTAGTTGACATACCCTGTGAATAATGTACATTTTACAGTTGGAAATATAATAATTGATAACAAAATATATGAAGACGTTTGATTTGATTTCTAACAATTTTGAAGTAACAGGAATGCAAAGCAGAAACACTGGAGAGAATTGGGGGTGGGGTGATTTCTTTATTCAACTTTCTACGTTATCTTCTAGCATTGTTAAAGAAGCTGATTATCAGACTCATTCTGCACAACACATTCATTGGGTGTTGCTCTAGTTTAACCAGAGTTAGTATTGATAGAGTTACTTTTGAGTTTTAACCAGAGTTAATATTGATATCGATATCTTTCACAATATTTCTTCAATTCAAATTAAATGGCGGGTGGGGTATATATGTGCTAATATATATTGTCTGTCTGAGTAGTCGTGTAATGCAGTCGTAACCCATCAGTCCAAGATACACCATATTTCATTTCGTGACAATTATTTTGGCAGTTCAATTTGATTCAATTACTCCTTTCGTAAAGATTGTATTTTAATAACACGAGGTGTGCAATTCGATTTGAATGAGACTGGCTGCGTTCTGGTTCTAAGCGTTCTGCATCCTTTAGCGGAGTTCTATCAGTGACTCTCTGGCCAACCCACTTGTATTTGTCCTACAAATATAATTAGATTTCAGGCAAACTTTTGAGGCAGAATAACACTGGTAAGGTACCACTCTCAGTTGTGTTGTCAACATTACACAGCATGCTCGTTCTGCAGAGTTATAGTCCCTGATTGACAGACCCGCACAACTCACATTACATGTATATGTAACCAAATGACGTAGACGGTTTGATATGGATCCATTTGATGACAAACTTAATATACATGTTAATTTCATTAGTTAGCTGTATTATGTCAGCTGCTGTATGGACCACTGGTGCGGGGAAGGTGTGTTTAACAAGGACAAGCTTTTTGGTGGACAAGATGAAAATCTTATATAAAACGGTTCCAGAGTGTTACGATGCTAGGTCATAAACTGGCAAACCGTCAAAGTCAAACCACCAATTTAAGTGAAATCCCACCTTTTTGTTTCTACTTTACAACGTGAAAATATGAGACACAAAACTTTAAATTCAAAACAGAAATAACCCTAACAATCACAAGTCCGAAATTATAGAATGCTCTGAATGAAGGTCAATAGTATTAAATGTTCGGAAGGACCAAAGTGATATAGTTCTAAATGTCTTTGAACGAGTTCACAATATTCAAAAATATCACTTTACTCCCAAGCCAATAAATACTTAGTTATTTAAATTAATCATAAATAAATAATTGCTCACGAATATTTATTGAATGAAACGGTAAACTGATAACAAATGGTTTGCACAGATTGATCTTAAAACAGGAATTGTTTTATTTACGAAGTCTCCATGTTCACATTACCTTGATGTCAATTATTCTAATGGAAAGTTCCAATCAAATTGTAAACAAGATTCTTTGCAAACGAATATTCAAACAGAGGTGTAGCTAGAGTGTTTGGAGCTATTCCCCCCTCCTCAACTCTGAAACCCGAAAATTCCATATACAACCTATTTCAATGCCCATTTTGGCGCCCTCGTTGGCGCTCCTACCCACCCCACCCCACCCGCTACGCTTCTCTATTCAGAACAAACAAAAATGTATTTCAGCGTCTTTACAATCTGCAATGTTATAAACAAAATTAGCTATGTAAGCATTATGGCTGCAAATGACGATTATCTTAAAGTACAATATGTATATATATATATATATATATATATATATATATATATATATATATATATATATATATATATATATATATATATATATATATATATAGTCATCGACAGACGCTTTTAGATGGTTATTCATACGAATAAGTTTAACGTGGGGATGGTATTAAAAAGCGAGGTTTTTATAACGACAAGGGAAAGCATAATATCAAAATGGTTCCGGAAAAATTCAGTTGACGTTTGATAGAGATAGGGCAAAATATAAGCAAATATTGTAAGTTATATATAAATCCGCCAAAATGTATGTAACACTCAAGCGCCAGAGCGATTTGTTTTCACCCCCTTCCTTCTTTCCTACAGAATTTAATATTTTTATCTCCTCTGATTGATCTTCTCTTTTTTGGGTGGTAGGGGTGGGTGGTATCTTCTTGCTTTTGCCTTCTAAATACTTATTCTGCTTCGCTTTGTCGTTGTACAAAAAATTCTCCAATTTTTCTTTATGTCTCTTTCTGAAATCATCTACCAGTTGTAACGATGGAGAAGGGGGCGAAATTAGGAAAAGACGGCAGTAAATGAACCTACGTTTAATTCATGTCACCCTATTTTGGTGTAACAAGATAACCGGATGGAATTTTCGGATTCACAACATAACACTTTTGACGATGATATAAATACAAGGTTTAGTAACGAATGACTTCAATGAGCAATTAATTATGAATACGTGCGTATATATGTATATGATCTAAATATTGAAATAATTAATAAGAACGCACAGATGTAATTATGAAAACTACAAATAAATTACTTTACAAAATACAAAGACATGGGGTTAATGATTCACAGTGATTACACAATGAAAAGATGAATATAGTTTACTCAGCTAGTAAACAATGTGGAATTTTATTCGTGTAGTAAACAAAATGAATTCATTCAGATAGTGAAATTATGCGAACAAAACTGATCTACAGTCCCAAAAGATACAATGAGTTTTATGAACAACAAAATTTGCCTACGGCTAAAAGATTATATTTTAAGGAGATACACTTCGTCTTCAGTACACTTTATTTCATCTCCACAGCTGCTACGGTTAATTCATGTGGTTGGCTTTACAGCTCGCACCGCGTAGACTACGAAGCAGGACATTTTGACGCAGAGCCGTGTTAGCGCCGGCCGTTTTGGCGCTTATTAACATGAACTTATTTGTAAATAAAAATAGTACATTGCTGGGACAAAAATATTTAGTTTTAAAGCAGTCATAAAATCGTATATTATGCAACGCCGAGCAGTGCTTTACAATGAATTGGCAACGTGGATTCGTGTCACTCGTGGAGTTATAATTGTCGTGATAACATACTATATCCGTTTCATTACGGTCGGCTAGTGCGATTTTGTTGTATGTTGGCACGATGTGACAAGTAATGAGTCCCAGTTACGTAGCATTTAAGCCATGTAGGTAACTGGCACGTTTAAACGGCCGGCGCCAAATTGGCTCTGTGCCAAAACGGTCGCGTCTAACGTCAAAACGGTCGCGTCGAAACGGCGGCGCCAAAAAGTCACGTACCGCGTAGACTACGATCACTCCCATAATTTCGGACGCTCGGGTCCCTATGGTCCCTCTCGATACCCTAGAGGCCCCAAACACTCTAGACGGCACTACACATCTGTACACACGCCGGACAGCTGTACATATATCCAATACCGTGTACTATACACGACACGGACATTAAAGCATAATTACGTTATACACGGTCAGGTATACAGGTTACATTACCGGCACAATAATTACAAAACAACAAGTTTAGAAGTAAACCAAACCCTGCTCGATAAGAATCCTACTGTACGATACATTTCTTTAAAATGTAGCTGTACATCACTAATAGAAATCCCTTGCTATGTCACCCACAAGAATAATAATATGTGCATTATACTGCGAAAACCAAAGCTACATAACAAACATACGAAATTAGAGGTGGTAGTACAATAGTTATATCTTATATACAAAAAATTAATAAACGTACATACCCTACGGTGATGTATTTGTACCCATATATTGTATGTGCACTGAAGGCATTCGGTTCTTCCCATCGAAAGCAATTCGCACTTGCGGCATAGGATGGACTGAACCTACTAATTCGAAATACAGCACAATATACATTAATCACCATTATGTATCGTTGTACAGAAAAAGGCAAACTCGAGTATATGTATTTAATAAATGAAAGGATTTATATAGTTCCGTGACATCTGGAAGAAGAATACTGATTACATCTGCATTAGTAGTGGTAGTCACAGTAATATCACTTTGAGTATACGCAGTATCCGCAAAACTCACACTTTAACAAATACGTTACCATGTTATCGAAAATTTAAACCTGTAAACCCTTACACAGCACTGTATCAAACATTTTCTGTAATGTTACCAGCCTTTGTTTTCAATCTCAGTCAAGAAAAGAGTGAAAGAGAACAGGCGTTGTAAATTTCAACAAATAATATTTTTCCTTAGGATATGAAGTGTAAATGAGAACAAACAAACAATTTACGGCATTGCAAATTATATCCCAAAGTAATTACAGACATGAGCCCTAGCAATTTAAAAACCTGAATAAAATTCAGCAAAAGTCCAAACGATATCTCAAAACTGAAGACTTTTGTTAACTCACATAAACGTAATTACATGTATTCATTGTAAGATCAAGTGAATGTCTTTATCCAAGATATTTATCAGAGCACTTTTTTTATTTCCCGAGAAAATAATCACTCGAATTCAATAATTTGAAGAAAGAAATATATTCAGTCCAGACTGGTGACAACATAATACAACTTTTAAATGCTAGATGTTAAAGCACGAATGGTAAATCATTGCAGTTAATATATATATATATATATATATATATATATATATATATATATATATATATATATATATATATATATATATATATATATATATATATATATATATATATATATAGTTCTCTACTTGACCTAAAGATCACAATTAACATTTTCTAATTGTCTAAAAACACAAAAACATTATCTAATGGAATATAAGCTTCTATAATTGATCTAATGAGACTTGTTTACTTACAACACAATAACCGGTAAAATTCACTTAGAACCTTCCCAAAACTCAACCAAATTAAATATATTCACTGCTACTTGTTTACCTGAATAACTATTTGATATTAATTTCACTCACACACGCGCACACACACATACACACACACACACACACACACACAGAGAGAGAGAGAGAGAGAGAGAGAGAGAGAGAGAGAGAGAGAGAGAGAGAGAGAGAGTAATGATGCTAGTATTAGTTGTTTACATAAACTGAAAGTAAAAGAAATGAAAGGTCAATCAGGTCAAGCAAACATGAACTCACTTTTGGACAGTGTCAAGTCCAACATTACAATATCGCGTAATCAAATAATTGTTTTTAAACTAACAACTTATCAAACTAAATATACATAACATTAAATACATTTTTAGATTTACTAACGATGATTCACTGAACAACAGTATAGGCATTTGAATTTATCAGTTTTGGAATTAATTGACTTTGCTATTAGTCTTAATAACTTTCCGTACCAGACTGCATAGGCAGACATTTTGGTCCATTAGTACTAATAATACACAGGCACAAGCTTGCATTAACCCATTGGTACTGTTACTAACATATAGGGCTGATGTTATTATACTCATGTTACAGTCATGGTGAGAATTTTGTCAGAGTCGAAATGGGAATCTGTCTGTTATATTACATATATCATTCTGAATATAGGTATTACAAACTATTCTCGTTTGCATGTTATTATGTTTGTTTTGGAAATTGTTTTAGGATTATATATACACGAGAACAGGTCGGCATAAGTAATGATCGCATCGTACTGGATGACACAGAGTAAAGAACCATAAGTAAGTTTAATTCAATGTAAACGCTAGAGCATCTTTTCACGCGTCTACAGTAAACATGAATCTCTTTTACTGGTTGGACTCTAACGAAAACTAATTGAGATGTGAATCACATGATGATTAGTCCATTTTGCTGAATGTGGAAAGAATGAAGATAAAGAATTCAAACGGATCAAGCGACAATTGTTCACGTTAATTTATTTACATGCAGTATTATAAACTGAATCTTGTGAAATTAATAGTTATGAAATCATGTTTTATTTTGACAGACACGTGAAACACTTTGAACGCAGGGTCATTCATGAAGCTCACGTGGCTTTATGGCAAGATAGCAGGAAAATGTGCAGGCCAATAGAACTCACAGGGTAGTGCATTTAGCAATATATTGATAACTGAGATGAAATAAAAAAAGACTTGGAAATATGCACCACACACGATTCAGTTAAAATCGGATTTCAACTGTTACAGTATGCACAAGGCTGTGCACTAGCGCAGACTATGCTGAAATCATCAGGGGCTGTAACTCTATAAGAAAAACGCCTATAGTGTTATCGTAATTGAACTCCTTGAAGCTAATGAAATGAATCTTCATGTCAAAACTTGTTTGAAATCTAATGAGAAATATTGGATCTTGGAAATTTACTAGTTAAAAGGAGGGAAACACAGATAAATGGGAGACAACCTTTCTTTATTCATAAAACTTTTTCTAAGTGTGATGTTCAGCTAACCCGCGAGATATATATACTCACGTGCTCAGACAATAATACTTTTGCAAAGCATAATTGACATATGATAACTGATCTGAAAACAAATCAGTTAGACATCGCAAATAGATATATTCCGTTTTCTAAATAAAATATCTGGACTTTTGACCCATGCATGTCTATCTGTTGCACATATTCGCTAGCCAAGGTTGCTATATAAAAGGCAACAGTGGCTTTTGTTGCAAGGTTGTAGTAGTATACAAAATGCCTCCAGTTTTCAATATCACTTAATCAAAGATACTGAGGGAGGAAATATATGCCACATACATGTTTCTGGAGTATAGAGCAATACATACATCATATAGTTTCATGATTAATGTATTTTATGAGTAATCAAAAGGTCAACGTGGTCAAAAGCTAAATACAACAAATTTAACAAAGTCATAAAAACATTGTAGATCATAGTCATAGAGCCCTTCTTGTTTTAACTGTGTAGCTCTTCTGAGATATATGCCATCACCCAGTTTAATGGTTCCAGAATGAACAGTATCTGAGAAAAGAACTTCAAATTTAAAATTTAACCCAAGTCAGTGAAGGGTAAAATATGGGCCAGATTAATCCGCTTTTGTGATCAGGGTGTACTCTTTATCAAAATGACTGAGATGCACAACATGGTTTGGTTTCCCGATTCCAGCATAAGCAACGCTTGAGAAATGAACTTTTAAAAAAATCTGTCTGCGGCATTGGCGTTAACTCAATGTTAACTCAATGTTTTCTTTCTTTACAGGCAAGACAATAACTCTGAAAATAACTTTGAGAAAGGAAAGACTGAATGTTTGACAAAACCATCCATCATTATTGAGATCCACCCCTTGTACAAGAGTTTGCCCGATTTCTCTATATTTATTTGCAATACTGCGCTCTCTCGCTATAAGATAACTAACTCCGCAGATCTGTCAACCCTTACGATACTTTTTCAATGAAGGTTTTGATAATCTTCGATAAAATGGACAAATTTCAACTTTCAATCAGTGTAATTAAATATCATCTACTGACATTATCGACGTGGAAAATGTGAAGTTTGAAGGTTTACACGTGTTAGTTGATGCCGTGATGGCAACATTATGTTCAGCCTAAACGTTTGTTAAATACACGTCGGGAATATAGATCTCCAGTTGTCTCAGAAACAGTCTTAGCAAACTCCATTGTGATTCAAAGATCGTCAGCTCGGCGTAATCCTTATATTTTTCTCTCGTGACAGCGGCAATCATCTCCCTGACCACTAAACCATCTCGACCATACACACAGCATCAAAAACATAAAATAAATGATGTGACACAGTCAGTTGTATCGACAACCGTGAGTAGCAGACACACACATAGGTCGATCGAGTAATTCAATCTCATCCGTCTTTCTGAGTCCTTAGAAAGAAATCAAGGTATATAGAAATAAATATAAAAGATTACAAATATACCCTAAACAGAACGGAAAGAGTTATCCCTGGATTCTACAATAATACTAACATATTTCGTACTTACAAATACGAGTTAATCGCATGATATCACTGTTTGTAATCACACACACACACACACACACACACACACACACGCGTGTAAATTAGATGACGTCATATGTCACCAATGACATTTTAATACATACATATATATATATATATATATATATATATATATATATATATATATATATATATATATATATATATATATGAGCAAGCGTTCGAAAATTCATACTTTTGAAAAGCATAATTGACATTTGATATCTAATCTGAAGAAAAAAAATTAAACGTCGCAAGGAGATATTTTCCGTTTTATTTAAAAAATTTATCTAGACTTGTGATCCATGCATGTATGTTGCTCATCTTTGCTAGCCAAGGTTCCTATGTGATAGCCATATCTACACGTTATTGGATCGAATTGAAATACGAGTGCTTTGTCCAAGCGACATCTTTTGGATATCATAAGTTGCCTCCCTTAGTATGTGAAGCCAACTAATCAAATAGCCTGTTGTATTGTACATAGGTCGAACATTGTGGAGGTAAGGGGGCAGGGTCCAGTTTTTATGTACAAATTTAATGTCGCATGCACCTGCCTAATATAAAAATTCATTAAAAATATAATACGCGAGTGAGGTCAAAAAGGTACATATTTCAAATAGGTATTATGTAGTGCAACATAATCATATCACACACAGGACCTGACAAGTCTAATGAAGTTCTTAGAATAAAATATTTATGTACCCCAACCCCTATTTTATACATGCATTTTTCACATCCGAAGGCCATTTTTGACAGCATGTGGTGCTCACAGTGCAAACGCAAGGCCTTTTCCTAGATGAAAATTTTGAAAAACATTGTCTACTAAATAGCTTGATGCAATTCATAATAGTTGTCATCCATGCCGTTTTTGAGATATTCTACTTGCCTTGAACCCACGTGTCTACTGCTATGGGAGGCTAGCTCTTCTTCCTAGCCGACTATTGGTATTTCACAATCAACATACTGCAGAGTAAGTATGGAAAGTGTACATGTCTGACATCAATTTCAAGAACAACACAGGCCTGAAACACCTAGTTCACAAATTTATCCATATCTTTAATTATTACACAATAGTAGCTCAAAAACTCACACCATAACCTTAAGTTAAGAAATTTGACAGGGGCCAATTTACCAAACTGGACCCTGCCACCTAATTGACTTGCAAAGGGTTCTTTGCAGGTTTAACATCGAAAGTATACATATGTACCAGAATGAAGCCATTACAGGTCTATTTGAGTGAAAGGTATTTGCGCAACACTGACCGGCAGTTGAAAATTGCTTAATTATTAGTCAATTCACAATTTTCGAAATTATGGGCAGCAATCGCCGCCAAAATTATATTAATCAAATGATCTAGTATAAAATCAAATGATTTAACCTAGCAAATGAAATGATCAATCCGGATTCCAAATGATGTGGTGTCACATGAAATGATTTAACAAATAAAACCGAATGATGCATTTAAATTTCAAATGACGTGGTATTAAATGAAATGATGTAGAGTGAAATGAAATGATTTAACCCATCAAACGGAATGATGAATTCAGATTCCAAATGATGTTGTGTGATATGAAATGATATAGCATGAAATAAAATGATTGAACCCCAAAAATGAAATAATTACTTAAGATTTCAAATGATGTGGCGTTAAATGAAATGATCTGGTATTAAATAAAATGATGTAAAGAACAAAATGGAATAATGATATATGCTTCCAAATGACCTGCTATAAAATGATGTAGTCTAAAATGAAATGATTGACTCAATAAATGAAATCATTATTTAAATTGCAAATGATCTAGTATTAAATAAAATGATTTAATGAACAAAACGAATTGTCCCGTGTTTAAGAATTATAATTTATTTGTATTTTTGGGGGGCTCTATTTTCGGGGTCATTTACTGCTAATTCTACCCTGTGGTATTTAATACGAATCGCTCGTATGTGTCCTTATGTTAGACTCTTCGGTGTTAACCATTTCTCATTAGTTTGCAGGTTTATGTGTGCACACTTTTCGGTCTTTTTTGGTGATGTAATCTTCACTTTAGGTAGTAATGCACGTGCATTTGCAAACTTTCTTAAAACAATGGTGTCGAATCACGTGGTCTAACTCTATTTAAGTTCACGTCTCACACCAAGTATACATATGTACCAGAATGAAGCCATTACAGGTCTATTTGAGTGAAAGGTATTTGCGCAACACTGACCGGATTTCGTTGGATTTCATGTTTTGACCAGGTATGTACATGTTAATTTATATTGTATAACTAGTGGGTGAGTGATTTTGTATTTGATCATGTTATGTGTTTGTTACTACATTATTATGATAATTTTAAACTATTAGCATGGGAATAATTAGTTCATTTTCTATACCAATTGGAGCAATATTACTGTTCAAACTTATTTCAGCTTTGAATGCGGATGACTTTTGTTTGATCAGACTTAGGAACGTGGACATTTTGAAATTGTATTGATTAGGTTTGCTTAAACTTTAATATTTTATTTCTTGATCCACTCAATTAATGGACTCTACTGATCGCTTTCCTAACCCTAAGCGTAAAATAAGTCTCTCTTTAGATAATGTGGTCACTTCTTTTGAAAACAAATACTCTTGGAGGTGATTTGTCAATCGATAAATTTGATAGGGCTCGCATTCTTGTTTCAATGAAAAATGTGAATTTTTTTTGGTCAATCGTACACGAGCTATTATTCAGCAGAAGAACAGAATGAAAATGTAAACGGAACTTTCATTACTCAAAACTTAATGAAGACTACGTATAACCAAATAAGAAAACTAAGAACTTAAGAAAGATTAATGTTATTTTTTTCTGGACAAGGGATGGGAATATCTCACTCAAGGAAACGGAAGGTGCGATATTGTACGTAAAACCAATATCAGATATCTCATTATCGTCCTGCACAATACTTAATTAAAATCTCTTTTCTCGGATTTATAAGATGTTAGTGACCCTCCGTTGACCTAGTGGTCAGAGCGTCTGCCTCGGATACGAGAGGCCACGTGGGTTCGATTCCCGGCTATTCAAATTCAAAATCAAGACACAAATCATAAATTGTGTACACAAGTTAAATATTTTCAATAATAATGTACACTGTACAAACTGGCAATTTTTTCAATATACAGTTCTTACTATTAGATATTCTTGTCATCATTGAGAATACAAACAGTCTCATTACTTTATCAAATCTGAATAAATTATAATTTATAACGATATTGTTTGTTTTTTTTTTTTGTTTTTTTTTTTTTGGGGGGGGGGCACCAGACAGATGCCCCCTCCCCCTATTGAAAAAACTAAGAAAAAGTTTTTATGTATGTGTGTGTTCCCCCCGATATGTAGTTTGGTGTTTTTAATGAAATTCCATTTAATTTTAATCTAACCTTAATTTTTTCCCATCGGGATTATATGATAATAGGAGGATATTTTGGTCCTTAGTGTTTTTCTATGACAGTTTTACCCGAACCAAAAGGTCCATCATGGGTTTCTGTCTTAATCTCTTTAAGTTAACCCTGGCTAGGGGTTTCCTGTATCCTGTGTATGCTATTTGTGTTGTGCTATATGTGTGTTGCTATATGTATTCGTATGAATACTGTATTTTTTGTAAGGATAGCCATTCTTGTCAAATTTCCCAGTTTTCTAACCATATAAATACCTCTAAACGGTATTTATTTCAATATATATATTTTAGTTTTATTTAATAAATATGTTTTAATAATTTTGAATTTGGTACAAACCATGGTGTCTTAGTTTTAATTTAAATTGGTTGAAACCAATCTATTGTTTTACTGTTTGCTCTATTATGTTCCATGTTTTGTAATTTCCTTATTTATATACTAGATCACTTGGATCGAAATGGGATTCGTACATTTTTTTTATTATTATTTGCACTTCACCCTTCTCGATCTTTTTTGTGATCTTTATTTATTTATTATTAATTCCTTATTCCGTTCCAAAAGATTATTTTATATTTCCCTTTAAACGGGCTTTCTGTGTAGATTTTCACAAATCTCCACAGAGTAAAAACATTTAACCAGTGATTTTGTATGATAGCATGCTTTGTAGGAAAAAAGGACAGTTCTTAGCTAAAAACCTATCTAATCCGTGAGTTGTTTTGGTTGTGTATATGTCTCTAGGTGAGCTTTATTCCAAACTCTTTCACGGGCCTGTCCACTTCGCGTAGCGCCATGTGATATAGCCCCGTGCTCTCATTGCTCGTACTTTTCTCCTCCTGAGTTCCCTGACCCCTCCTTATCTAAAATTTTCCCCATAATTTTGTATTGGACCGCATGCTATCATATTCTTAATAATAAAGGATGTTATTTCTTCAAGAAGTGTATTTGTAAAGTTTCCATCTAAATATAAAATTTGTATATTGTCATATAATTGTTTTTTTGTGATATTAATGACAATTTTATTTCTATCATTTTGATTAGTTAGACATTCTGTTATAACATGTTTTTTTGGTAAAAAGGAAATTTTTGCATAGTGGACATTTTGGCGACACTGCGATCATACGCCGTCGCACTGCTATTTCCCCTGTCAACCATGCATCATGCATGTATTTGAACAAGGTACTTTTGATTTTAATGGATCTGATTTTGACCCAGTTCCCCCATGCCCTATCCCATTGAATATTTATGTGTTTTTGTTCTATCTTATTTTTTTCCTTATTTATTGTGTTTTGTGCTAGCCATCTGTATGTGCATTTTGTATCAGTGTCCCAGAATTCTTT
The DNA here is from genome assembly GCA_030141615.1 of Unio pictorum. NCBI lineage: Eukaryota > Metazoa > Mollusca > Bivalvia > Unionida > Unionidae > Unio > Unio pictorum. Next base: position 12,089,296 of record JARLTB010000377.1, read on the forward strand.
TACATCCCTATATTTGAATAATAAATCTTTTATTGATCTTAATTTTCTTGGCACTTCTAAGATTTTTGTTAATTTATTGTTCCTATATATATCGTTTCTCTGCTTCATAGAGAAACCAAAATAATATATATAAAGCCCTTGCCAAGGTATTTTTGGCTCCGCTTTAATCTCCTTAAATCTATTTAAAATGTTGGTGTATTTAATTAGGATAGGGTGGGGGAGACTTAAACCTCCTCTCATTCCTTCCCTATATAGAGTATTTTTGTTTGTGTAGTGTATTTTAAAAGCCCATAAATATTTAATAATATCGTTATCTATTTTTTTTAGCGTATCATTTTTGATGTCTACTGTTTTTAATTTGTAATTTAAGTGCACATACATGTAATTCTTGGCAACTTGTGCTCGTTCCATTAAGCATATTGGCAATGGTGCCCAGATTGCTAAATTTGTCTTAATCTTTTCTTTTATTTCTTTTAGATTATTTTTCATTTCATCCTTTCCAAAATTTATTCCTAATGTTTTTATATTGTCTTTAATAAGAAGAGCAGGCAGACCATGTTTCTTACCCCTCCAGTTTCCTATTAACAAGATTTCAGTTTTCTCAGGATTTATCTTAGAACCTGAAACTTTCCCAAATTTGTCAAATTCCTTTATTAGTTCATTATAGGAATTTCCATCTTGGATAAAGTTTGTGCAATCATCCGCATGTTGTAGCATCTTAACTTCTTCTTTAATGTTTGGAACTTTGATCCCTACAATCTTTGGGTTATTCCTAACTTTGGTACTTAGAATTTCTATTGCTATTACATATAATAGCATAGATAGTGGGCAACCTTGCCTCACTGATCTTTGAATTTCAAATTTTTCCGTTTTTGCTCCATTTACCTGTACAATCGAGTTTATATCATTATACAGAATTTTGGTCCAATTTTGGAAATTTTCTCCAAAACCAAATTTTTCTAGTGTCTTATATATATAGTTTTGTTCAAGTCGATCAAAGGCTTTTTCTTGATCAATTAGTACCATAGCACTAGTAGTACCATTTATATTTATATGATCAATTATAGTTTTAATGTTTAAAATGTTATTTTGTATATCTCTTCCTTTTGGCCCACTTGTTTGATTTATATTTATAATTGGGTCAAGACACTTTTTGACCCTTTCCGTTAAGATTTTACTAATAATTTTATAATCATCATTAAGGAGTGAGATGGGTCTCCAGTTTTTTATTTCATCCCTATTTCCCTTTCCCTTATATATTATTGTTATCATACCCTCCCTCATTGTTTTAGACATTTTACTATTCATAAGTGCAATATTGTTGTATAACCATTCTAAAATTGGCGACAACTCCCTGCAGAATTTTTGGTAGAATTCCGCAGAGAGTCCATCTCTCCTTGGTGATTTATTTTTACCTAATTTCCCTATTGTCTCTACTATTTCGTCTTGTGAGATAAATTCCTCACATTTGTTTCTATGTTCTGAGGTAATTTTCTCACAATTTGTCTCTAGTAAGTATGTTTCTATATCTTCGTCCGCTATTCTCTGTGAAGTATATAGGTCCTTATAGTAATTACGTATGTATTCCAGTATTTGAGTTTTGTCTTCTAGTATTTCCCTTCCCGTGTTTAATCTCTCTAATGTTTTCCCTCCCCCCCCCCCTTCTTAATTCTTCCCTTTTATATAATCCCTCTGCATTTTCATATAGGTTTGTAAATATACCTGCTTTTATTTCCCTCCCTTTATAATAATCTTTCTTTAAATTTTCTAATCTTAATACTAATGTTTCTTTTGTGTTCTGTGTTGTTGTTGTTTTTATTAAATTTTCAATAGCTTCTATTTCTAATTTAAAGTTCCTAACCCTTAATTTTGAATGATGTATTGCTATTTTTTTAAATTTAACTTTTAATTTGTCCCATTCTTCTATAATGTTTGTATTTTCTATATTTTTAACTTCTATTTCCCTTTTTATTTCTTCTGTAAATTCCCTTATATTTAATATTTTAGTATTTAACTTCCATGATCCGCGACCCCATTTAGTTCTTTTAGATATCCCTACTTCTAAATTAATTAATTTATGGTCCGAAACTTGATAATCTAATATCCCGGATTTTATATATTTATTTGTGCCAAAACATGTACCCCAAAATTTATCTAATCTACTTGATGTATTTCCTCGTGTATAAGTATATCCCACCCTTAGTAAATTTAAACGTCGATATATGTCAACCAAATCTAATGATTCCATGATAAGTTTCATTATGTCCCTAATCTCTAAATCGTTACTTGTTAATGTATTTGTTGTTCTGTCTATTTCGTCCTCAACCCAGTTAAAATCCCCACCTATTATCAAATTTTCCCCAATATAGTTGTCCAAGTACTCCTTGAATTGTGTTGCAAAGGCCCGTTTCATATTATCAGAGGCTGGCATATATATATATTTAAAAAATTACAATTCTCTATTTTTAAATGAATTAATCTACCTTTAAAAAAAATCCCCTTCCTCTATTCTTTCCCATTTAATTCCAACTCTATTTTTAACCATAATTGCTACCCCTCCCCATTTATCCCTCCCTCCAGGGTCATTTTGAATTATAATACAATCCAGCTTTCTTTCAAGTTGTTCTTTAAATTCGTCTGTTAGTCCGTTATGTGTCTCTTGAATAAAAAGTAAATCAAAATCCTCTATTTGTAGTAGCTTATTAACTTTTTCTTGATTGAGGCCATTAATATTTAAGGACAGTAAACGGAAGTTTTGTTCTTCCATTTCTGGTCTATCCCCAGGTGTCCGCAAATTCCGTAATGGTTATAAATTATTGGCTAATGTTTATAATTTAATGTTTGTATCTTCCCCTCTTTGAGGGGAACCTGGGTCATTGTTTTCAGATTGTGTATCGCTTACTGGTATGTCAAAATCACTGCTTACATTAGAAGAGAATAGGGTGTCATTATATTTCTCACTGTCGGTTTCATTGCCTATTGTTGTGTTAAGTGTGTCCATATTGCAATTTGTTTCGTTCTCCAAGGTGGATTCTAAAATTGAGTCAACATTTCCTTCAGTTTGTGTCTGACTTAATTGTATTTCAGTTGTTTTGTTTTCCGTTTCTTTTTCTTGCGGGGCTTTGGGGGAACTGTTCTGTCTAGGAATGTCTAATAAATAACGAAGGCTATTATTATAACCAATAACTAGTTTTCCATTCATGCATTCACTAAGGTGTGCCAACAAATTTTGAATAATATAATTGTAATATTCAATGAATAATTCTAAAATATAAGTAGCAGCATGTGTGCTTGAGTACACACAACAATCTGATTTCTCGTCACATCTTCGGTATCTGATCAACTGGATTTTAAAATATGGCCCAAATACATATACATGTAACTGTTGACATGTAAGAGCATTGCCGTTAAGTGCAGCAAGAGGAGATAATTTGAGTTAATTGGAAACTTGACTAAAAGTGAAAGACCATGCATATAATGCATTTAAGCGTATTCATGTATGTTTATGAATGCAAATGTTTATGTGCAAGCATTTATACAAGCAGGTGTCTCTAGCTACTTTAATCTTACCGTTGTCATCATTGGACTGTTTTCTTCTAAAGGTGTTTCTTTTTTTACTTAATTTAGTTGAACTGTGTTGAATTTATTCAGTATATTCATTTAACATTGTATCAATCATTTGTTCAATAAGTAAAATAATTACTTCACCAGTTGTTCGCCAAATTAAGCAACAAATCGTCTCAATCTCGAAAAACTTTCAAGCACGATCTCATCTTTTTTCTTTCGTTTGCACTTACTCTATCTATGTACGATGTCAGTAACTGTTTTATAATCGGAGTCGTACGAGTTTACTGTATGCTATCTTCAGAGAATGCATCCATTAAAGAACAGTTACAACATAATAAATCGCTAATAATAATGTATAAATCCATAATGCAGTAGAGAATCCCCATCGGGATATTCAACAATCGCTTGATGTTTTTCGGTCAAGCAAAGAAAATCAACATCACAAAGTTTCAAAACACGTTTTATAAGCAATCACATGTAACTGTTTCAATGCCATTTATTAATAATCCATTCATTTTAATGTCACTATTACTAGCTTTTTCGTGGGGACACTAAAACAAGCTTAGAACCTATAAAAGGTTATTCAATTTCTTTACTTCATTTTAAAATTAGGAGCATCAAAAAAAAAAAAACAAACTCGATTCCTTAGAAAACTTAGTGAAGTTTTTATGTTATACTTTAGTGAAACGCGTTTGAATTCTAGCATTTGTATGGATTGTCTAAAACGCGACGATTTTAAAATACCTTTGAGAAAAGATAAGAAACTGTCACAGACGGGGAGTGATATTAAATGTTAGATAATTTCCAAGTGTCGGAACGATCTGAAAACTGGTCTGTCACGACATTGAACTAATGTGTATAGAAGTTACTTTACGTTCTCGTACATTATCATTAGGTTTAGGGTACATTTTAACCTACTCTCCAACAAGGTTCGGAGAGAGTTTTGAAACTTCAGTTGATATCGCCACTAACAAGTATAAACATATTTTTACGGGGGACTATAGCACTGACTGACTTGTACCTTTTACTTGAGTAAATTTAGTTACTTTAATGGCAAGGTACCTGGACGTTTCGCCCTATGGACGTTCCGGCCCAGGACATTTCGCCCCACATCAATGTGCAAAAATAAAAGTACTGCAGTATAGCAAATGAATAATATAAACAATAAATTAATTTTCTGATCAATTTTATTACATAAACGAAAATAAAGAGGAAAACATTGTCTGATATAACGGCACGCTGAATGTAATGGGTAAGCAGATGACTTTCTTGGTGCTCACTATTAAGAGGTTAGTGTTAGGACCGTTTAGCCTGGTGTCAGGATAATGTGACTGGGTGGGGGACATCATGCTACATGTTTGCAGCATGATGCCCAGTTCTAGACATCGCTATAAACTGCAATACTGCATACATCATAGCAATATGATTGGAAAATTGTTAAAGCTACATTAATATACATTATAGAAATACATTTGTTTTCAGTAAAATTCAGATACTGACTTTGTTTTATTTTGATCTGGGTTTCGTATTAAATTCAGTGGAGGTAACCAGACCATCTCAAATGCTTAAATATTGCCATATTGCAATATAATTTAAGTCACTAATTTATTCGTTAACAAGTATAACTATTAATGTTGTTTGCTTATGTGTTGTGTCCAGAAAATCAAGAGTAGATACAGGAAACATGGTAATAATGATATGGAAATTTGGGAACCATTTTTGAAATGGATGAAGCTAAAATAGATTATATAAAAGATTGGCTGGCAAGGAATGTTTGATAATTAAAGTTAGACTTGAGTATAAATAGACTTATCTTAGGTTTATAGATATTGTCATAGATTGAATTGGAGTTAGTTACCAACCTTGAGTTTCGAACAGACGTTAGTGAAATTTAAATTACTTGTTCTTAACCTTAGTCATAAATTGTGTTTTGGGGAACTTTAGGTAATTTATGCCATTTAAATCTCTTTTGTAGAAATACATTGACAGATATATGTACACATTGGCCTTTACTCGTTTATTGCATAGTATGACTAGATATTAAATAATTTATTTAATTGTAGGTTGAAAAGAGATACATGACATTAGTAGAAGGTTACCTCTTGATTAGGGACCTATATTTTCAAGTAGTTTTTCAGAGTTGCTTAAATGAAACTCAAATATTTAAATGCTGTTTAAACTTTATTATTGGCATATTGGTGTAAATGACCTTGACATTTATTTTAATATGCACTAGAAATATATTTTAATATGCACTAATGTGATCTTTGACAAGCAGAGCTATGTGTTTTATTTACTTATGCATTGTGCTACTATTCCTGGGTTTGTCAAGAAAAGGGAGGGTGGATATGTCACACATTGCTAATTGTATGGAAAAATGGGAACCAGCATTGAAATGGGTGAAGATAATGTAGAGTATGGGTTTGGCTGGCCAGGATTAGTTAATGAAAGTTAAGATTTTAGTTAAAAATAATATTTTGAGAGCATATCCTGATCATAACTGACCAATATAATTGCCCTAGTAAAAATGAAAATGTGTAAGAGTTCAGGTTCCAATAGCTTTTCTGTTAAATTGTCTAAAGTTCTTTTGGAATGATTTCAGATATTTTCTGGTTAGGTAAATTGTCTTTGTATGGGAAAAAAATCTCAGAAAAGGTTATAAAAAAAAAATTATTTAACAAATTTGAGACAAATCTATTTTTAATACTATCAAAATAGTAGCCTCAGCATGTATTACAAATAGGATTATGAAGTATTACTGTACTTAATTAGAGACTATCAAACTGTTTTTATGGCTGGTAGATCTGTTTGTAAAAATATAAGGGCAGGAATGATTTAAACTGAAAAGTATAACATTCCAGGTATGTTGCTGCAGATTGACTCTGTTGAAGAGTTTTATTGTTTGGAATGGGAATTTTGTTTTAAAGTATTAGATTGTTTCAACTTCAGTAATTTAATTATAAAATGGATTCAAAGTTTTTATCACAATAAAAAGTATTGTGTAATTGTTAATGGAAATGTCTTGGTTATCCAGCATATACTTGGCATTCAGAATATAGCCTTACAGTGGTTCAAGTCCTACTTAGTAAACAGGACACACATTGTATCTGCAAATGGAATACATTACAACCCCGTTGATCTATGTTGTGGTATTCCACAGGGGTCTGCTATTTGACCTGTTATCTTCATTCTATACACTCAGCCGCTCTCAAGTTTCATAGAGCATCACCCAGCTTCTCACCAATTGTACAATAATGACACCCAAATATACAAATCTAGTCACCCAACAGAAGTTGATTCTACTATCCAAGGAGTAAAGAGGTGCATTTCTGATGTGAAATCATGGATAACATGTATCATGCTTCAGATGAATGATGATAAAACTGAGGCTATTCTGATCACAATACAGACTCTCTTTAACATCTTTTATCATAGACTATAAATATCAGCAACACAACTTTCAATTCAGTCAGTATGAAATCTAGGTGATAATCTAGACAGACTTTCCCATTGCACCAACAGGTCATGATGAACATATGCAAGGCTGCATATCTTGAACTGAGACGCATCAGTTCCATTCGCAAATATCTTTCAGTTGATGCCACTAAAACACTTGTGTGTTCATTAGTACTTTCAAGACTGGACTATTGTAACTCAATTCTGTCTAGTTTGTCACAATATCTACTCCAGAAACTTCAAAAAGTTCCAAACTCAGCTCCTCGGATCATCCTTTGACTACCACAATCAGAGCACACCTCCCCATTGTTCTGTACCCTACTCTGGCTATCCATTAGATACAGAATCAAACATAAAATTTGTTATGTGCTATGTTTCACTGACGGATTCCAGTCCAACAAACCTATGAGGCCTCACCCATGTATATTTTTTCCCATTAAAACTTGTTTTTAAAAGAACAATTTGGTTGACATGTAGCCACCTAAGTTTTGTGACAGTATACTAGACGTAAAACATTGTTAAGAACATTATATTCTACAATATTAACGAATATTTACTATAATAAGCTAATAAAAACCAGATATTAATTCTGTGTTTTAAAATAATCATTGCTCTTAAAATTAACTTCATTGTACATGTATATCGTAAGAAGCTGGTTGAAAATGTTGAGGATAACCAGTGTCACAATATGCAATGTATACTTTTAATTAGGAACTGTCTGAAACCATATTTGTTCCTATTTTCAACTATGGTGAGAAAGAGGCATCAGAGTGGCTAGGACGTACATGTTTGGAAGTTTGACATTTCTGATATGTACAATGCATTCGATTGAACCCAGGCTAAGTGAATTGTAGAATACGGGCCACAGTGACAACTTTTGTGACATTGTAGTTCTTGAGATACAACCCCATTTCCAAACTTCACAATTTATAGGATAGGTACAATTGTGTTTTTTAAAGAGGTGCCAGATATCCTATTTGGTCATGAAACAGGAGGTCGTGGGTTCAATATACAGCAAAGTCATGCCAAACACTTGTACAAATCATAACAGCTGCTTCACTTAATGGCACTCAGCATTAAGATGTTTGAATTAGGACTGATTGTCCTTGTGTCGGGATAATATGATTAGTTAGAACGCCATGCTACATGACTGAAACATTGTAAAGCTACATTAAAAAACCAAATCGCACACACAGTTGGTCTTGAAGTAAAACAAAACTTGAAGGTTACAAAAATGATATGTATATCACAATGACCTTTTGCTGAAAAGGTGGGGCACTAATAATGCATTCAACCATCTTAGATTCCGCATGAAATAATTCTTGATAAATGAGCTAAAACCCAAAACTTAACATTATGAAACCTAAAATTCTGGTTCATAGTGACCTAATTTGTGGTAACATTGTTATTAACATCAGCTTTTCATCAGATGGCACATTGATGTTATCAGTGATATTTCCTTATCACATTGTTATTCTTCTTACATTAGATTATTATCTTGTACATGTCAAATTGTTTTTAGCATTATGAAGTCAAAATAGTAATTATGCAATTCTAAGGCAGATGTTTTTTCTCAAAATTATAAAAAAGAAACAATCTGATCCCATAAAGCTTGTGATATAGATTTTCACATCAGTTTTTAAAAACATGACTCAAATGTAGGTTTTACTAATCTTCTATACTCTTCTAACAGTTCTCAGTGTAATATTACCATTTTTGTACATTTATTTTTCAGTTTCTTGATCAGTGATTGAAATCCTCCCTTGGTGCTTGCCGTCACTCTGTTCTCTCAGTACTCAGTTATAGCTTGAACCTACGAATGTTTGAAACTCTAACAACGATGGTCATACCCCTCGGGAATTACCACCGATGTTGCAGTGGTGTGCCTAGTACAGTTGTGACAAGATCAATGACTAGGAAGTTGGAAACTGAGGTATGTAGCTTGAAATCATATTGACTGTAGTATTGATTTTATCTTCATTATAAATGTTAACTTGTTTGAAGTATTGATTATATCTTCATTGTAAATGTTGACATGTTTGGTAAATATCTTGATAATACATACTGGAGTCCCATGACCGAAGATGTGGGCTTAAAATATTGTATATAACATTTTGTCATCTCCGTCCAAATATAGAGGAAGCAAATTAATTTATGTAATTGTTTCAAAGATCAGAAATTAAAAGGTACTAATGTCTTAAGATCCAAATGCATAACCTATAGTTTTTTAAAAAAAGGATTCTGGAAAATGAATTACCAAAAGCTTGTTTATTTATCTTTATTTATAATAAAAGTTCAAGCACGTAGTTCAAGCAATTATCATTTAGATTTATTAATCATTTCAAATCCCCAAAGCAGGATCCATATCTTTCATAACCCACACTAGACCAGCAATGTGTACAAATATGTCTGGGACATGTATGATTATTGGTAATTTGTAATTTCCAGCAAATGCTTTGAAGAAAAAAACTTTCAGAAATTGAATTTTACAACAGTTCTGCACTAAAATTGGATATACATGTATTAAATTCTTACTTTTTGCCATACCTCAGATCAATGTTAGCTGATATTTGGACATTTGCAACTGGTAATTAACAAGATACAAAAAGTGTCAAATAAGCTGCAACCAAGAAATGTTGCAGAAAGTTCATGCAGATTATGCCCATCATCAAAGTATCATGCAATCTTTTCAAACTTGGTATATTCTGGCTAAAATACGCCCAGATGTTTAGTAGGAACATTTTAATGTAAATCACATTAAGAGTTTCATCCTAAAACTTTATACTTGTTAATTAGTCTTGCTTTTGAGCATTTTGTGTTTTTTCCAGGTTATCTAAGTTGATTTGAGGTATAAGAGTAAAGGCTTCTTTAAATACTATTCTCACTTGGATATTGTCAGCATCTTATGTAAACATTGCATACAAGTGGGTAGATAATTATGTTCTGGACTGTAAGTGATAATGATTGAAATTTTGTGCTTCAGCCATGCATTTGGATTTTAATATTTTTTAGAGCTACACAAGTTAGTGTGTCAATCTATCATGAGCAGTATTGAGCATTTAGACAACAAACACAGGCTAGGTCAGTGTGACACTCCAGTGACCTGCAATAATTTTATCTCAGTTTCTTTGACACCTTTGCCTGCAGAATCATGCTAGCCTTTCATAACCTTTTGGTAAACAAATCTGAGATTTTATTTAGTAAGTTAATTAAGAGCACAGTCTAAAACTTGTAGGGAGATTAAGAATGGCCTGCAGTCATAAAACTTTTTTGTGATGAAGTGTGTGTGAGAGGATAACAAAATTAAGGAGGAAAGTAAGAATTTGAGCATAATGAATAACACTGAAAACGATTTGTTGATGCAGGCAACATAAGTGACAATTGTATTGAAAATAATAATATATTCATATGATCTAACATGCATAAGGTTATTTACAAAATTACTAGTATGTGATAAACTACATAGTTTAAATTCAGACCTGAATGTAAATTTGTAACCATCAAACCAAAAAACAATCCATTTGGGAGCTGAGACCGCCATAACACAGGAACCATGCAAGTCACCCACTTTGCATGAGGCCTGTGCAGCCCCAAAACGGACAGTGGCTTGCATCAACCGTGCCTTTCTCAGTCTGCTCCCCAACTTTTGTGACTCCCACATGAGAATGATAGAAGTGCCAACTGTGAAGATTGCACCTAGTGAACAAATATCAATGCTGTTATATTCACGTTCAAGTTCTATTGTTCTTGACTTCAGCTGAGGTTTCATCGTGTGTACTTTTCCTGTCATATTTATCAGCAGTGAACCCACTTGCTATTCTGATGTGATTATACAGTGTGAACCCACTAGACCTGAAATGGAAAGAAATGTTTGCGCGAGTATTTATGTGACATGAAAATAATGTGATATAACATATCTATATAATGTAGGAGTGGTGAACCTGATATTTACCCAGGTTATGATTATGATGGAAAATGTACTTGAAGGTGGATTTTAAACAAAATGTAACTGAGAACACCTGATACCTCTTTGTGTGCAAACTTAACCGAAACCCCAAATGAAATTAGAGGTTGGAGTGACGTTCAGAACATCTAATATATCGTTTGAAAGCATCCGATTTCCATCGCCCTAATTGACGAATCTGACTATCGGACAAGCCCTGCGCAGCAGCAGTTGTTGCTGTTCCGATTCTAAAGCTATGACTCTTGAAGCATTTTGGATCAAATCTGCAGAACTGCAGAGCGAGTTTTAGCTGTGCATTGAATTCTGCCAGAGTTATAGGTGTGTTTCAAGGATACATGAATATTGGGCCTGGACCCATACCTCACATTTGGATGTATCGCTGAAGATTTGAGACCGGACACACTGCAGTATTATTGTTTTTTTTATTTTTTTTATTTTTAAAGCTAAATGGAAGTCAAAGGACACTATTGGCTAAGCTTCAATAACTGTTTCATTGGGAAGTCTTGCATCCATCTTGATTGTATCCAGTTCATAGCCCCAAAAGGTCAGTGTTGTACTGGGAAGAAATGTTTTTTCCTCAGACATGGGAACCCCAATATCTGCATAAAGAATTAAGAATTGGTTATAGTTTGATTCCAACAGAAGGAAGTCATCTAAAACATGTACATGTACCATGTGACCAATGCCCAATTTGTCCCGCCACCCACTGTAATGCAGTGCTTAAATATTCAAAAATTTTACAACTGGAGCTACAGCCCATGGGAAGGCACTTGTCATAATAATATAGGTCATTCCAAGAGAAGCCAAACATATCATACTGAGTCGGGCAGAGTGGAACAATTCTGAAGGCACTAGCTATGTCAGTTTTTGCCACAACACAACCTCTACCAAGTTTTTTTAATGATTGCAATAGCATGATACAGTTTGATATTGAAAAACACTTTTTTCTGGGGATATACATGTACCATCATTTATAGAAAACCCTGGAGGATATGATAAATGGTGAATCATGCGAAATGTACCAGGTGTTTTCTTTGGAACCAAGCCAAGTGGTGATATCTGAAATAGCCAGAAAGGGTGGCTCTTGAAAGGCCCTGCAAACCTGCCAGCCTCAAGCTTTTTGTCTATTTTGTCTTGCATGATCTGTGGATTTTGTATGGCTGATTTCAGATTATGTGATTGAAATGGGGACAGAGAACCCTCGTGCCTCACTTTTAATCCAAATGTAAACCCACGTATTAAAATTTGTATCATGGCAGTGTTGTATCTTTTCAACCAATGTTGTAACCTTTCAGCTTTAACAGTAGTAGGAAGCTTACTGTTTACCAAATATATTATGGGGAACCCCTATTATGTAGAACAGAGTGGCTTGCCAGGAACAAGTCCCAAAAGGATAAGGTACGGGACCTGACCCAGTGCCTCCACAATGGCACACTATGGTTGTTTACGAAAAACAAAGGAACAGGTACGGGACCTGGCCTGATATCTCCCTTTGTGGGCAGATGCAAATAAAATTGAAAGCAAAATTAGTACAAGAGCTAACCTAGCCTAGCTATCGTTGAATGATTGTGCGTTATTTTATAACATGCATTGATACGAGCTCCCCGAAGTGACTTCTAAAGGTGCCACTGTCCTTTAGGGGACAAATGAATGCCATCTGAGCGAAACTTCTCCCTCAAATGAGGCATATCGAAGGCAAATTTGCGGGCTGCACGATTCACCCAAAACCACCCAAAACATGTCCAAAACTGCCCAAATCCACAAAAAACATGATGCCAATCATACTCATAATCACAAGAAAACATTGGATACAGTATTAATTTATTGAAACAGACTGCCTTTATTATTTTATTTATTGGAAGTAAACATTGAAACAAGGGAGACAAATGTTACTATCTATATTCATCACCAGTCAGAACTGAACTATATATATTCTGGACAAAATCAAATACAATAAACAAAGTAGCATGTAATGGAATGGAAAAAAAATGTATTTCGTTGCATTTTTTAATTCTCCTATGTTGAATCATTTGAAGTAAATAATTGCTTATCAGTGCCATAACTGTCAAATGCGATTAATACAACATTACAATACAACGAACAACTGAAAGTACCACATTATTTCTTTATAATAGATTTTAGATTTCTATTATATATGTAATGTCTCACTGGCGATAAAAAATGTATAAATATGTACTAAGATTATTTTTCCATGTCTAATCAAACACAGTTTGAAAACATGAAATGTGTATCAACAGTAAACTAATGAAGTTAAACTCGATTGTATTTTGCATATTTTAAAGCAAAGCATTAATAAAATCAAAATAATACATGTAATGTATGCAACAAATTCAACAAAAATTATAAACATTGCAAAGACTTTTACATGAAATTAGTTTTAAAAAAGTGTAACAATGGAAATGCGTAGCTATGTCTCGACATTAGACCAAATTGTATTGCCATTTTTTTTGCGATGTTCGTTCCGACTTTGCGTGCTTTCTTTGCCCAGGTTTTCATCCTGCATCTATTTTCGGCCAGATGCATTTGAATTTTCCATTGGATGAATGATATAATTAGAAGTATTGTAATTTAGTTGCTTTTGTAAAAACTGTGTAAATATTCTTGTCTTTTCTGCTGATGTTTTTGTGCGCCAAATCGTTTCATCAATAATATATGCACAAGAAGGACCAAATAATTTATAATTGCCAGAAGCATATAGTGCGCGACGCAAATCTATTAACTGACCTCGAGTTACACTATATAACCTGTTAATTAATTCGGGAATCTTGTGTTGTTTCCAATCAGCAACCTGCTTAAGTTTATTATTGATAGATTCTGAGTTGTTGTCTGTCCAAAGACTCATGATAGTTTTGTTTTTTAGTGGTTTATACACAAACATTTTAATTTATTTGACATATGAACTTTTTGAAGTACTGTGCAACATTTGGATATTGTTTTAAATACATTGTCAGATCTTCTCGTTTAGCAAACTCAGCGTCATCTTGACTAAATATTAGACCACTGTCTTCATTGAAGAGCATACGAAATATAGATTTTGTGACAAGATCGTCACATCTATGCTTATGCAAAGAGTGCCGAATGTTGTCTTTAATATGCTTAGTACAATATAAATATTCTGCATTACAAAAGTTAGATCTTAGAGCATTTGTCAAAGATTTCTCATCGTCCGTACCAAATATAAACTTATCATCTCCAATTTTTTCGCGAATATTTGAAAAGAATTTGTAGTATGTGTTTTCATCTGACTTCCAATGAAGACATAGTGGACCTAAGAAAATAGGGTACTGGCTAGTTTTCCTGTTGATAACGCTTCTATTTTTGTATGACATGGCAGTTACAAAAACCTTACCCAAGTTAAAAGTTCGGTCTATTCCAATCACGCTTTTATCATGTCCTGAACAATTTTTTATCAAGTCTAAAATTTGTTCGGTAGAATACAGTACAATGACCGGGCTTTTTCTTTTTGTCAGAATCACTTCCTGAACATATTCATTTGTGTGAAGCTCACCTAAAATTTCTAATAAATCATCTGCTAAATATTTTTTTCCTGGTTCAGATGTTTTGATTTTCTTTTCTCTATAAATTTTGTCTTGAATTTGCCTCGAAGATTTTGGTGCAGTAAAGCTATCTTCCTTATTCATCTGCAAATATCTATCTGTAGCCTTTGTCTCTCGTATATCATGTACAGCTTCTCTTAAAATGCTTGGATTTGTTCGCCTATATGGCTCATTACGCTTGCTGTTTCCATGTGGTTGATTAATTTGTAATAACCTTTCCCCGCAGTATTCTACCACAGCAAGTTTTGGGATAAAACTGAATTGACTGGGTGCCTTAATTATAGTTGTTACACGTTTTTTAAATTTTTCATCTCCTTTAAGCTTTGTGTAATATCGGTGGAATGAAAGTACTTCTTCTGGTTGTGGTTCAATTGGAATATATATATAATATTCTTATTTTGTACTTGTTTCATACATATTAAATTGTTTTTTTTATATAAACCAGACGCAGTCTATTTTCCAATTCAAGCAAAAACGTCTGGTTTACAGTAGTTCCCGCATGCGTGTTCCATACACCACAATCGTCGGGAAATTCATGTTTGCCTTTATGGCTATTATCTGTTATGTCTATTACAAAATGGGGGTATATCAGTTGGACAATTGTTAGTGTTAGTAAAAATTGATAAAATGTCTTTGTTGCTTAAAAATTTACCATTTTGCTTCAATTGATTTATGCAACCTTCATTGTTTTCATAATTATAAACTTCATTTTCGTGGTGATCTGTAGCATTCTCGTTCTCCACAGGCACATTATGGCTAGAAATATCACTGTCTATTGTATCTATGTAATTATCAGCATATTCTTTGACATCATCATCTTTGACACCAAAACGGGTTCTGATTAGATGTTGGAAATCTTGATTTCAAGCTCGGCCTATTCTCACACTGATGTAAAGTACAACTAAACTATTTGGCAATTCACTAATTACACAGATACTTAATACTTCATTTTAGAAGTAATAAGATATCAAACTGATTGGACTATGTCTTTAAGTAGAGTGAAACAATTTGACAAACTAGCTTTCCTAAACCGGGTGCCTGCCTGCTTTGCCCTGACCCGACACGTTACTCTAAGGAGAGACTGCCATTTAACGCGGGTGCCGGGGAGACTGCGACAACACAGCCTAGTGTAGTCAAAGTTACCTTTGGTCCCCACCAATCAAATAGCCCGACCTTCGGGCATTAACTGGTCGTGAAAGCACATAGTTGCGCATGCGACCTTAATTCATATTTTTTTTTTATAAAAAAAATCTCTATCAGCATCATAACAATAAGTACTGTTACCATCCTCGGACCCACTGAACGATAGTTGACGTACTTTTAATGGTAGCTGCTTGTGTGATTGTGTGGCTCCATCATCATAATTGTTGTCATCATCAGCTAGGTCATCTTCATGAAAGCAATCGCGCTCACAGGCAGACGATCCAGAAGACGCTATTTTGCGTTTTGTACTTTGTTGTCGATTCGTATTTAGTCCACGTTCAGTAACGTCCGTGACTGCCGCAAGTGGTTGATGTTGTAATACACATTTGGTTCCGGCATTTTCCCAGCTGAATACCACAATACTGTCCATGGTGAAGCAGACTCGAGCGGATTGCTTGGATAAAAGATTTTGTTGAGGTAGATCCGGGCACCATCTTTCTCACCATTAACATTTGGGTATATGCTTCTTATTGGGCACATGATGACATCACTAAGGGCTAGTAAATGCCAAGCATTTGAAAAAGCTCCACTTGTACCATCATCAAAACATGCTTCATCGTAGTCGCTGGATACCAAGTATAATTCATTGCTAATTGGGTGATTCATATATGCACCCATGTTTTTCACCAACTGTATACATGTTAGATATCTCAATTGAGTTGCAAGAGATTCATTGCCAAGGAGTATGATAGAAATAGCATTATACAGGCAGTTCCCATCACCTGTGGTTGTTATGGGATTACCATATACATCGTCGACGTAGTTGGCCATGATATATGCAGCGATGGAATCAGCACTTGGGAAGTCTGTATGTTGCTTCACAGGAATAGATAGCCGGGGCTTAAAAAGCAGTTCTCTATCAACAGCAGCGGTAAATTTATTTAGGTCTTTTGATCTTGAAGCCTATAAACGATATATTATACAAGTTAAATTACAATCGATATTGTTCTGTCAATTATGATTTGAAGGTGAGATAAGGCTAGAATTTTCCTATAAAGTACTCAAATTCAAGTAACCCATACATTCACATATTTCTGAAGGTGTTTTATAATAATTAATGCAGCTATAAATGTGTTGTTTTTTTTAAAAATAGTAATGGCAGGAGACATCGCAAACATTATCCGATTTAAGTTACGGTGTATACAGAATATAAATATCATAATTTTATTACTTCATTTGGCTATTTAATTCTGCTGATGATCCCTCGGCGTGTTGGAAACGGTTAATACTTTACTGCTCTAGTTTAGCGTGCTTACGAGCACGGACAGAAGGCTTACAAAGAAAATATACACTGTTATCAATTAAAGAATATGATATCCGAATAATGTTTCACACTTTAAGACGTATACAACAATATTACACTGCAACATCTATGTTTAACGACACAAAAGTTGTGAATACTCCACTAAACACCTTAGCGTTAACTATACTTAGCATTAATAATTGGATTATTAAAATTGTAACTGAGCCTATGTAATTACATAACGAATATATGATAACGAATATTAATAAATATTTAATTGACCTATAATTTCAAAGAATACACTTACAAAAATATGATATAAAATATATTCTATAATCAGTCGATTTTGAAATTGCTGAATTGGTAAAAGTGTACATAATTTTTTTCCCATTCCAACAATAAACAAATATAATGTTTAAAAACACTACATGAGATGGCTCATATTTGTGTTGATTTTATTTCGACTAGAAACATGCTAACAACTTTATGATGTAAATTTACTAGGCAAAAACTCGTTTTACAGTTTGTTATACGTGCTAAAAAAGTTGTACTTTTAATATATGGTATAAATCAAGTTGTTCCACTGTTTTCATTTTCATATTTCACCTGGTCTGAATCAACCGGTAATATGGACCTTATCAGCCATGGTACGAATAAGCCTTGATGCAATCTACCAGCATTCATCATTTTCTTGTGATGTACGTTAACATAAATAAATTGTATAGTTGTTATAAAGAGATAGTTCTCTTAACACAAGATTATTTCTCATAAATGCTTGACAAATCATTGAGAGTTGTAAAGATACATGTTTAAAACACACATATTTTAATTACTGTGTTCTGTTCGGTCCATCGGCTTCTTTCATTCTTGGGGACCACGTTATTGCTAATGGAGACAATATATCTGGTAGCTATGTGATGACACAAACAATCAATTTACATTGAAAGGTGTTTTAGAGATATATTGCTGTTAAAAAATTGAACCATTAACAACCGTTAATTAAAAATGAAAATTTACTCACCATCCCGAGACGTCACAGTGCACTGACAAAGTCAAACCTGGATCCATTCAAAGAACGACAGGAGGTACACATATAATCAAACTCCAATTCTCCCCATTGTCTTAGCTCTTTGTCACTCATGGACTGACACTGTCTATGGTACCAATTAGCACAAGTAATACAGTAAACACACTCAAATGCACAAGTTGCACTACAACAGCCACATGGAAATTTACTGGCGTGCTTTGGACCCATTTTGCACAATTAAATTACAATAAAGATATATTTATCATGTAGCAAATTATACTCGTTGAAGCATATATTCAGAAATGATAAAAATTGCTATTGCGAACTTTATATATATATACCATATAAAACAATTACAAAACAATCTCACCATTCTCATTAATGTTAGAGCATCCTACCTTTTATTTATTCACTTCTTTGATTTGTACTGCCATCTGTAACTTCCGTGGAAAGCCGCTTTGTCAAGGCATGTATTAGAATAAGAGTTTGCTGCCTTGTGCATTGTTTACCTTAAAACTATAGAAATTACAAAATAATTCACCATTCTCATTCATTGTACAACAACCGATTTTTATCTACTCACTAATTAGATTTGTACTGCCATCTGTAACTTCCTTGGACCGCCGCTTTGTCGAAGGATGTATTCGAATCATAGTTTGCTGCATATGCATTGTTTGACTTAAACTATAGAAATTACAAAATAATTCACCTTTCGCTCATTCATTGTAGAACACTATGCTTATCTACTCACTAATTTGATTTGTACCGCCATCTGTAACATATGTGGACCGCCGCTTTGTCACTTCATTCACTCAACGTTTCTGCCTTACATTTATATGTATGTATTTATAGATCTTCACATGTCTCACACCAATGAATTACATGCGAAGAAGACTGCTCTATCATTAGAAAATAATGAATAGGCACTTAGTTTCTCTTCAAGTTAAAAATAAAAAAATCAGTACCATTATGATTTCAAAATTTTATTTTTATTTAAGATGTCAAGAAGAAACATAATAGACTGCTATAGCCTTTAGCGACAACATAATGTTAATAAAGACAATAACGAATAATGTAAACTTGTACAATATCGTGCATATATTACTGTTGTCATTCTCATTGATTCACAATGAGACAGTTTGTATATTTCATTTTATTTACATGTTTTTGTGGTTTTTGGGTAGTCTCCCTTTTGTAATTTCCATACGATTTAAATAATGCGGCATAATTAGTCGTCAGTTTCAACAAGATAGTAATATTTCCAATGTTTTCTTGTGGTTTTGAGTATATTTCATTTTATTTACATGTTTTTTGTGGATTTGGGCAGGTTTTAGGTGGTTTTGGGTGAATCGTGCGGCTGCAAATTTGCTATTATGGTCCCAAAATGTTAAATAAGGATAAGCCGACACTTCAGATCGCACAATATCATTGACCTCTTTTGCTAAGTGACAGTACATCTCCTTATAGTTTTTATCTGCTGCTTCATTGTTATGGTTTAGTATTCCCGCGACCCCAACTTGGTGTAACGTTGCCGGGAATCTAGGCATAAGCTGAATAGCGGAGAACTCAACCCATGGAGAACTTGCCTTGGGAGAACTCATCCCAGGTGTTAGGAGAAGTTGTCCCATAGTGGTCGGCGAAGTCGTCCCACTTTGCCTGGAGAAGTCGCCCCAAGGATAATATATAATAATTCTGAGATTTTGCCACATGGTTGTCAAGGCTTCATTTATTGTTGTTATTTTTCAACTTAGTAACTTATTAAATCTATAAAATTTGCATTGATCAACTTCGCTTATGTACTTAACGAAACATAAGTGTTTTCTGTCCCTTTCGCTCTGCTCTTCAAATGATTATATGCGTTTTATTTGGAAAAATAAGAGGATGTAAGCATGATGGTATGTCTGCAGTTTTAGATATAAAATGGTGCCAACATGATAACCTAAGTCATCCTAAGATGACGTTATGACATTGACTTTTATAACCCGAAATCGACTGAATTGGCACTGACCGTCAATAAGCCAAAGTGTTATTTATTATCTCTCTAACTGAACAATTTAATCTGATTTTTCATTGAGATTTGCTAACCATTAACAAATGATACTTGAACTCAATAAACAAAAACATTATTGATGTCTACACAAGAAATGCGGTCGCTATCGAGTTAATCATCATGGCTAATGCGCAGAATTCGGAAGGTTTCTGAAAGATCAGTCATACTACATCATTTAGTGTATTTTGTGTGTTCGTAATTTTATTATTTCTCAATAATAAAAAACTTTTTCAAGTTAAAAAGAGAAGTTTAAAAAATATTTCACTACTAAATTTCCGATGTAAAATAAACTAGATTACGTTATTTATTAATATATAATAACACCGTGATCATGCGTACTAGACACAAATTAACTAATGAGGCACAAATCAATGTCGCTGACACGTTAACTCGTTATAAACGTTTCTTTCCTAAATGCATACATTTTTGCTATATCAATATACATCTATCATTCCAAAAAGGTCGTGATACATATGTAACACTTTTTATGAACAGGCGATTTGTTTTGTAAAAAATGTTTTTTGAGTATAAAAGGCGCTCAAAATTTACTTGTACGTTTTATTATAAATAATACAACCAAATAAAAGGTTATTGTTGATGCATACCATTTTTTAAAGTGCCTTGTGTTGTGATATTCATTGGTTATAAAATATCGGCATGAAAGACAATTCGCTTAGAGAGTTATAGTTGGTGTTAAACTGTGTTGAAATATTAGATGAAAACTGCGGATCTCTATAATTTTATATATGAAAGTGATGATTATTCATAGTAGTTTCTCTTATATTTGCACATCATGAACACCGGTGTATGTTACATTTAGATGACGAAAATGTTCTTTTTTCTTTTTCTTTTGTCTGTTTAGTACTAATAAAAAAAATCTTGCAAATTCTTGGGTCTTTTTTAAGCGATAATTGATTTATTTTTGTAAAGTGTTTTTACACTGGTAAATAGATAAATTTATTTGATAAATTTAGGAGACTTAAATTTATTAATTATACGACATAGATTAGATAATGAAGGATTCGATCGTATTCTGAAAGGATTTACATCTCTTTATATTGTACATGGGGTGACATGAGGATTATTCCAAATATTGGTGGATATTCGTTTCCTTGATATGAATATTTGCAGAGATAGTGTTATCAATATTTTATATCACATTTACATCTGAAAATGAAACATGCTTACTAGATGCAGTACAGTCCTACCCGTTTATCTCGACATCCTCGGGACCGAGGAAATATTGTCGAGATAAGTGTTGGGGGGGAGGGGGATCTGCAAAAAAAAAAAATGCAAGTTAAATTCTTCAGTAAGGGGTAACCGGACATCAGTGAGTACTGAGTAGTATTCACACTTTGAAAAAAACAATGTAAATTTTTAGTACGTGGGGACAAAACTAGAGTGAAATACACTTGTATATTGACAAATAACATTTTGGTTACCTTTTTGTAATAAAGTCCACAATAAAGTATTGCATCGGTCAAATCCTGATATGAAAAACATGAGAGATTCAATGTCAGCATTAGCACGTGTTTGTCTAGTTGTTAGTTGCATGGTTCAAGTACATGTACTTAAATCAGCCTAGATTTCGGTCAGTCTGTTCCCATGTTATTCAGGCTACCAAGCGGACTATTCACAGGGAAATGAAAAACTGTCAACAGTACATGTATTCTCCACAAATACTTTTGTATCCGATGTTATGACGTACATTAAAGCGACTGCACCAACCACTTGTTGCAGCGAAGTTCTCCACACTAAGCTTTTTCGATAATGCTTAATTGAACCGTGAACCGTTTAGATGCTTCCTTTATGTCTTCAAATGTACCAGTGCTGCTTCTTCCTTTGAGGAGCGCAGTTACCTTCAACTTAGTCTTTCTTTATAGACTCTGCAGCTTTCATCCTTCCTGGACGTGTTCTTTTTAAATGAACAAAGTTCACATACCTCTTTGCGAGATGTTCATCCCTTAACTTCATTAACAGCCAGATATTTAGTTTCCAAAGACTGTAAATTTAATTTGCGTTTTACCCTTCTGTCGGTAGCCATCGTAAATGTAAATAAAGTTAAAAACGAAACTTTCACAGCGAAAATCACCGATCACTTTCAAAGGTCTCGGAAATGCGTAATCCGTATTTTCTCGCAATTTTTATATATGGGATTCAGAAAATCACGTATATAGAGTCCTCTGTATGCATCAATTTCCTGGACAGCAAATTTAAGGGCTTGAAAGTCCTGCTTCGACCACTGTTGATTGGGAAATTGTGTTCATCAATTGATCCTTTTCACTGTGCTGATATATTTACAATCACAAAATTCAGTGGCTGAAAGACCCACAGATGTAAATGTTGTCATTGTAAGAGTACATTTGAAGAACATGACCCACAAGCTAGGCGGCAAGATCAAAGACTTAACTGGCTGCAGAGTGGTGAGAAAACGTGCTGCTATGGGTTTGTTTGTTTTTTTTATCCGACCGCGACATTAAAGCCCGGCGGCAAGATCAACTAATTGTTGAACAAAGTATTGGTCTTAATTGGCAGCTTGTCGACATAAAGGTTTTGAAAACAAAGGATTTGTTCAAGCTGGGACCAAGGGCTTCTGTCGACATATACGTTTTTCTTTTATCTCTACGTCGACATAGGCATGACAATTTGATAGTAATAGTAGACCATGGGACCGGGACTTTGCTTTTTTGTCGACAAAGGCGGCTTGTCGAGATAAGCAATGTCGATATAAACGGGTAGGACTGTATAAGTAAATTTAATTGTCTGGTGAAAATGATTTAGGCGATCAATACAATTTTACAGTTCTTCGGTTGACTGCTTCCAGATATAAATGTCATCGACAAATCTGAGCCAAAGGGATGAATTAAACTTTTCGTTTTGAAGAAAGTCCTTTTCAAATTTACCCATGAAAGGAAAGCGTATAAAGGAGCCATATTAATACACATTGCGGTATCAATTATGTGTATGTATTTCGTTTTTTTACATTGAAAATAATTATTTTCCAAGATAAGTTTTAATATTATATAAATATCTTCACAAGATAGTGGGCTATTATTAGGATTGTAATCAAGAACATTTGTACACGCTTCAATACCAGCTGCATGCGGAAAGTTGGTATATAGTGATGTTACATCTAATACTACCAGGATTGAAATTAACAGATAGCTGTGGAATAGACTTTATGTAGAATTGATGTGTACGCATGCTAGAGGGAAAGTATCAAATTCCTCATATACAGATTTTTTGTGTGTAGCCATCTCATTAATGCATGTTGAAATTTGTGTTTTAATTTCTATTGACGGATCTTCGCTAATATGTCTGTAATAGTTTTCGTCATTTAATTGACGTTCAACTTATTTAAAATAATCTTCTTGATTCATAATACTGACAGTTTTTGACTATATCATCCTTTTTAATCACTATACTGTCATAAATTCATTAGATTATTTAAAGACTGAATATAGTCTTAGAAATATTACTATAATATTGTTTTTATGATTACAGTTAATATCTCTTTTGTGATCGCGTATAAAAAAAATCTAAAAATGAACCACATAAAAGATGTTTTAATTCTGCTATAAAAAGGTTATCTGGGTTTGAGGGCGACTTCTCCAGACGAAGTGGGGCGACTTCTCCAACCACTCAGGGGCGACTTTTCCATATACGTTGGGGCGAGTTCTCCATGGGGCGAGTTCTCTGCATACCGCATAAGCTGACACAGAACGATCTGTTTAACCTTATATTTCCTATGTAAAAGCATAGCCAATGCGACCATCTTGTGTGCAATTACTCTGGCGATGTCTCTGCGTTTACATCGTTGTCCCCAATCAGAATAATTACAATATTGGGGTTTCTTAAGCGGACTTCATTCATGTCAAGGCGTAAATACTTATCGATTGTGTGCCCGCCGATACCCTTCATGTTTACCGTACAAACTTCCGTTACATTAAAGACTGACTTAGTCTAAGATACTTCCCGGACCTCAAATACCGATCTAACCATTTACAAAGTGAATGGCCCATCATAATTGCTTTTGTCATTGTCTTTCCAAAAATTAAACGATGGCTATGTACATAAAGAAAATTCTAATAACCTTCTTCTTTCCAAAGTGCGAGCAAGAAAATGATCCTCACAATTATGAGAAATAATTGTGCAAAAAAACCAAAAAACAGGAACAATTAAAAGGATTGTAAGGAAAAAGAAGAAAAATGTAAAATTTATGATCTCTAAATATACTACCTGTATCTCCAAGAATTCTTTGCAAGTGACGCTAAGGATGCTGGCCCATATATTCATACTCCTTAACTATCTTCCATTGGCTGAACGAGTCATGTGACCTCATTCCTGGGTTCAGCTGCCCCCTCCCAATGGTCAATATTGCACTAGTGTAAATAGTTTTAAAGTACTAAACAGCATTAACAACTAAATGTTTAAAACGGCAGTATCCAGAGAAGTCTGGCAAATACATAAACATAGCCTTTTTTATATTCATTGTCATAAAGTCACCATATTTTGAGAGAGAGAGAGAGAGAGAGAGAGTGAGAGAGAGAGAGAGAGATATTGTTAATATCTTCTGCAATTTTGGAATCTGGGAACATATTTTTAATTACTTCCATTAACTTGTAGGCTGTGCTCAATTTACGATCAGCTCATAGAATCACCTCAGCACGTTATCTGCTTTTGAAATATGTGCTGATCACTGACTTCCTTTCCCTTCATCGTTGACAAAATACTTGTATTTCCCTTCACTAATGATGCCAATTTCGCATGATTTTCCCATTCCACGTGCCGTGAAAAGTCATTTATTCCACCATGTTTGTTCACATGAAAAACAGTTACAAACAGTGCAGAGCACAAAATGCACTCCTTTAGAAGGTGGTTTAAGGCATGGTCACAGAATATTATGAGCTGGTAGAAAATGCTTCTTTCTATGTTTAGACATTCTATTTTCATCATCAGATTCGAGCTGAAACTTTATTGTTGGCGGCATGTTTAAACAACCGGATGTTGAGAATGTTACTATCAGTGATGTGGCGCCGACTACAGACCCGGACGCGGACCGAAGAGACGATACAACAAAACTAACCGGAATAAAAACGCTTAAAAAATTATTTAAAAAAATAAAAAAAATAAATGCAACCTCAAATCGTATTTTAAAACCAATGACCATACTACCGTACGAATGAGCTTTATTCCGTACAAATACAGTCAAATACGAACTGGTAAACAGGTCTGCAAAGGCAAAAGGGAGGGGGGTGTCAGATTTTTTAGTTTTTAATACTCATTTATATTAATTTCAGGATAAATTACCGTATATTGAGGAGTTAATCAAAAACACTATTCCACATGATTTCCGTTCGATCATAGGAGTCTGACGCTGTTTCAACAATGTTAAAATTACCTACACTTTCAAATACAAAAATTGTCAATGAAACAGAAATTGGAATATTCTTTCAAAAACTAAATGAAAGAAGTTATCATCACAAAATTACAGAGACTATATTTGATGGTGCATACATTGTTGGTAAGAAGCATTTATAAGTACTTGACTTCAAATATCTTGCTGCATTAAGTCAGTCTGTAAACAACTTTGCAATCGGTAAATGCTATGTATTTTACCGAATTATACTAAATGGAATCCTTTATCACAATGTAAAATATAACACACATTCAAGAAATTCTTGCTCTGTTCTTTTTATATTTAATGGTGTAAAACGATGTGGACAAATTACGTTCTATGTTAAAGTTTATCCACTGTGCTGCTGTTTGATGAATGACTCCAGATGCACTCCTTCATTTTTTGCAATCTAGGAAGCTTGAATTTTACATTTTACAAGCTTGCAGACTTGGGAAAATTCCTTTTGCAAGCTAGCTTAATTTGTGTAAGTTTGAGATTTTACAGTAAGCTTGCAGACTTTGAGAATTTCCTTTTGCAAGCTTGCGCAAGCTTGCAGACTTGGAAAGATTCCTTTTGCAAGCTTGCGCAAGCTACCTTACTAAATTGTACAACTTCAACTAGCTTGCTGCAAGCTTGCTGCAAGCTTGCAGCAAGCTTGCTGCAAGCTTGTGGAAAGCATGCATTTTGGTTTGGGAATATAGATTTTTTGACTACATTGTAGGGCTGCTTACTGTTCTCCAGTAGCCTTCCAAGCTAAGAATTAAGTTCCTACATAAAACTTAGCATTTATTCAAGTCTATTTCTTAAGTCAGTGAGTTTTTCAGCATTGAGTAAAAACCTGTTTTGACTTTCTGATGTGAATTGAACAGATATAGATATAGGTATATGAGCTCTCCTTTAATTTTACATTGAAAACATCTTGAACAATGACACAATGATTGAAGATTGCAAAAACTCTTACTGATTTCTGTAATGTGGTGATAATGTAACTTGCATCTTTTTATAACAGAAGTTTTAAAAAAATGTATATATTTCCACTGCATCAGATCAGCTCCCAATGTGTGTTTAGGAAGTAAATAACTTGCACCAATATGAAAATACTGCGGAGCAAAGTTGTGTGCTGCTAGCATTTTGTCTCCTCTACATTTTCAATAAATGCAAAAATTGACATTTAAAAGCTGACATGTCATCTTCCCAGCTGAGTGATATCAGAGTCTCTTGTGTCCTTTTATTGTTATTCCTCTCATTCCATTCTATTGTTTTTCCTTACTGCTATAAGTGTTGGTGCATTTGGAGATAAATGGTGTTGCATCACTCATTGGGTTCAATACTCAAGATCAGGGACACGAGTCAGTATTTTATGCTTCAGTCACATTTGTCCTAAAGTTCTCCAACTGAATAGCTGTTTCAGATAAAGATCGATACACTTAGAAACTTTCAATACAGTGGAAGTTATGTTGAATTGTATAATTAATGTTGTTGGTCAAGGAAGGAATCATAGTACATTTACTTTTCTCAGTTTGGATCTATTTAAACAAATAGCCAGTGCAGCGTAATTCTCACTGTTGAAGTGATTGTTTTTTAAGCTACTTTATTATAATAGCTCTTCAAAACAAATTTCACTAGTACTGTATAGGGAAACTATTTGGTTTGAATTTTTATTTCCCCACAAGATCAGGTCTAACCTCCTTTGTACCTTTGTATATTCTTGCTAATGGTATGAACAATTGGAGAATCAAATTATCATGGCTTTGTCTGATTGGTTGTTATGGGTGAATGCCATTTTTTTTCCCCCAGCAAATGATAGGCTATACTTAGTAGACTGTATATTGTGTGGGGAACCACCAGTCCACAGGAAGCTGGTGGCTTTGGCCAAGACCCAACCAACATGGGCATAGATGCGATGTTAGTGATCTACAAAGATAAGCGTCTGAGACACGTTTTCACACAGGGCACTCAGCGCTTCATCTAGAGACTCAAACTAGTTTTTATGAACTACCAATGCTGACCTAGTTCCTGACCTTGATTTAAAACCAGGAACAACATTTTAAAAACTATTCATTCACAATGTAAGATTAATAAATTGTATCAAGGCCATGATTGGAGTAGACAAATAACCAGTAGTGATTGTTTCATATTATGTTTTTCCAGAGGAGTGACTCGCATCTGGTCAAGTTATGCATTGTAGCTAGATTTATTGTTGTTTGAGAAAGAATAGTTATTAGTGCCATAACACTTGTAAAGTTAATGTGTATTATTTTGTTACCAGTTTTGGGGCTTTTGATTTTATTTGTCTTAAGATTGTTTTGATTGTAAGAGATTGTTTTTACCTGAAATAACTGCTCTAAATTCTAGGACAAAACTGTTATCAAAATTTATACAGAATTCAATTTGGAATATTATTTTCTGTGATTTAACAAACAACTGTTGACATATCAGTACAATGTTGACCACTTGATTCCATCATCAGGATTTGAACTTAAACTTTTTATTACTAAGACTTCACATTTTTAATTTTTAGATAATTTTTGGATTTGAAGTTCATATGTAAAATCATAAACAAAAATATTCCACCATTCTTCTGATTAATGATAGAAATCCATGTAAAATCATGATTGTTTTTAAAGTTGAATTTTGCCTTTTTTATGCTTTATTTTTAATGATATACACTGAGCACACATGACTGGTTAAAATGTATTCCAAAGAAATGGAATCCATGTTCTTTCTAAATAACACAATGAGGTAACTGACTAGGGTTGGTATTGAATTAATGACTTTTTAATTTCAAATTACAGAGGTATTAACTGACAGCTTCATTTCAGTTAAACCTGTCAAACAAACCTTAATACAGTGAGCACACATGACTGGTTAAAATGTATTCCAAAGAAATGGAATCCATGTTCTTTCTAAATAACACAATGAGGTAACTGACTAGGGTTGGTATTGAATTAATGACTTTTTAATTTCAAATTACAGAGGTATAAACTGACAGCTTCATTTCAGTTAAACCTGTCAAACAAACCTTAATACAGTGGACACATGTTGAACATGGACCTTTTTGGCATCTCTTTGCTTTTGTTTGTAAATTCGTTACTTTGTAAAGGAAGATGTTACAAGCAGAATTGATAAGAATCATTTGCTGTACTAGCGTGTAAGTTATTTGATTTTCGGGTAAGACAATGATAATCACGAGTGGAATTTTTTTTTTAACTGCCTGTCAATAGACCAGGATAACATTATACAGAAAACATAACATTCAAATTTATTCTTGGCCACTGATGTAGCTGTCTGGTAAATATCATCTATTTTGTTTTGTGATTTTTACCACAATCATTGTTGGCAATGCTGCTGAGTATTGGACACAACACATTGTTGAAGTTCACTAATTAAATGAATAGTGTAATTGTTCAAATTATTTAGTGATGAATAGTTTGCATTACAATTTTACTCTGGATTCTGATATTTTATATGAAGGATTTTCATTCTTGTTGCATGTATTACTTTGCAGCAAATTTAGAAGAGAATTAGTTATCCCTAAGAACCTTTTCTTTTTTGCATCTTGTCAGTAATCGTGTAAATGAAAAACTGTAAATTGTATCAAAAATATTTTGATGTGTAAAATGACACTATTCTACAAAGAACACCTTATCATGTCCTTTATATACAGTGTTTAGTGCATCTTGAAACCATGAAAGTGAAAATGTTATGGTCATACACCAGAAGATGTTTTTAAGGGTTGGACTCTTGTCTGGTTTTTGCTATTCATCCATACATCTGAGGTTGTTTTTTGTTCTAAACTACATAAAGGATTGCCATAAAACATGTATTTATCAAAGGCGTATTTATTAAATGAAAACTGATGCACTGTCATCCAGTTTGGCTACTCTTCCAGAATGGGTGATCATAAGCATGTTTTCGTAATTGTTATAAATGAAAAATTTGCTGATCCGACATTTAGTATGGCTTTTAAAGCGTCCATCTTGAACAGCGTCACTAATCCTGAAGATTTACCAGTAAACTTGATATTTCTAGTGGTCTCTATGTACAACTTTGCTGATCTTGCCGTCAATATTATTGCAATAGTGGCCATCTCAAAGATCTTCTTACCACTACTCCTCCTAATGGCTTCATTAAATCAAAATGATCTTTTCACCAAAACACATGTGATCCTAAATGAAAATAGTGCCAATCAGATATACAGTATAACCACAATAGTAACCATCTTGAAAATCTTGTTTCTCCTGATAAACAGAAAGTCATATCACATCAAGCTTTATATCTCTATGGTTATAAAAGACAATTGTGCCAATGTAACCTCAGATATGGTTACATTCTTGTTATTACCCTCCTTGTTGATAGATGGTCATATCAACATGATTTTCTTCACCAGTTTTCTTATGTCTGCTAGTTGGTCCTACATGAAATTGGTACTGATCTGATATTCAATATGGCTGTCAGGATAGTCACCTTGAGAATGATCAAACTACTTCTGAATGTAAAGTCATATCAACATGGTCTTTCTACAGAAGGCTTTTTTTTATATTACTTTCTGGACCTACATGAAAATGATAGGACATGTGCAGTTCGGCTCTATTGACAGTATTGTCATCATTCTCACCCAGAATGGACAGTAATATTTACATGGAAGTTTCCTCTAGCTGGTCTGAAATAATGATGGTACTGATCTGATAACAAAGGGCCGACTTGAATATCGTTTATTATTTAATAGTATTATAAGTGTTCAGCACTAAGCAGACTTATTGGAAATTCTTTTCAGACAGCAGAATGTCAGCCATTTTGAAGGACTATTGTTGGATGAAAAATTAAAGAACATTGCTTTGAAATAAGAGTTTATTATTTTTAGGAGACATATCAATGCAGTATTTGTCTTGTTGGCTAGTATTACCCCATGGGTACACAAACTAATATTTTATCACACTTAAGAAACTACTAATCTTAAGTAATTAGAAGACTAGATTCAATAAAACAAAGTTGCTATATTTATCATTTAAATTGTAGGGCATTATTTAGCTGCTTTGTTTCTTTTTTATATGCATGTTGCAATTTAAAAACGTGAAAATGCCCTAATGAGGATGGATATCAGCAAAAGTAGTTTGTTGATAATATACTGGAAAGATTAAGCTACTAATATATGTATGATAATAGGACAAGCTATTCCAACTACTCCTCCTGTGAGTGTCATTCACAAGAATGTTGATTAGAATGACCCTGTTACTGAATCTGTTTGATCAATATTCACAACAAGATTAGAAAAAAAATGTAAATAATACAATTAACTCCTTGAATTTGTTTAATAAGATACTTTTTGTTGCATATTCCTGTAAACATTACTACTAATAAAGTTTGACAAAACTGTTTTGAAATTTTTGAGAATCAATTCAGACATAAAATTTCACCATAAAGAAAAAACAGAATCATATTGAATGTGCATAAATCCACCTGTTAACATGGTTATGTTAGAATCAGATCCAAACAAAAATTTAGCACAAGAAAACACTGCAAATCTATTCTATTTTTATTTTGTTACATTACTATCAGTAGGTGCACAGTTGAGTAGCTCTACCTCTCCTTGTGCTCACAAACATTCCAATTCTGTTTCAAATGCAGATTCAAGACCTTACGGTGGGTTATGAGACCTTGGTCGATGTCGCCCCGTTGTCTGACCTTCCTGACCCCCTGTCAGAATCCTCTGCATCATTAGACATGCCTGCTGATGTGCAGGGAGCTTTGAGCGGGAAAGAAAAGGTGTGTCTGGAACCTTTTCGACGATCTATCTTCCAGGTTGTTGACCTTGTGGGTGTGCGTGCGTGTGTGGTGTTTGTGTTTTTTCTTGTGTTTGTGTTTTTTTCTCGTGTTTGTTATGTCTTGTTTTGTGTTTGTCATGTTTTATTTTTCTTTCTCGCGTCCGTTCGCGTTCGTTCGTGTCCGTCGCGTCGGTTTGTGTTCGTCGCGTCCGTTTCGTTTCGTCCGTTTGTGTTCGTCGCGTGCGTTTGTGTTCGTTGCGTGCGTTTGTGTTCGTCGCGTCCGTTTGTGTTCGTCGTGTGCGTTTGTGCTCGTCGCGTGCGTTTGAGTTCGTCGCGTCCGTTTATGTTCGTCGCGTCCGTTTGTGTTCGTCGCGTCCGTTTGTGTCTGTCGCGTGCGTTTGTGTTCATCACATGCGTTTGTGTAAGTCGCGTGCGTTTGTGTTCGTCACGTCAGTTTCTGTTCGTCGCGTCCGTTTGTGTAAATCGCGTGCGTTTGTGTTCGTCGCCTCCGTTTGTGTTCGTCGCGTTCGTTTGTGTTCGTCGCGTCCGTTTGACTTCGTCTCGTGCATTTTGTCCCTGTCTTTGCCCTTGTCCTTGTCCATGTCCCTGTCCATGTCCCTGTCCTTGACCTTGTCTTTGTCCCTGTCCCTGTCCTTGTCCTTGTCTTTGTCCTTGTCCATGTCTTTGTCCTTGTCCCTGTCCTTGTCCTTGTCCTGTCCTTTGCATTTTGGAATTGTCAATTGGGTTTTGTATTTGTCCTATGCATTTTGTGTTTGTTCTATGCCTTTTGTATTTGTTCTGTGCCTTTTGTATGCATTTTGTATTTATTCTGTGCATTTTGTATTTGTTCTGTGCATTTTGTATGCATTTTGTATTTATCCTGTGCATTTTGTATTTGTTCTATGCATTTTGTAATTGTCCTATGCATTTTGTAACTGTCCTATGCATTTTGTATTTGATGCATTTTGTAATTGTTCTATGCATTTTGTACATTTTGTATTGTCCCATGCATTTTGTAATTATCCTGTTCCTGTATGTTTTGTAATTATCCTGTGTGTTTTATATTTATCCTGTATGTTTTGTATTTATCCTGTATGTTTTGAATTTGCTATGTGCATTTTGTATTTGTCCTGTGCATTTTCTAATATGACCCATTCATTTTATATTTGTCCTGTGTATTTT
Organism: Unio pictorum; assembly: GCA_030141615.1. Classification (NCBI taxonomy): domain Eukaryota; kingdom Metazoa; phylum Mollusca; class Bivalvia; order Unionida; family Unionidae; genus Unio; species Unio pictorum. The sequence continues at coordinate 12,121,729 of JARLTB010000377.1, forward strand.
GTAATTATCATTTTGCATTTTGTATTTGTTGTGCATTTGGTACATTTTGTATTTTTCCTGTGCATTTTGTAATTGTCCTCTTCATTTTGTATTTGTCTTGTGCATTTTGTAATTGTCCTCTTCATTTTCTTTCTCGCGTCCGTTCGCGTTCGTTCGTGTCCGTCGCGTCGGTTTGTGTTCGTCGCGTCCGTTTCATTTCGTCCGTTTGTGTTCGTCGCGTGCGTTTGTGTTCGTTGCGTGCGTTTGTGTTCGTCGCGTCCGTTTGTGTTCGTCGTGTGCGTTTGTGCTCGTCGCGTGCGTTTGAGTTCGTCGCTTCCGTTTATGTTCGTCTCGTCCGTTTGTGTTCGTCGAGTGCGTTTGTGTTTGTCGCGTCCGTTTGTGTCTGTCGCGTGCGTTTGTGTTCATCACATGCGTTTGTGTAAGTCGCGTGCGTTTGTGTTCGTCGCGTCCGTTTGTGTAAATCGCGTGCGTTTGTGTTCGTCGCGTCCGTTTGAGTTCGTCTCGTGCATTTTGTCCCTGTCTTTGCCCTTGTCCTTGTCCATGTCCATGTCCATGTCCCTGTCCTTGACCTTGTCTTTGTCCCTGTCCCTGTCCCTTTCCTTGTCCTTGTCCCTGTCTTTGTCCTTGTCCCTGTCTTTGTCCTTGTCCCTGTCTTTGTCCTTGTCCTTGTCCCTGTCCTTGTCCTGTCCTGTGCATTTTGGAATTGTCAATTGGGTTTTGTATTTGTCCTATGCATTTTGTGTTTGTTCTATGCCTTTTGTATTTGTTATGTGCCTTTTGTATGCATTTTGTATTTATTCTGTGCATTTTGTATTTGTTCTGTGCATTTTGTATGCATTTTGTATTTATCCTGTGCATTTTGTATTTGTTCTATGCATTTTGTAATTGTCCTATGCATTTTGTAACTGTCCTATGCATTTTGTATTTGATGCATTTTGTAATTGTTCTATGCATTTTATACATTTTGTATTGTCCCATGCATTTTGTAATTATCCTGTTCCTGTATGTTTTGTAATTATCCTGTGTGTTTTATATTTATCCTGTATGTTTTGTATTTATCCTGTATGTTTTGAATTTGCTATGTGTATTTTGTATTTGTCCTGTGTATTTGGAACATTTCTAATTGTCCTATTCATTTTGTATTTGTCCTGTGCATTTTCTAATATGACCCATGCATTTTGTATTTGTCCTGTGCATTTTGTAATTATCATTTTGCATTTTGTATTTGTTGTGCATTTGGTACATTTTGTATTTTTCCTGTGCATTTTGTAATTGTCCTCTTCATTTTGTATTTGTCTTGTGCATTTTGTAATTGTCCTCTTCATTTTGTATTTGTCTTGTGCATTTGGTACATTTTGTATTTGTCCTGTGCATTTTGTATTTATCCTGTGCATTTTGTATTTGTCCTGTGCATTTTGTATTTGTCCTGTGCATTTTGTAATTATCATTTTACATTTTGTATTTGTTGTGCATTTGGTACATTTTGTATTTGTCCTATGCATTTTGTCTTTGTTGTATGCCTTTTGTATTTATCCTGTGCATGTTGTAAGTGTTATGTGCATTTTGTATTTGTCCTGTTTGTTTTGCTTTGCTGTGCCAGATCTTCACAGATGAACAACTGCATGCATTGGAAGTAGAACAGAATGCAGAATTGACGAGTGTAAAGGATAATAAAAATGTACCTGGTGGTTGTGGAATGCTGATGAAAAAATAGTAAAAGAAGCATGACTTAATTGCATCAGGAAACTGATAAACTTTTGTTTTCTTTCAGATCGTGTTGAAATTCCAAATGCAATTCAAGATTCACTGGAAAATTAGGGAAACCAAACTACCTTTTCTTCCCAATCTAGGTACTTTCTTAAGAGTGATCATTTCATTTTTGCCTTTCCATTGCATTTTATTTTCTACTGGCCTTTCATCCATAATTTGTTAGCTGTGTAGCTCTCACTCAAACTGAGATTAGTAGACCTGTTTCTATGCATGTGTAGATGATTTTATAATTGCATTGGAATGACCCTGCCTTTCTTTTGGACGTGCATGCAATACATTTTGACTGCATTTTTAAATGAAAATCTTGTTACCTATGTAGTCAGCTTAATAGAAGGTTATTTACTTGCACTTTTTCTTTTTTTAAAAGCAGTATCACTTAATAACATCAAGAAACTTGATGAAATTTGTTTTACTTCAGATCATAATGATGTTCCAAATGTAATGCAAGAGTCACTGTAAGAAGAATGAAAGCAAAATGTCTGATCCCAATCCAGGTACTTTCATAACAAAGGTCTCTTTTAATTTCTATGCTTCCATTGAATTGTAGCATGGTATCTGCCACTGGCCAGTCATCCATCACTTGTTGCTGGGTAGCTTTTGGCCAAATTGAAATACAAAGGCATGTTTTATGCATATTTAGACAGTTTAATGTGTTTATCATTGTATTATAATGACTTTCTTTTGGACTAAAATGCAAAACATGTTAGCTGCATTATTTTTATATAAAGCCTAGTTGTTTCATAACTATTATAACAATAGGTTCTTTATTGGCACAAACATTTTTTTAAAAGTCTCAATCTGTCTGAAATTCTAATCTTGAGATTTTTTAAAAATAATTACAGTAATGATTTCAATTCAAAATTATTGATAAATATAGACATGTCCCTGATGCAATATATATATATATATATATATATATATATATATATATATATATATATATATATATATATATATATATATATATATATAAATTTAAGATAATTATTCAACCGCATAATCACAATAGGGCTTGTTATTCATGCTACAAATTGTGTTATACCCAGCACAAATATTTGGTGTCATATACTTAAAAACTACATTATAACAGGTTTCTCTTGTGCCAATGTGACCTCAGTCATGGCTACAATCTTGTTATTGCTCCTCCTTGTTGATGGATGGTCATATCAACATGATTCTTTTTGCCAGTTTTCTTCTGTCTGCTAGTTGGTCCTATATGAAATTGACACTGATCTGATATTCAATAGGGCTGTCAGGATAGTCATCTTGAGAATTGTATAATTACTTCTTAATGTAAAGGCATATCAACAGGGTCTTTTTACAGAAGGCTTTTTTATATTAGTTTTTGGACCCACATGAAAATGATAGGACATATGCAGTACGGCTCTATTGACAGTATTGTCATCATTCTCACCCAGAATGGACAGTAATATTTACACGGAAGTTTCCTCTAGCTGGTCTGAAATAATGATGGTACTGATCTGATAACAAAGGGCCGACTTGAATATCGTTTATTATTTAATAGTATTATAAGTGTTCAGCACTAAGCAGACTTATTGGAAATTCTTTTCAGACAGCAGAATGTCAGCCATTTTGAAGGACTATTGTTGGATGAAAAATTAAAGAACATTGCTTTGAAATAAGAGTTTATTATTTTTAGGAGACATATCAATGCAGTATTTGTCTTGTTGGCTAGTATTACCCCATGGGTACACAAACTAATATTTTATCACACTTAAGAAACTACTAATCTTAAGTAATTAGAAGACTAGATTCAATAAAACAAAGTTGCTATATTTATTATTTAAATTGTAGGGCATTATTTAGCTGCTTTGTTTCTTTTGTATATGCATGTTGCAATTTAAAAACGTGAAAATGCCCTAATGAGGATGTTTATCAGCAAAAGTAGTTTGTTGATAATATACTGGAAAGATTAAGCTACTAATATATATATGATAATAGGACAAGCTATTCCAACTACTCCTCCTGTGAGTGTCATTCACAAGAATGTTGATTAGAATGACCCTGTTACTGAATCTGTTTGATCAGTATTCACAACAAGATTAGAAAAAAATGTAAATAATACAATTAACTCCTTGAATTTGTTTAATAAGATACTTTTTGTTGCATATTCCTGTAAACATTACTACTAATAAAGTTTGACAAAACTGTTTTGAAATTTTTGAGAATCAATTCAGACATAAAATTTCACCATAAAGAAAAAACAGAATCATATTGAATGTGCATAAATCCACCTGTTAACATGGTTATGTTAGAATCAGATCCAAACAAAAATTTAGCACAAGAAAACACTGCAAATCTATTCTATTTTTATTTTGTTACATTACTATCAGTAGGTGCACAGTTGAGTAGCTCTACCTCTCCTTGTGCTCACAAACATTCCAATTCTCTTTCAAATGCAGATTCAAGACCTTACGGTGGGTTATGAGACCTTGGTTGATGTCGCCCCGTTGTCTGACCTTCCTGACCCCCTGTCAGAATCCTCTGCATCATTAGACATGCCTGCTGATGTGCAGGGAGCTTTGAGCGGGAAAGAAAAGGTGTGTCTGGAACCTTTTCGACGATCTATCTTCCAGGTTGTTGACCTTGTGGGTGTGCGTGCGTGTGTGGTGTTTGTGTTTTTTCTTGTGTTTGTGTTTTTTCTCGTGTTTGTTATGTCTTGTTTTGTTTGTCATGTTTTATTTTTCTTTCTCGCGTCCGTTCGCGTTCGTTCGTGTCCGTCGCGTCGGTTTGTGTTCGTCGCGTCCGTTTGGTTTCGTCCGTTTGTGTTCGTCGCGTGCGTTTGTGTTCGTTGCGTGCGTTTGTGTTCGTCGCGTCCGTTTGTGTTCGTCGTGTGCGTTTGTGCTCGTCGCGTGCGCTTGAGTTCGTTGCGTCCGTTTATGTTCGTCGCGTCCGTTTGTGTTCGTCGAGTGCGTTTGTGTTTGTCGCGTCCGTTTGTGTCTGTCGCGTGCGTTTGTGTTCATCACATGCGTTTGTGTAAGTTGCGTGCGTTTGTGTTCGTCGCGTCCGTTTGTGTTCGTCGCGTCCGTTTGTGTAAATCGCGTGCGTTTGTGTTCGTCGCGTCCGTTTGTGTTCGTCGCGTGCGTTTGTGTTCGTCGCGTCCGTTTGAGTTCGTCTCGTGCATTTTGTCCCTGTCTTTGCCCTTGTCCCTGTCCTTGACCTTGTCCCTGTCCTTTTCTTTGTCCTTGTCCATGTCTTTGTCCTTGTCCTTGTCCCTGTCCTTGTCCCTGTCCTGTCCTGTGCATTTTGGAATTGTCAATTGGGTTTTGTATTTGTCCTATGCATTTTGTGTTTGTTCTATGCCTTTTGTATTTGTTCTGTGCCTTTTGTATGCATTTTGTATTTATTCTGTGCATTTTGTATTTGTTCTGTGCATTTTGTATGCATTTTGTATTTATCCTGTGCATTTTGTATTTGTTCTATGCATTTTGTAATTGTCCTATGCATTTTGTAACTGTCCTATGCATTTTGTATTTGATGCATTTTGTAATTGTTCTATGCATTTTGTACATTTTGTATTGTCCCATGCATTTTGTAATTATCCTGTTCCTGTATGTTTTGTAATTATCCTGTGTGTTTTATATTTATCCTGTATGTTTTGTATTTATCCTGTATGTTTTGAATTTGCTATGTGTATTTTGTATTTGTCCTGTGTATTTGGAACATTTCTAATTGTCCTATTCATTTTGTATTTGTCCTGTGCATTTTCTAATATGACCCATGCATTTTGTATTTGTCCTGTGCATTTTGTAATTATCATTTTGCATTTTGTATTTGTTGTGCATTTGGTACATTTTGTATTTTTCCTGTGCATTTTGTAATTGTCCTCTTCATTTTGTATTTGTCTTGTGCATTTTGTAATTGTCCTCTTCATTTTCTTTCTCGCGTCCGTTCGCGTTCGTTCGTGTCCGTCGCGTCGGTTTGTGTTCGTCGCGTCCGTTTCGTTTCGTCCGTTTGTGTTCGTCGCGTGCGTTTGTGTTCGTTGCGTGCGTTTGTGTTCGTCGCGTCCGTTTGTGTTCGTCGTGTGCGTTTGTGCTCGTCGCGTGCGTTTGAGTTCGTCGCGTCCGTTTATGTTCCTCGCGTCCGTTTGTGTTCGTCGAGTGCGTTTGTGTTTGTCGCGTCCGTTTGTGTCTGTCGCGTGCGTTTGTGTTCATCACATGCGTTTGTGTAAGTCGCGTGCGTTTGTGTTCGTCGCGTCCGTTTGTGTTCGTCGCGACCGTTTGTGTAAATCGCGTGCGTTTGTGTTCGTCGCGTCCGTTTGTATTCGTCGCGTGCGTTTGTGTTCGTCGCGTCCGTTTGAGTTCGTCTCGTGCATTTTGTCCCTGTCTTTGCCCTTGTCCATGTCCCTGTCCTTGACCTTGTCTTTGTCCCTGTCCCTGTCCCTTTCCTTGTCCTTGTCCCTGTCTTTGTCCTTGTCCCTGTCTTTGTCCTTGTCCTTGTCCCTGTCCTTGTCCTTGTCCTTGTCCTGTCCTGTGCATTTTGGAATTGTCAATTGGGTTTTGTATTTGTCCTATGCATTTTGTGTTTGTTCTATGCCTTTTGTATTTGTTCTGTGCCTTTTGTATGCATTTTGTATTTATTCTGTGCATTTTGTATTTGTTCTGTGCATTTTGTATGCATTTTGTATTTATCCTGTGCATTTTGTATTTGTTCTATGCATTTTGTAATTGTCCTATGCATTTTGTAACTGTCCTATGCATTTTGTATTTGATGCATTTTGTAATTGTTCTATGCATTTTGTACATTTTGTATTGTCCCATGCATTTTGTAATTATCCTGTTCCTGTATGTTTTGTAATTATCCTGTGTGTTTTGTATTTATCCTGTATGTTTTGTATTTATCCTGTATGTTTTGAATTTGCTATGTGTATTTTTATTTGTCCTGTGTATTTGGAACATTTCTAATTGTCCTATTCATTTTGTATTTGTCCTGTGCATTTTCTAATATGACCCATGCATTTTGTATTTGTCCTGTGTATTTTGTAATTATCATTTTGCATTTTGTATTTGTTGTGCATTTGGTACATTTTGTATTTTTCCTGTGCATTTTGTAATTGTCCTCTTCATTTTGTATTTGTCTTGTGCATTTTGTAATTGTCCTCTTCATTTTGTATTTGTCTTGTGCATTTGGTACATTTTGTATTTGTCCTGTGCATTTTGTATTTATCCTGTGCATTTTGTATTTGTCCTGTGCATTTTGTATTTGTCCTGTGCATTTTGTAATTATCATTTTACATTTTGTATTTGTTGTGCATTTGGTACATTTTGTATTTGTCCTATGCATTTTGTCTTTTTTGTATGCCTTTTGTATTTATCCTGTGCATGTTGTAAGTGTTATGTGCATTTTGTATTTGTCCTGTTTGTTTTGCTTTGCTGTGCCAGATCTTCACAGATGAACAACTGCATGCATTGGAAGTAGAACAGAATGCAGAATTGACGAGTGTAAAGGATAATAAAAATGTACCTGGTGGTTGTGGAATGCTGATGAAAAAATAGTAAAAGAAGCATGACTTAATTGCATCAGGAAACTGATAAACTTTTGTTTTCTTTCAGATCGTGTTGAAATTCCAAATGCAATTCAAGATTCACTGGAAAATTAGGGAAACCAAACTACCTTTTCTTCCCAATCTAGGTACTTTCTTAAGAGTGATCATTTCATTTTTGCCTTTCCATTGCATTTTATTTTCTACTGGCCTTTCATCCATAATTTGTTAGCTGTGTAGCTCTCACTCAAACTGAGATTAGTAGACCTGTTTCTATGCATGTGTAGATGATTTTATAATTGCATTGGAATGACCCTGCCTTTCTTTTGGACGTGCATGCAATACATTTTGACTGCATTTTTAAATGAAAATCTTGTTACCTATGTAGTCAGCTCAATAGAAGGTTATTTACTTACTGCTTTTAAAAAAAGAAAAAGTGCATCACTTAATAACATCAAGAAACTTGATGAAATTTGTTTTACTTCAGATCATAATGATGTTCCAAATGTAATGCAAGAGTCACTGTAAGAAGAATGAAAGCAAAATGTCTGATCCCAATCCAGGTACTTTCATAACAAAGGTCTCTTTTAATTTCTATGCTTCCATTGAATTGTAGCATGGTATCTGCCACTGGCCAGTCATCCATCACTTGTTGCTGGGTAGCTTTTGGCCAAATTGAAATACAAAGGCATGTTTTATGCATATTTAGACAGTTTAATGTGTTTATCATTGTATTATAATGACTTTTTTTTGGACAAAAATGCAAAACATGTTAGCTGCATTATTTTTATATAAAGCCTAGTTGTTTCATAACTATTATATCAATAGGTTCTTTATTGGCACAAACATTTTTTTAAAAGTCTCAATCTGTCTGAAATTCTAATCTTGAGATTTTTTAAAAATAATTACAGTAATGATTTCAATTCAAAATTATTGATAAATATAGACATGTCCCTGATGCTATATATATATATATATAATTTAAGATAATTATTCAACCGCATAATCACAATAGGGCTTGTTATTCATGCTACAAATTGTGTTATACCCAGCACAAATATTTGGTGTCATATACTTAAAAACTACATTATAACAGGTTTCTCTTGTGCCAATGTGACCTCAGTCATGGCTACAATCTTGTTATTGCTCCTCCTTGTTGATGGATGGTCATATCAACATGATTCTTTTTGCCAGTTTTCTTCTGTCTGCTAGTTGGTCCTATATGAAATTGACACTGATCTGATATTCAATAGGGCTGTCAGGATAGTCATCTTGAGAATTGTATAATTACTTCTTAATGTAAAGGCATATCAACAGGGTCTTTTTACAGAAGGCTTTTTTATATTAGTTTTTGGACCCACATGAAAATGATAGGACATATGCAGTACGGCTCTATTGACAGTATTGTCATCATTCTCACCCAGAATGGACAGTAATATTTACACGGAAGTTTCCTCTAGCTGGTCTGACATAATGATGGTACTGATCTGATAACAAAGGGCCGACTTGAATATCGTTTATTATTTAATAGTATTATAAGTGTTCAGCACTAAGCAGACTTATTGGAAATTCTTTTCAGACAGCAGAATGTCAGCCATTTTGAAGGACTATTGTTGGATGAAAAATTAAAGAACATTGCTTTGAAATAAGAGTTTATTATTTTTAGGAGACATATCAATGCAGTATTTGTCTTGTTGGCTAGTATTACCCCATGGGTACACAAACTAATATTTTATCACACTTAAGAAACTACTAATCTTAAGTAATTAGAAGACTAGATTCAATAAAACAAAGTTGCTATATTTATTATTTAAATTGTAGGGCATTATTTAGCTGCTTTGTTTCTTTTGTATATGCATGTTGAAATTTAAAAACGTGAAAATGCCCTAATGAGGATGGATATCAGCAAAAGTAGTTTGTTGATAATATACTGGAAAGATTAAGCTACTAATATATATATGATAATAGGACAAGCTATTCCAACTACTCCTCCTGTGAGTGTCATTCACAAGAATGTTGATTAGAATGACCCTGTTACTGAATCTGTTTGATCAGTATTCACAACAAGATTAGAAAAAAATGTAAATAATACAATTAACTCCTTGAATTTGTTTAATAAGATACTTTTTGTTGCATATTCCTGTAAACATTACTACTAATAAAGTTTGACAAAACTGTTTTGAAATTTTTGAGAATCAATTCAGACATAAAATTTCACCATAAAGAAAAAACAGAATCATATTGAATGTGCATAAATCCACCTGTTAACATGGTTATGTTAGAATCAGATCCAAACAAAAATTTAGCACAAGAAAACACTGCAAATCTATTCTATTTTTATTTTGTTACATTACTATCAGTAGGTGCACAGTTGAGTAGCTCTACCTCTCCTTGTGCTCACAAACATTCCAATTCTCTTTCAAATGCAGATTCAAGACCTTACGGTGGGTTATGAGACCTTGGTCGATGTCGCCCCGTTGTCTGACCTTCCTGACCCCCTGTCAGAATCCTCTGCATCATTAGACATGCCTGCTGATGTGCAGGGAGCTTTGAGCGGGAAAGAAAAGGTGTCTGGAACCTTTTCGACGATCTATCTTCCAGGTTGTTGACCTTGTGGGTGTGCGTGCGTGTGTGGTGTTTGTGTTTTTTCTTGTGTTTGTGTTTTTTTCTCGTGTTTGTTATGTCTTGTTTTGTTTGTCATGTTTTATTTTTCTTTCTCGCGTCCGTTCGCGTTCGTTCGTGTCCGTCGCGTCGGTTTGTGTTCGTCGCGTCCGTTTGGTTTCGTCCGTTTGTGTTCGTCGCGTGCGTTTGTGTTCGTTGCGTGCGTTTGTGTTCGTCGCGTCCGTTTGTGTTCGTCGTGTGCGTTTGTGCTCGTCGCGTGCGTTTGAGTTCGTCGCGTCCGATTATGTTCGTCGCGTCCGTTTGTGTTCGTCGAGTGTGTTTGTGTTTGTCGCGTCCGTTTGTGTCTGTCGCGTGCGTTTGTGTTCATCACATGCGTTTGTGTAAGTTGCGTGCGTTTGTGTTCGTCGCGTCCGTTTGTGTTCGTCGCGTCCGTTTGTGTAAATCGCGTGCGTTTGTGTTCGTCGCGTCCGTTTGTGTTCGTCGCGTGCGTTTGTGTTCGTCGCGTCCGTTTGAGTTCGTCTCGTGCATTTTGTCCCTGTCTTTGCCATTGTCCTTGTCCATGTCCATGTCCCTGTCCATGTCCCTGTCCTTGACCTTGTCCCTGTCCTTGTCTTTGTCCTTGTCCATGTCTTTGTCCTTGTCCTTGTCCCTGTCCTTGTCCTTGTCCTGTCCTGTGCATTTTGGAATTGTCAATTGGGTTTTGTATTTGTCCTATGCATTTTGTGTTTGTTCTATGCCTTTTGTATTTGTTCTGTGCCTTTTGTATGCATTTTGTATTTATTCTGTGCATTTTGTATTTGTTCTGTGCATTTTGTATGCATTTTGTATTTATCCTGTGCATTTTGTATTTGTTCTATGCATTTTGTAATTGTCCTATGCATTTTGTAACTGTCCTATGCATTTTGTATTTGATGCATTTTGTAATTGTTCTATGCATTTTGTACATTTTGTATTGTCCCATGCATTTTGTAATTATCCTGTTCCTGTATGTTTTGTAATTATCCTGTGTGTTTTATATTTATCCTGTATGTTTTGTATTTATCCTGTATGTTTTGAATTTGCTATGTGTATTTTGTATTTGTCCTGTGTATTTGGAACATTTCTAATTGTCCTATTTATTTTGTATTTGTCCTGTGCATTTTCTAATATGACCCATGCATTTTGTATTTGTCCTGTGTATTTTGTAATTATCATTTTGCATTTTGTATTTGTTGTGCATTTGGTACATTTTGTATTTTTCCTGTGCATTTTGTAATTGTCCTCTTCATTTTGTATTTGTCTTGTGCATTTTGTAATTGTCCTCTTCATTTTGTATTTGTCTTGTGCATTTGGTACATTTTGTATTTGTCCTGTGCATTTTGTATTTGTCCTGTGCATTTTGTATTTATCCTGTGCATTTTGTATTTGTCCTGTGCATTTTGTATTTGTCCTGTGCATTTTGTAATTATCATTTTACATTTTGTATTTGTTGTGCATTTGGTACATTTTGTATTTGTCCTATGCATTTTGTCTTTGTTGTATGCCTTTTGTATTTATCCTGTGCATGTTGTAAGTGTTAATGTGCATTTTGTATTTGTCCTGTTTGTTTTGCTTTGCTGTGCCAGATCTTCACAGATGAACAACTGCATGCATTGGAAGTAGAACAGAATGCAGAATTGACGAGTGTAAAGGATAATAAAAATGTACCTGGTGGTTGTGGAATGCTGATGAAAAAATAGTAAAAGAAGCATGACTTAATTGCATCAGGAAACTGATAAACTTTTGTTTTCTTTCAGATCGTGTTGAAATTCCAAATGCAATTCAAGATTCACTGGAAAATTAGGGAAACCAAACTACCTTTTCTTCCCAATCTAGGTACTTTCTTAAGAGTGATCATTTCATTTTTGCCTTTCCATTGCATTTTATTTTCTACTGGCCTTTCATCCATAATTTGTTAGCTGTGTAGCTCTCACTCAAACTGAGATTAGTAGACCTGTTTCTATGCATGTGTAGATGATTTTATAATTGCATTGGAATGACCCTGCCTTTCTTTTGGACGTGCATGCAATACATTTTGACTGCATTTTTAAATGAAAATCTTGTTACCTATGTAGTCAGCTTAATAGAAGGTTATTTACTTGCACTTTTTCTTTTTTTAAAAGCAGTATCACTTAATAACATCAAGAAACTTGATGAAATTTGTTTTACTTCAGATCATAATGATGTTCCAAATGTAATGCAAGAGTCACTGTAAGAAGAATGAAAGCAAAATGTCTGATCCCAATCCAGGTACTTTCATAACAAAGGTCTCTTTTAATTTCTATGCTTCCATTGAATTGTAGCATGGTATCTGCCACTGGCCAGTCATCCATCACTTGTTGCTGGGTAGCTTTTGGCCAAATTGAAATACAAAGGCATGTTTTATGCATATTTAGACAGTTTAATGTGTTTATCATTGTATTATAATGACTTTTTTTTGGACAAAAATGCAAAACATGTTAGCTGCATTATTTTTATATAAAGCCTAGTTGTTTCATAACTATTATATCAATAGGTTCTTTATTGGCACAAACATTTTTTTAAAAGTCTCAATCTGTCTGAAATTCTAATCTTGAGATTTTTTAAAAATAATTACAGTAATGATTTCAATTCAAAATTATTGATAAATATAGACATGTCCCTGATGCTATATATATATATATATAATTTAAGATAATTATTCAACCGCATAATCACAATAGGGCTTGTTATTCATGCTACAAATTGTGTTATACCCAGCACAAATATTTGGTGTCATATACTTAAAAACTACATTATAACAGGTTTCTCTTGTGCCAATGTGACCTCAGTCATGGCTACAATCTTGTTATTGCTCCTCCTTGTTGATGGATGGTCATATCAACATGATTCTTTTTGCCAGTTTTCTTCTGTCTGCTAGTTGGTCCTATATGAAATTGACACTGATCTGATATTCAATAGGGCTGTCAGGATAGTCATCTTGAGAATTGTATAATTACTTCTTAATGTAAAGGCATATCAACAGGGTCTTTTTACAGAAGGCTTTTTTATATTAGTTTTTGGACCCACATGAAAATGATAGGACATATGCAGTACGGCTCTATTGACAGTATTGTCATCATTCTCACCCAGAATGGACAGTAATATTTACACGGAAGTTTCCTCTAGCTGGTCTGACATAATGATGGTACTGATCTGATAACAAAGGGCCGACTTGAATATCGTTTATTATTTAATAGTATTATAAGTGTTCAGCACTAAGCAGACTTATTGGAAATTCTTTTCAGACAGCAGAATGTCAGCCATTTTGAAGGACTATTGTTGGATGAAAAATTAAAGAACATTGCTTTGAAATAAGAGTTTATTATTTTTAGGAGACATATCAATGCAGTATTTGTCTTGTTGGCTAGTATTACCCCATGGGTACACAAACTAATATTTTATCACACTTAAGAAACTACTAATCTTAAGTAATTAGAAGACTAGATTCAATAAAACAAAGTTGCTATATTTATTATTTAAATTGTAGGGCATTATTTAGCTGCTTTGTTTCTTTTGTATATGCATGTTGCAATTTTAAAACGTGAAAATGCCCTAATGAGGATGGATATCAGCAAAAGTAGTTTGTTGATAATATACTGGAAAGATTAAGCTACTAATATATGTATGATAATAGGACAAGCTATTCCAACTACTCCTCCTGTGAGTGTCATTCACAAGAATGTTGATTAGAAGGACCCTGTTACTGAATATGTTTGATTAGTATTCACAACAAGATTAGAAAAAAATGTAAATAATACAATTAACTCCTTGAATTTGTTTAATAAGATACTTTTTGTTGCATATTCCTGTAAACATTACTACTAATAAAGTTTGACAAAACTGTTTTGAAATTTTTGAGAATCAATTCAGATATAAAATTTCACCATAAAGAAAAAACAGAATCATATTGAATGTGCATAAATCCACCTGTTAACATGGTTATGTTAGAATCAGATCCAAACAAAAATTTAGCACAAGAAAACACTGCAAATCTATTCTATTTTTATTTTGTTACATTACTATCAGTAGGTGCACAGTTGAGTAGCTCTACCTCTCCTTGTGCTCACAAACATTCCAATTCTCTTTCAAATGCAGATTCAAGACCTTACGGTGGGTTATGAGACCTTGGTCGATGTCGCCCCGTTGTCTGACCTTCCTGACCCCCTGTCAGAATCCTCTGCATCATTAGACATGCCTGCTGATGTGCAGGGAGCTTTGAGCGGGAAAGAAAAGGTGTGTCTGGAACCTTTTCGACGATCTATCTTCCAGGTTGTTGACCTTGTGGGTGTGCGTGCGTGTGTGGTGTTTGTGTTTTTTCTTGTGTTTGTGTTTTTTTCTCGTGTTTGTTATGTCTTGTTTTGTGTTTGTCATGTTTTATTTTTCTTTCTCGCGTCCGTTCGCGTTCGTTATTGTCCGTCGCGTCGGTTTGTGTTCGTCTCGTCCGTTTGTGTTCGTCGCGTGCGTTTGTGTTCGTTGCGTGCGTTTGTGTTCGTCGCGTCCGTTTGTGTTCGTCGCGTCCGTTTGTGCTCGTCGCGTGCGTTTGAGTTCGTCGCGTCCGTTTGAGTTCGTCGCGTCCGTTTGTGTTCGTCGCGTCCGTTTGTGTTCGTCGCGTCCGTTTGTGTCTGTCGCGTGCGTTTGTGTTCATCACATGCGTTTGTGTAAGTCGCGTGCGTTTGTGTTCGTCACGTCAGTTTCTGTTCGTCGCGTCCGTTTGTGTAAATCGCGTGCGTTTGTGTTCGTCGCCTCCGTTTGTGTTCGTCGCGTTCGTTTGTGTTCGTCGCGTCCGTTTGACTTCGTCACGTGCATTTTGTCCCTGTCTTTGCCCTTGTCCTTGTCCATGTCCCTGTCCATGTCCCTGTCCTTGACCTTGTCTTTGTCCCTGTCCCTGTCCCTGTCCTTGTCCTTGTCTTTGTCCATGTCTTTGTCCTTGTCCCTGTCCTTGTCCTTGTCCTGTCCTGTGCATTTTGGAATTGTCAATTGGGTTTTGTATTTGTCCTATGCATTTTGTGTTTGTTCTATGCCTTTTGTATTTGTTCTGTGCCTTTTGTATGCATTTTGTATTTATTCTGTGCATTTTGTATTTGTTCTGTGCATTTTGTATGCATTTTGTATTTATCCTGTGCATTTTGTATTTGTTCTATGCATTTTGTAATTGTCCTATGCATTTTGTAACTGTCCTATGCATTTTGTATTTGATGCATTTTGTAATTGTTCTATGCATTTTGTACATTTTGTATTGTCCCATGCATTTTGTAATTATCTTGTTCCTGTATGTTTTGTAATTATCCTGTGTGTTTTATATTTATCCTGTATGTTTTGTATTTATCCTGTATGTTTTGAATTTGCTATGTGTATTTTGTATTTGTCCTGTGCATTTTCTAATATGACCCATTCATTTTATATTTGTCCTGTGTATTTTGTAATTATCATTTTGCATTTTGTATTTGTTGTGCATTTGGTACATTTTGTATTTTTCCTGTGCATTTTGTAATTGTCCTCTTCATTTTGTATTTGTCTTGTGCATTTTGTAATTGTCCTCTTCATTTTCTTTCTCGCGTCCGTTCGCGTTCGTTCGTGTCCGTCGCGTCGGTTTGTGTTCGTCGCGTCCGTTTCGTTTCGTCCGTTTGTGTTCGTCGCGTGCGTTTGTGTTCGTTGCGTGCGTTTGTGTTCGTCGCGTCCGTTTGTGTTCGTCGTGTGCGTTTGTGCTCGTCGCGTGCGTTTGAGTTCGTCGCTTCCGTTTATGTTCGTCGCGTCCGTTTGTGTTCGTCGAGTGCGTTTGTGTTTGTCGCGTCCGTTTGTGTCTGTCGCGTGCGTTTGTGTTCATCACATGCGTTTGTGTAAGTCGCGTGCGTTTGTGTTCGTCGCGTCCGTTTGTGTAAATCGCGTGCGTTTGTGTTCGTCGCGTCCGTTTGTGTTCGTCGCGTGCGTTTGAGTTCGTCTCGTGCATTTTGTCCCTGTCTTTGCCCTTGTCCTTGTCCATGTCCATGTCCATGTCCCTGTCCTTGACCTTGTCTTTGTCCCTGTCCCTGGCCCTTTCCTTGTCCTTGTCCCTGTCCTTGTCCTTGTCCTGTCCTGTGCATTTTGGAATTGTCAATTGGGTTTTGTATTTGTCCTATGCATTTTGTGTTTGTTCTATGCCTTTTGTATTTGTTCTGTGCCTTTTGTATGCATTTTGTATTTATTCTGTGCATTTTGTATTTGTTCTGTGCATTTTGTATGCATTTTGTATTTATCCTGTGCATTTTGTATTTGTTCTATGCATTTTGTAATTGTCCTATGCATTTTGTAACTGTCCTATGCATTTTGTATTTGATGCATTTTGTAATTGTTCTATGCATTTTGTACATTTTGTATTGTCCCATGCATTTTGTAATTATCCTGTTCCTGTATGTTTTGTAATTATCCTGTGTGTTTTATATTTATCCTGTATGTTTTGTATTTATCCTGTATGTTTTGAATTTGCTATGTGTATTTTGTATTTGTCCTGTGTATTTGGAACATTTCTAATTGTCCTATTCATTTTGTATTTGTCCTGTGCATTTTCTAATATGACCCATGCATTTTGTATTTGTCCTGTGTATTTTGTAACTATCATTTTGCATTTTGTATTTGTTGTGCATTTGGTACATTTTGTATTTTTCCTGTGCATTTTGTAATTGTCCTCTTCATTTTGTATTTGTCTTGTGCATTTTGTAATTGTCCTCTTCATTTTGTATTTGTCTTGTGCATTTGGTACATTTTGTATTTGTCCTGTGCATTTTGTATTTGTCCTGTGCATTTTGTATTTATCCTGTGCATTTTGTATTTGTCCTGTGCATTTTGTATTTGTCCTGTGCATTTTGTAATTATCATTTTACATTTTGTATTTGTTGTGCATTTGGTACATTTTGTATTTGTCCTATGCATTTTGTCTTTGTTGTATGCCTTTTGTATTTATCCTGTGCATGTTGTAAGTGTTAATGTGCATTTTGTATTTGTCCTGTTTTGCTTTGCTGTGCCAGATCTTCACAGATGAACAACTGCATGCATTGGAAGTAGAACAGAATGCAGAATTGACGAGTGTAAAGGATAATAAAAATGTACCTGGTGGTTGTGGAATGCTGATGAAAAAATAGTAAAAGAAGCAGGACTTAATTGCATCAGGAAACTGATAAACTTTTGTTTTCTTTCAGATCGTGTTGAAATTCCAAATGCAATTCAAGATTCACTGGAAAATTAGGGAAACCAAACTACCTTTTCTTCCCAATCTAGGTACTTTCTTAAGAGTGATCATTTCATTTTTGCCTTTCCATTGCATTTTATTTTCTACTGGCCTTTCATCCATAATTTGTTAGCTGTGTAGCTCTCACTCAAACTGAGATTAGTAGACCTGTTTCTATGCATGTGTAGATGATTTTATAATTGCATTGGAATGACCCTGCCTTTCTTTTGGACGTGCATGCAATACATTTTGACTGCATTTTTAAATGAAAATCTTGTTACCTATGTAGTCAGCTTAATAGAAGGTTATTTACTTGCACTTTTTCTTTTTTTAAAAGCAGTATCACTGAATAACATCAAGAAACTTGATGAAATTTGTTTTACTTCAGATCATAATGATGTTCCAAATGTAATGCAAGAGTCACTGTAAGAAGAATGAAAGCAAAATGTCTGATCCCAATCCAGGTACTTTCATAACAAAGGTCTCTTTTAATTTCTATGCTTCCATTGAATTGTAGCATGGTATCTGCCACTGGCCAGTCATCCATCACTTGTTGCTGGGTAGCTTTTGGCCAAATTGAAATACAAAGGCATGTTTTATGCATATTTAGACAGTTTAATGTGTTTATCATTGTATTATAATGACTTTCTTTTGGACTAAAATGCAAAACATTTTAGCTGCATTATTTGTTTTTATAAAAAGCCCCGTTTTACAATTGTTATATCAATAGGTTCTTTATTGGCAGAAACGTTATTTTTTTAAGTCTCAATCTGTCTGACATTCTAATCTTGAGATTTTTAAAAAATAATTATATTAATGATTTCAATTCAAAATTATTGATAAATATAGACATGTCCCCGATGCAATATATATAAGCTGATAGTACCATTTGTATAAGTGTTTGGTATAACTCTGTTTTCAAACCAATGACATCCCTCCATGGCAGATGTTCTTACCACTGGTCCACTGGAGCAGACCAACATCAAGTGAAATTAAAAACAAAGTATCATTAACAATGTTAATATCCGATGTAATGGGATCGATATGTATATTATATCATGACGTCAATTTATTTAATTTTATCAAAGTAAGTATAATTGTTTTCATTGCCGTTTCAGATGGAAAAAACTTTTGGGCAAACAAGAAAACATTATCTGTTTTTCACTTTTCAGTGCGAGATGGAGAAATAGAACTATCACTCTGTCCAAAAACATTTTTATTTCAGGAGCCAAACACTTATTCCATTCTTGATACGATATTTCAGACACTTATCAACCAAGCTGTGTACACTTCCTATTGATACTGAATTCATTATATATTGTTACCATAGAAATAAAGTGTAGCATAAGTAGTATATATCTTGTGAGTATGCAAACTGAGTGATGATACAGCATGCTTTCAGTTAGATTTTTTTAAAAAATTGGGAAATTGCAATATGTCATATTTAGGTTAATCTTTATTGCTATTATGCCATCTTACACAGGTGAAATGATGTTAATACAGGACACCTAAATCGTCTTCTATTGTAAAATTGAGTAATATTTTGTATAAGTTTCGATATGAAACTACACCTGCTCATTTACAAATATCCATTGGTCTTTAAAATTTTATATTGTAGTCCTATGACATTCAGTACAGCTGCCATGGTGGCCATCTTGAAAATCTTTTCACCTTCCCAGCTACTGTTATTTGTGATATTATAGGCAGATAAGTCATATTCCTTGCATCCAGTAGCCCCTCAGATATTTGGAAATGAATTGTCCTGTTATTACATTTTTTAAAAATATTTTACCCTGAGATCTTCTTTTAAATATTTCCATTCATTGACAAATGATTTATTATAATTGACAATTTATTGAAAATTGAATTATAATTTTGTAAGCTAATAATATTTGGATATGTTGTATGTTAATATTGTATGCATTTCTTGTGATCAGTGAAATTATGTTGCAAAATTTGTGAAGTGCAAATTATTATGGATAACAATGACAAATCAGAGCATATTTAACAAAATTATTCTCATTGGTAAACAATAAAGGATTTGATATAGAATCATTAGCTGCTTATTTACTTTGTTCTGCATTAGTGCTGTATGTATTAAATCTTAATTTCGTGTGCGTGTGTGTGTGTGTGTGTGCGTGTGTGTGTGTGTGTATGTGTGTGGTTTCATGTGCAAATAATAATGCCTTTATGGTGCAAATTAAATTAAAGTTTTAGAAAGTGGTATTAGTCTGTCTTTTGAAAAAGTATAATATTTAACTGTTCCTGAAATTAAATCACTCATGATTATTGTGTCTACTACTGATTAACAGGATTACAATAAGAAAATAAATTTAAAAAACTTTTAATTTCAGTCTATTGATTTGAGGCGGAGAAGATACTGAAAACACAAATAGAAAGAGAAGACCAACAAAATCTCCTTAAGTGGAAGAGATATGAGAAGAACATTATATTTGAAAACGTACATGTACTATATAATATAGATTATAGAAAATGAATATATGCTAAACACTACATTGAAGAAACAAGAAGACAAAAAGTCTATGAAACTTATAACATATACAGAGGATTTAAAAATATGGAGTATTGTTCAGAATCAGAATGAATTTATGTTAAATTTATTATCACGCATTTTAAATTCTTACTGAGTATAGCACTATTTCTATGACGAGGTGTTATTGTCAATAGCAACGCACATTGTTCATCTAAATTGTCATTAGATGTTATATTAAAATACAACAAGTTTCTTAATTTGTTCACTCATGCATACACGCACTCTCTCTCTCTCTCTCTCTCTCTCTCTCTCTCTCTCTCTCTCTCTCTCTCTCACACACACACACAAACACTCTCTAGCATCTAAGACCATTCGTCAAACGAATTTTATGATGGTATTGGTATAATGATATGGTTTAATATTATATAAAAAACGCAGTATAAATTATTATGTAGCGATCACTGATATTTGTTGCCACTCGTATGTAGAGTTGTCAAATCTACCTGATAAATGTCGCAATCTTTACATGATATATTTAATCTGATTTATAGAAAATGAATATATGTTATACACTACATTGAAGAAACAAGAGACAATTTTTTTCCCCGTGAGACTAGCATTTTTTCTATGACTGGGTGTGATTGTCGATAGCAACGCACATTGTTCATCTAAATTGTCATTAAATGTTATATTAAAATACAACATGTTTCTTAATTTGTTCACTCACGCATACAAAGTCTCTCTCTCTCTCTCTCTCTCTCTCTCTCTCTCATCTCTCTCTCTCTCTCTCTCTCTCGCTCGCACACATGCACACACACTCACACTATCTTTTAAGACCAGTTGATGTAGTTTCAGCCATTTGAAAATGTATCGTGATTCCATAGCGATTATGCATTTCTTGGTATCATTTTTGAAATTCAGTTTTCAAAATGAAAATATCTGATTAACGTTTCTTTTTATTCAGTGGAATATTTACCTAGCTGTAATAGTGATTGAACGACCTTAAGCAAATTCTATGCAAACTGTTGCTGAAAGTATGTTGCTTCTTTCATAGTCAGTTTATTTTGTGTCTAGTTGGCTTCAATAATTCACTGTACACCATACTTGTCTAATTATCGTTTTAAATACTTTTTCATAGTCAAGATCCAAATATTGAAAAATGAAATGTTTGCATTTCTTAAAAGTGTTTCGATACTGTATCCACTGAATAACATTCTAAAAATACCTATGCCCTATGGCGCTACCTTCAGTTTTCAATGCTAAAATAAACTCAGAAAAACTATACAAAGATCTTGACACGTTACTAAAGCATTGCAGCAAAATAAAGGATCCAAACAGTTGTATAAAGCGATCTAGCAAATCTACTTACCAATAATCAATAGTGTGGACAATGTGTTTCAATGTTGAATTATATTTTCGTAATTCCTTAGAACACCGTGAAAACAAGAGACTTTCCCCTATCAATATAGTAAAAATGTATGAAAATTTTTTATTTAAAAAAAATTACAACTGCTTCTTTGGGGGTCATGTGTGACCAGGTTTCATTAGTATTGTTAGAAAATTATTGTGAGAAACCAAATTAAAGAAAATCCAGTAAATACTATAAATTAGTCCATATCGTGTGGCAAATTATAATGTATATTCATTAGAACCCCGAAGAATTTATTTCTTTAAGCACATTGCGATTGCGGTGTTTGTACATTTTTATAAAGTGTGAATAGTGTACATGCAAAGTATACATTTACAAATTAATATCCAAATGCAAAAGAACGTTGTCCACATACATACATACATACATACATACATACATACATACATACATACATACATACATGCACACGCGAGAAAGCATCGATGGTTTATATTTTGAGATATTTTCATCTCAAAGAGTCATTGTCTACAACTTGTATGTGGTATGTGGAAAAGCTTTTATTTACTTTCCGAATGACGACTACTCTAAACATAATGACTTGGAATGCGAAGGGCATTATGACAGGAACGCCCTATCTTTGTTCATTACTCCATACGGTAGATATTGTATGTATACAAGAACATTGGCTATATCCAGAGCAATTACATTGTTTTCAAAGCATTGACAGCAATTTTATGGCTTTTTCGAGACCGGATAGCAGAATTAATTCATGTCTATGGGAAAGAAAGCGTCCCTCTGGATTTGGAGGAACTGCAATTTTCTATCGGAAATCATTACCTGTTCGTCCAATGAATAACATTGGGAACGACAGTTATTGCAGTTGAAATTAACCTATGCGCTATTAAATTGTTTCTGTTCTGTGTGTGGTTTCCTTCCACAAATGCCTCTTTAGATGATCATAAAGAAATAATGGAAACTGTGGAATGCCTATATAATGAATATAATCAAAAAGGTTGTGTGATTATTTGTGGTGACTTTAATGCGGAGCTACCTACAAACGTGATTCCAAAAAGCAAATATGGTAAAGGATACATACTACAATCCTTCTTGACAAATAGGCATCTAATGTCAACATTTGATATTTTCCCTTCTGAAATACCAGGATATACATATTGCTAATCGGATGGCAAACGTTCGTCTTTGATTGATTACATTTTGATACCCTCCTCCAAAATAGATTTAGTTCATAGTGCTAATATTGAAGATGATGATCATCTCAATTTATCTGATCATTTACCTGCACGAGTAGAGTTGTTAGTTCCTGAGGAACTCCTGGTATCTACATTTTCCAGATATCCAGTTACAATTAACTGGCACAAGGTTTCTTCAGAACAGCAGGAGAGATACAAAAATGAAATCAGTGAGCACCTGAACTCAATGGAGCTATTTGTAAATAGTATTTCAGATGTACAAAACACCCTTGTTACTGTCGCAACCGTTCTACACAACACAGCTGATAAAATGTTTCCCAAAAAAAGATTCCTCCCACACTTAAAACCTTACTGGAAATTTTTTAATGTGGCTGAACTGCATAAAGAGATGAGAAAAAAACGATTGTTATGGATAAAAGATGAACGGCCACGTGGGACACAATTTATAACGTATGCAGAATACAAAAATGCCAAAAGAAATTTCAGAAAACAATTAAACAAGGCAAAATACCAGTACGAACAAGAACAATTAAATGAGCTGGAAAAAGCTGCAGAACTGGATGTAGGGAAATTCTTCAGAATAGTAAGACTACATAAAAAGGGGCAGAGACAAGATATTTCTGAACTAAACGTGGAAGGAGAAATAATATGGGACCCTGATTTAATTCGTGCCAACATTTTAAAATGTTAAGTACTGAAATACCAGATATTAATTTTAACGAATCGTTTGCAGCTGAAATTAGAAACAAAATGAAACATATTGTGGATTCAAATATTGATGACAAAGCTGATAAGGATATGTGTGAAACCATACTACCGAAAGACATTGAAGATGCTGTAAGAGAGCTGAAGAAAAATAAATCATGTGGATATGACAACATATGTGCAGAGCATTTAATGTTTGCCTGGCAGTCGATTAATTATATTTTGTGCAAGGTATACAATAGAATACTTTCCTTGGAATCGTATCCTGATTACTTCAAACTTGTAAATGTTATACCTATCTTTAAAGGCGGGAAAAAAGATAGGTTAGATATGAATAACTATAGAGATATCTCAATTGTTCCAGTATTTCAAAAAGTTTTTGAAAACATATTGCTGAAAAGGCTAATTCTTTACAGCGATAAAATCGGTTTCCCTCACTCATTACAACAAGGATTTCGAAGCGAATGCAGTGGCATTACTGCAGCCTTCATTATATAAAAGGAATAGCCCATTATTTGGAAGGTCAATCAAAAGTATATGCTGCATTCCTGGACAATGCTAAGGCCTTTAATACGGTGTGGCATGATGGCCTCTTTTATAAGCTATTCCATCTCGGAATCAACGGAAAACTGTAGAGACTAATTAGAGATTCATTTCAAGAAATTGAGGCTCACGATCTGCTCAACGGATATCATTCGAAACCATACGCTGTCAATCAAGGAGTAGGTCAAGGAAGAATGATATCGGCATGGCTATTCTTAGTCATGATAAATGACCTAATATCCTTGCTGGAATCTACAAAATCTGGAATACAAGTTGGCACTCTGAGTATCCCCTGTGTTTTACTAGCAGATGACACGTCCTTGCTATCTTCGTCATTTAATGGTATGTGTGTTTTACTTCGTAACCTCAATGACTATGCATCGAAGTGGAGACTGCGGTACAATGCTGATAAAAGCAATAGTGTCATATTTTCGAAGAACATCACACAGAAACCTATGTTCATGCTTGGAGATAAATTGATTCCTATAGTTTCTTCTAGAACCTACGCTGGGGTTACTCTCTCCGCAGATCTCTCCAATACTGCTGCAGTAAAAAATGCTTGTGATAAAGGAAGGTCAGAATTTTATTCCATTGTAGGGACTGGCATTGGAAAGGGTGGAATGAATCCAATTAATAGTGCTACAATGTGGTCAAAAATAGTATTACCTGCATTGACATATGGATGTGAATTGTGGTCCAGCTTGAGCCAGTCACAGGTATACGATCTTGAAGTATGTCAAAGAAAGGCGGCAAGAAGAATTATAGGTCTCGATCAGCGCTCTTGTACAGAAACAACAATTAGCAGTCTTGGACTGTGGACCATTGAGGGTTATGTGGACAAAATCAAACTTGGCTTCTTCAATAAAATCTGCAGAGCTAAAGGTTCATTTGTATGGAAAATTATATTCCATAGAAGAATCCTTGACTTCTTGATACATGAGAGCGAGAGCATTGGGTTTGTTAAAGATATATATCGTGTTCTTTTGAAATATCAGCTTGGCGGGTTTTTCCACCTAGACGTGAACACTCTACTTTCTACCCCGAAATCGGCATGGAGGAGGAATATTGAAATGGCAGTTCACTGCTGCGAAGAATCATTGTGGAGATCTAAACTTGAAATGAGACCTGAACTTTTACATTATGCAAGTGTCCATACTAATCTTCAACCATTTGCAGTTTGGAAACTTGGTAAATGTGTTCCTAATAAAACTTGGACTTTCGCTAACATTGCTTATTTAACTATGTGTCCCATTACAATAGAGAAGGAAAATAATTGTAAACTCTGCAAGAGATTGACTATAGACAGAACCAAGCATATGTTACTATTCTGCAACGCCCTAAATGACGAGCGTAACACTATGTTTGAAAAAATAATAGATGCCATCGACATCCTAGACTCCCACTGGCTTTTATGTCAGAACAATGACACCCTACTTCATATCCTTTGGGGCAAGAGAGTGGACATCTTTGATTCTATGGATGATCAATCATGGCAGACATTCATGTGTGTGGTGGCTGATGGCATAGACGCAATTTACAGAAGAGCAAATGAACTTGTAAATGATATCCCATAGTATGCTTATTCAGTAAATTAAGGAAATGGACCCAATTCATTTATATCTAATAAATAACTCACATGTGCTCTAAGTGAATGAGAACATGATAATTAATTTAAATCGTTTTAGTTGAATGTAAATAATTACAATTCCATTATTTCCCCTCTCTTAATCTATGTTGAGTATATAACTCGTTTGCAACGAGTTCTCTCACGTATGTGTTTTGACATTAAGTTCTCTTTGCTTTTGTTGCTATATAGTGTACTGTAAGTAATTGAATCACAAACTATGTTCATACCCTTTTTGTATTTACGAAACATTAACTGAATGAAATCTCTTATGAAGAGGAAATAAAGAAAGTCAGTCAGTCAGTCATACATACATACATACATACATACATACATACATACATACATACATACATACATACATACATACGCGAGAAAGCAATCGATGGTTTATATTTTGAGAGGTGTAAAACACAACAATAATATTAGTCTGAGAACATAGAATTTCCATCTTAGATAAACTTATCCATAATACAAACTATTTCCAAATATGAAACTTAAACATTTCCCCACATTTAAATATATTCCGACCATGCTGGAAACTAAATAGTGAATTTAATTGAGTTTAGCGTGAATTGTAACATCTAGTGCTAGTGTATGGTTACCGCATGGCATGGTTGGTATTAAATTTGTAGTGTTATAATCGCAAGCATCTAGGTATGGTGTGCTAATACAGCACACGTGCAAATTTATTTTAATGATACCATCTTGTGAAGAGCACAGAAAGTACAAGAATAACATATAATACTTTGATAATTAACACAGTACGATCTATACTTGCATAATAAATTAACAGTATCTCCCTAGAAAAGATACGGACCGTTGGTGGTGAAACACGACGAGAATAGACGGCACAACATAACAATATCTGGTTGTGTGCTAGGTCAAGCTAACAGAAAATTAATTTGTAACGTATCTTTAACAATATGTCAGCCACATCTCTATAATGTATGCACTGTGGCATTTATAGTGATGTCTAGCACTGGTGGATCATGCCGCAGACATGTAGCATCATGTCTCACCCATTCACATTATCCCGACACCAGCCTGACAAGTCTTTACACTAACCTACCACAGACCTGTAGCACCATGTCCCACCCATTCACATTATCCAGACACTAGCCCGACCAGTCTTTACACTAACCTCTTAGTTCTAAGCACCTTGGGAAAAAGCTGTTGGTACCAATTTTATAAGCCTTTGGTATGACACATCCGGAGTTCGAACCCACGACCTCCCGCATCCCAAGCAAGGCCATAGAGTTGTCTTTCTAGAAATGAGAGTTATAGATAATATTTTAACAATTAATATGTTTCCACGGTATGAATCATTTTCTAACATGTAAACACAGGGGATAACTGAAAAACAAAATCATATTGATATATGAATTTCAGTACTGTTTCATACACACGCAGTAACATCCTTTCTATCCTTCTATAAAATGTGTGGTAAAGGCTCTTACTCCAGCTTGTATTGGTTGGAAGCTTTTACGTCATAAGCTATGTCACTATCAACTTGCGCAATCGAATATATTATAATTAAGTAAATCTTTGGCCAGTTGCCATTTTGCATAGAAATGTAGCTTGTAAATTAATGTTTTTGTAGAAGGGATCCACGACTATCCAGCCTTAGTTTTCTCTACAAAAACTTCAATAGCTACTAAATGTTTTTATTTTGATTATGACTCTGGCTGTCTTATTTTTAACATTTATGATTTCCCCTTTCTTCGTAATGTATAGTCTTAAAATGACATATTTTTAAGATATGCTACTTCCAAAACAATGTTGTTGTGGAATTGCACATTGCATGTTTTTATTGACTTATTTGGATCTATAAAATCCCATAAATTTTAAATTTTCTCCTAGAATTGTACAAGAAAATATTTAGCTCTTGCATGGTTTTTATAATCATCTCTCTCTCTCTCTCTCTCTCTCTCTCTCTCTCTCTCTCTCTCTATATATATATATATATATATATATATATATATATATATATATATATATATATATATATATATATATATATATATATATAGTTTCTGTTTTTATTTATACTACACCAAGTAAATTTAGAAACAAATCAATTAAATAAAAAAACTTTACGAAGCATACGGAATTTTGAAATTTTATCTTGGACATGGAGAAGGTAATTCTGCTAAGTCCTTTTTAAGTGTAGTGACCTGCAGGTGACAGGTGTGTAAACCTGTCTCCCTTTTAATGTATGCCATTTACCACATGTGTGGCACCCCACCCACCCCTTTGTATGGAGAAAACACACTTATCAATAAAATAAAAAATATACCATGTTTATGTATTTGGTTGATTGATTGATTAATTGATATTTAACGGCGCACCAGCACTTTTAGGCTATTTAACGCCATACAACAGGTTGTATTTATACATGGTTAAAAATACTAAAGGTTTAATATCGACCAGCGATATGAAAAAACCAAATAGTTCAATATAAAATGATAAGTTGTTGGTAACAGTAAAATATGAAGCTTCCCAATCAACGGAGATGTAAATGGTGTATGTTGATGAAAAGATGTTGCAAAATAATGGGCGGTATTTGCATTAAATAAAAATGCACTAGATGATGACATACAAGTTAAAGTTTAAGATAAAGATTTACTTCCTTCAGGAAATCTAAAATACAAGTGATAGATACAGTATCAAAAAGTTCCTTCATGTCATGTACATTATAGTACTCATCACGTGTAGGTTGCAGGTCGGAACACTCGGTCATAAAGTGTTTAACAGTGAATGGTTCATTGCAAGAGACGCACTCTGGTGGATCTTCACCTTTTAGTATGTGTGAGTGGGTTATGTATGAATGACCGATTCTGATTCTTGCAATGACAGTCTCCTCCCTACGGATAGTTCTGTAAGAAGGAGTTCATTCCCCCAGAGTAAGTTTGATGGCATGAAGTTTGTTGTTGACTGTATGATCCCATGACGTCTGTCACTTTTGACGCAGGTACCTTTTGATACAAGGTTTAAAATCAGTAAACGGTAATTTAAAATCTGATGGTTCTTGGGATAGAGCCATCTTAACAGCCCGGTCTGCTTCTTCATTACCTCTAATACCAATATGGCTAGGTAACCAACAGTATACTATATTGTCTTTGGTACGTTCTAACCACTAGAACACAAGAGCAGGTTGAACAACTCTCATAAGGTTGAAGTTATCATTAAGTTGAAGAACATGGATAGATGTAGATAATTCTGTAAAGCCATTGCATATTGACAATGTAAGCCTATTTATCAATTTTGGAACTATCACTTGTGGCTTTGTCTTGTAGTATATTGATGGTGCATATGATTAATTAAAACATGTTGCCTGTTAAAAGTCCGACTGGATTTGTTTCGATTAGATCCATTTATCGCGCTGTTTTCCTTTACGTTTTTATTAATATTCCATTATACACTGCGCATATTAACATTCTGTATAATATATTTTGTTATCATTTGAAACGAACTCTTATGCATCAAATCTCTTTCCTCATTAAATGACAATACACCATACCTATCTCATTTATTTGAATTGTTTATGCTCTATGTTAATAGTTGTCGGGAAAAAAGGAATGGAGGAATAGTTAAATTGTTATTGAGATAAACACATAATTTTATATACAATAAATTTGCCATTTTTTAAATACTTATTTAACGAGTTTTTTGTGGTATTGCTAATTATTTATAAATATTGACGTTACAATACCGGAACATTCTGCGTCAAAACGGGAGTTATTTCCCTTGACAACTACTGACCTTACTCATTTTCCTGTTACACTAAATATCGCTAAATATTCGCAGTTTTTGTTTGTTTTTGTTTTTGTGTGCTTTTGATGAAATTTAAAGTGAGTATTATTTAACGTTTAAGGTGTTTTGGAGAGTCTTGGGGTGTTTAGTAGTAAGACCCAGTTTGATCTAAAGCCGTACATCCTTTGACAATGGTATGCTGTTCTTTGAGAACAATAGTATCAGCCCTAAACAAGACCAAGAGGAAGTAGCGCCTAAAATAGTTGCTTTGTTCGCTCAACTCCATCCAAAATACTAAGCATTGCATCTTCTATGTGGACTTCTTGAACGTTATTTTTATGCTGCAACGTTTAGGTTAATTTACTGCATGTAATCGTTTACAAAATCGGTAAACGTGTAAACGAACATGCATACATTTATCATTGACTAAGGAACTACCCGTAACAGTCAAATGATATTATTTCTAAGTTTATGCTTAAAATTATTATTAAGTACAAGTTTTATTTAGTATTATTCTGTTTAAGTACTTTTATATAATTTTAACACTGAATGCGGCATCAGCTCAAAATTAAAATGTTAACGAGAAACGGTTTTAGCCACGTTACAAAACATTACACGTCAATAATTACTGAGAAACAATATTGATGTTAAAGAAGCCTTGATTAGAAGCCATTTATTTTAAAGAAACTCAGTTTCAAATTTGTAAGAAATTGCATACTTGCTCAATCCTCGTATATCCCTCAAAAAGCATACACCCACCCACGCGCGTCATGTCAGTATGTTCGGTTTTAATATATAATTAGTTGTCATATGGGAAGTAATATCAACCCAATTTCAAGGACGTTTTACAATAAAATAAAAAATAAGTACAGCAAATTAAATAAATGCAAAATGAACGATATGTGACATGCACATTATATTACGAGTCACCTGTTCAGCATGTGTAAATGGTAGAAAGCGGTTGAGTTTCTACTAACTGAGATGAAATGGCATCGTTTTGGTTATTGTAAACTTCATCCAAGGTTCCAGCGTGATAACCCTATCTACACCTTGGCTTATCGAGTAGATATTTCTGTACTTCGGATCTGTAAATTTCATTAGATGTACAAGCCACTGATTCATTTCAAAATTAAGTTGTTCAAATTTGAACACGGTTCCGATCCTGGATTTAGCAAATATGTAAATAGTATTGATGTCTCAAAAGGATTAATCTAAAGTGTCTTTGAATGAATCCACAGTTCTCCCAAAATAGTTAGTACAAAACGTAATCATGCGTACTTTGTTATTGACGGTAGCCAACACTTTTGGTGTTGCTTCCTAGCGACGAAGATGTGGATGAGGAATATTGCAGGCAGAGATTATGCGCATTGTTGTGTTGAGCTGGACATCAATTAGCTTAGTATGAGATGAGTTAACCCAGACAGGAGTGCTGTATTCTGCTGTCGAATAACAGAGGGCCAGTGCTAATGTCTTGAGTGTCTGAGCACTAGAACCCCAGGTTGAGCCAGCCACTATGCAGATTAGGTTGTTTCGAGTGCTGAGTTTTGCTGCAGTTTTATTCAGGTGGTTGTAAAATGTCATTGATCTATTGAGAGCCACGCCAAGTTATCTTAGGGTCAGATCATGTTTGATATGCTGCCCGTTGAGGAGAATGAAAGGCTCACGGTTCGCATTTGCATTGTTAAGCTTGAAGACGCTTGAGACTGTCTTAGTTGCACTTGGCTGTATTCACCATTTCTTGAAGAAGTTCGTCATATCCTCCAGATCGTTATTTAGTACCCCCTCAATCTCAAAGCTGAAAGAATAAAGTCAATGAAGAAAATATCAGTTTAGCTACACATCCAATTAAGTTCATTATCGCTTATAGAAATGTAGAAAAAGAAAGCATGAACATTTGGTATTGTGTTATAATTTTTTCATGGATTAGCTCCACTCCATTAGATTTGAAATTGTGTTAGCTGATGTTTGGGGTGGTCAGTAGGATACTGATATTTTGAAGAAAACAAAGATTTAAGCTGCGTTGCGTATTCGACGGCGGCTGCCTTTTGCTATGATGTTTTTGATAAGAATAATTGCAGTTACTGTACACGTCTTCTTCTTACATTCAATATTAATAGATAAGCTAAAAGAAAACTACCCTATGCACCTTTTTCATTTTACGAATTTACCTGTTAGCTTAAATTGTTACACAAAAAAAATGCATTTTCTTGAAACTATGGCTTATCCAAATGTTCGTAAGATTGTACTGATGTGTGCAAGTTCATTTATCAACAGGTCAATATACCACACACTAGATTTATCTCTATGTTGATATTTTTCTACCTCTTTTTCTTTCTAGGCAATTAATCATAGATGTATTTGCTCTCTGTCCATACTGTTTTCGTCTCGGTTAAAATCGTTGCAATTAAAGAAAGCAAGTATACAGAAGTAGATAGTTCTGATTTAGTTTCCATCTGTAATCTAGAGCAATTGTTTGTAGTGTGGACTAATAAACGTATGATACAAAATGTATTTTACTTTTGTTTGTCTGCTTGTCTATCAATTGTTTTGTCTATCTGGTGGACTAAAAGAAAATGATGTACTTTGGATTGTAATACCAAGTGCGTAATGTATGTTCTTGCTCTGTACAACACTGATCATTGTCAATGTCTCGTCTTCTATGTGATTCATCTCCTGAGTTTGAGACGACTTGAAATTCGGAGTGCAAGTCAACATACTAAATTATTACCATAACGCAGTACCCAAGATTTCGACTACCTTAAGGGCCTCCACAGGGTTTAATCCAGCACTGCCATCATCATCATCATCATCATCATCATCATCATCATCATCATCATCATCATCATCAGTTTATTGACCCATAGTGGTCATTGAGGCACTGTGTTTCTGAACATCTGACCAGTTCCATCTACTCGTCTCGATCATGTGCCAATGTCTGTGTCCACAAAACTTTTCCTGGTCCATTTTGTGATGTTATCAGTTCACATTTGTATCTGTCTACCTCTCCTTTTGCTAACCTGGACACTGTCCTGCAGTACTGTTGTGGATGGTCTGTTGGCTCTAGTGACATTGCCATACCATTTCAGTTTTCTCTTTTTGACAATGGTCAGGAGATAATCATAATGGCCTACTTTGTGCCTGATGGTGTTACGCACTTCTTCATTTGTGATGTGGTCCACATAAGAGCTGCCAAGGATGGTTCTGTAGCATCTCATTTCAAGTACCTGGATTCTTCATTGTCATTCTGCTGTCAGGGTCCAGGCTAGCAGCAGAGAGGCCCTACATACTACTTTTTGAGATCTCGATGAGCCAAAAAAAGAACACGCATGGTCTCATTGGGTAGGTCTGGCCCTCTCTGCTGATGTACATTTGTCCAGGGTTATCCAAATATTTTGTCAATTTCTGTACGGTATCTTGATCGTGGGTGATGTAAATGTATTGTTATAAATCCGTGTGGAGTAGCCTGTGCTCGTGAAAAAAGTTTTCTTTTATTATAAAAATTTAATTATATCCATATTTCCATAGCAATACGTTTGATGAATATTTCTCAGAGTATTTTTATCTACGCCGTTAAATACAGCAAGAATATTAGTTATTTCTGATTACTTTTGGAATTTGAGTATACCTTTGAGTTAGATAAATAACATCTGTAGTTTTATGCCTTCCTTGAGAAAATATTTTAGCTGGATTTGTTTGTTTGTCTAGCCTTGCGTCGTCGTAAACAACTAAATTATTAATAAATCCATCTAATTTATCGACCGAAGGTTCATCATTGATATATGTTTTAAACTCGATAACGTCATCGCAGTTTTAGCAATTTTGCGTTTTCATTAAAGTCTTTAAGAACTTCATAACATCGCTGATTATCAATGAATGGTGCTACCAAATACAATTTATCCCCTTTCAACCATCTCATTATCAGATTTATTAACAATTGTGTTTTACCACTTCCAGATGGACCTATTATGATCATTCTGATATATATTTTTAGCGCTGGATGATGTTTTACTGGTTTTTGTTTCGTGTCGCTGAAAAATCAATTACATCCATGTTTATTATTATTTATATGAATTATATTGTTTACGCTCCCGAGTTAAGACTCCAACCAATGACTTGTCTACGGTTACAACAAAAAATATAAAAAATATCATAAGATGGAAAATGTTCTGTATATGGCAGAAAGAAGTCTTCGTTCTTATCCAGAATTCAACGTAAAGATGGTGTTGATATTGCAACATTAATGTCGAACATTCCAGGTACTCCATGGGCTAAATACCCAGGAGCAAAACATATTCTTGGATATAATTATTGCGGTCCTGGAACTCGACCTGATATTCGACTTGATAAACAAGATGAACCGAAATTTGGTGAATATCCGATAAACGCGATGTCAAGTTCATGATGTTGCGCATAAGAGTAAAGACGTACAACATAGACATATCGCAGATGTAAAGTTGATTCATGCGCTAAATTCCATATAATAAAAAAAATCTCTTAAAGAAAAATTAGCTAATTGGTTAGTTAAATCTGCGATGAAAAGTAAACTTGTGTTAGGTGCTGGTAGTTAATCATCCGTTTATTTAATTGATTCAATTTTGTATAATCCAATTGGATATTGGAAAGGTAAAGCAGCTATTAATAAACTCGCTTCTGCAGCAAATGTCACACACTCTGCCACAGCAGTGAGATTATAAAAATAGGCAATTGGCAAATTTATCTTCCACCACCTAAACGAATCTAATATGCACATTCTGATGCTAGTGTTCCAAATGAAGTTCATCAAGCTGATATTCTATTTTACCTCATGATACTAGATGTTGAGTAGCGTACAAATACGCGTTAATCGTCGTTGACGTTGCAAGTAGATACAAAGAAGCAGAACCATTGTCAACTTAAACACTACTGAAGTTGCTTCTGTGTTTGAGCTAATTTATCAACGAGGATCCTTGCGATGGCCAGGGCTATTACAGGTTGATCCTGGTAAATAATTTATTGGTGCAGTGTCATCGTTGATGTTTCATCACAACGTTAAAATACGACGAGGACAGAAAGAGATTCATCGTTATTTGTATATCAATATGCAAAAGAATTTATTTAGAATACAAGATCTCGTGAATGGGTTGCAAGATTACCAAATGTGATAGACACATTAAATAATGAAATTACTCGAACAATTTCCATGAAACGTATTAACGCGATCACAAAAGAACATATACAATAACGACATAAATTTTCATAACAACCAGTGTTAGGTAATGTAACTGTCAGATATTTACATGAATCTGGTGAACTTGAAGGTGGTACCAAAAGAAAGAGCGACTGGTCCTGTTTGGAGTACTATACTACGCATAAAATTTCCAGCGTAGTTATAACCACGGGTAGACCTGTACTATACAGATTAGATTCAACTGCTCCTCAAAGAGGATTTACATGTGAACAGTTGCAAGTAATTCCAGAGGATACACAATTATCTCCAACTTTACTTAATTAAGAACACCATCACCTCTGCGTCGATTACATTCAAGACAAGTTAATACTACGTATTCACGTATATGACCAAGATTATTATCAATTACATCTACGGTATATTGTCTAGGATTATTATGAGAATACTGCCATAACATTATACTGTTACATCCTATGCAATGATTATTCTGTTGCCGTTTTAATAATATAATAAATTAAAGATCAAGATTAAAATCGCGATTATTATTTTTTTTGGTCACTTCTTTTATAGCTAGCCAATTATTTCTTATTATATCTTCGTCGATAATATCGTCAGTGGTTTCTATGAAACTAAAAACGATTCTTCGTAATTGAGATATTTTTCTTACTCATGATACTGCAAGATAAACTAAATTGGACCACTCGATACGATCATCAGCGATACAAACTCGTGTATCAGAAATTATTAATCCTTGAGATGAATGAATTGTCATTGCATATCCTAGCTTTCTTGGTGATCCTTTAGCTAATGCACTTTCAACATAATCGATGTTAACTAAAACAATATCATTGATGATAAGTTTTTGTTTTTCTGATGATCCTGGTATCTTTACGGAAATATTTTCTGTCGACGTGTATCTAATGGTCAATAACATAATGGTACAAGTAATTCTGTAAATTTGTCTTTATGTATCTGAAATATTTTTTGTTGAAGTTCATCACGAACAATTATTCTACTTGCAACGATTATTTCGTCTGGTCTCCATGTATTCCAAAACACATCTATGATAATTTCTGTAATTTATAGATACATATACAACAATTTAATAACAACAATACATATAATTTAACAACAGATTTGTTTCCCTAGAATACGAAATGAAAATTGTAAAAAGAAAACTTGCAGTATAGTGAAATGGATACCAATATTCATAAATGTTTTATCCCAAGGCCAAAGATATAGAATAATCGGAGAGAATTCGAGTGTAATTCAAGTTTTGAATGTGCATACTGAATGCCGTTCCCAGTGCGGTGAATACAAACCTAGGGGATGGTGGTTGCATGCTCAATAGTGATTCCTCTAGCATTCTGTTCAGGACTGGGTTTCATATAATAAACATTACAGCAAGTTTGTTATTTAATAAAATTATAATGTTGTTTTCACATGTTAATACCGAATATATTTCATGTGAAACAAAAGCAATATATTTCATTTTTAAACATGTGACTTCAAACCCACTAAAATGTAAATGTCACATTTGTTACACTACATAATGATATATATATATATATATATATATATATATATATATATATATATATATATATATATATATATATATATATATATATATCGTTTATGCAAACCTAGCTAGCTGCCACAAAGAAGGACTGAACATATTGTTTTACAATAAGTCGTAGAAATGTGAATGTAAAAGAAGAAATTGTCCACCTCTATTTAGAGGCTATATAAACCTTTTGCATCCAACGTCTTTCAAAATGTGTATAAACTGGAGTCCTAGTAATCGTGATAATCTAACACCACATAGGTACAACGGACTGAACACAGATACAATTTAGATATTATTGAGTAATTCAGGAGTAAACATATAATATCATTATATTAATAATAATCTTTAAGAAAGTACTTCCAATATAACCATGGCGCAAACGAAAAACATTTACCCCATATTTCGTTTTGATAACTGTATATCTATAATCTATGAAATCAGAACTACCTCTTTCTTGTTATCTCAATAGATGTTATATATTTACCTGAAACTTATTTAAGGTATGCTATGAATTTCTGATATGTAGCATCCTCCTTTAATCTTCTGTTAGATCGGATATCTGAGAATACTGGTTTTAGGATATGGATCAATTTTCGCTGTGTCAGAGCTGACCTTGCAGAAGACCTGAAGGGATATTTAACACACGGCTTTCGGCACATTAACTGAAAAGTAACATTTCAATACATCAAAAGTTGTAATTGACCCAATCTGTTTGATTGGCAAGGTTGGAATAACAAAAAGGACTTTTTACCATAACTTCTTTTTTGCATATAAGACTTTATTATCAGTTTGATTTTTATCCAGTTATGCGCATCTTCAGTTTACCTATCAATAATTGGAAAATATGAGGGGTACTAAATTTATAAAGCTTGATGAGATTAGCTGATATTCACATAATCTAATACATGATAAACCTTAACAATGTTTACAATCCTTATTTACTAAACAAAATATGTTGTATATTGTTGTCCCAAAATCACTGCCAAGATTTTTAGTGTATAATAATAAGAGGTTACAAGAGTTGTGTAGGTCAAGGTTATAGCTGCAGTTTTTGAAAGTTTAGATGGTCATTTGTGCTTACATCAACAAAACCAAGCCGATTTAAGCCATCTCTAAATTGTGCCTGGACTGGTGTTAAGTTTTGGGACAGGAGCGTTTCTAATTCTTCTTCTGTTAGGAAACATGGTAGAAGGCCCGTTCTGCATCAATGACAAACCTAAAAATATTGTTAACAAGAATAGAATGGGTACTTTAGAAAAGTAACAAAGATGACGCGCGTGTGATATTAAATGAAATATATATTTAAACCAAATTAATCATTTTTTTCTGTTTCACGCTTATTAACTCCAAAAACGAGACAAAGCCTGTTAAGCAAGAAATATGGGTCATCACAATCACATCTTACTAGGTGTTGAAATACGCGTGACACATGAATGCACGCTAAAAATAGCAATTATTAAGCATGCATGCAACAATGTCTTGTAAACTGAAACTGAGGTAAAGGAGTTCAAGAATGTCAAAAACATTTTTGCTGAAATAGTTAGGATCGCTTTATATATATATATATATATATATATATATATATATATATATATATATATATATAGAGAGAGAGAGAGAGAGAGAGAGAGAGAGAGAGAGAGAGAGAGAGAGAGAGAATACTTTTGTTCAATAGCAGAATGAAAAACCTATACCATTCATTTATACTACAAACGATTTGCTTTATCGATTGCTTATCAAATTGCATACCAAAGTTATTTACCACAAACATTAACATGAAAGCATATTGTGCTCTGCTTAATATTCACATCGCAAATATGTTGTCCATCGATAGCCGAATGATGACCAGCATAGTAAAATTTAGATCTGCAGCAAGTAACGAAAATATAACACTTACCACAAACTAGTCCTGCACCAAAATAGTATTTCTTTTCAAGTCCACCGGAGTCATCTTTCAGTGTGTATGCACCCTCCTCAGTCATTTCAAAAGTCTCCATTCTTCTTTTATTATTTCTTTCATCATATGAGTGAGAAACTTCTTCCTTTGTCCCCCTAGGTCGGAAGCCTCTTCTCTATAAAATTTCACCTCAAGGGGTACCAGAAGGTTTGGCGCTTCCAAGATCTCCTCAATTCCTGTTGCAAACATGTTCATCCGTGACACATAGATGGGTTGGGTTTCACCCTCCAGCGGTTCTGTTAATGATGTTTGGTCTAATTGTCTTCCAGTCATAACAGATTTTTGAAAATGGCGCAAGACAGCTACTGGGTCATGAATGTCCTTGTTGTGGCAACAAAAAAGAGCAAGTCAAGTTACTTAAACTACTGAATTCAGGTGTAATTTTGTAACCTAAGAAGGCAGCAATATATACTGCAACAGCAGAAAAGAAAAGCAACGGAGTCTAAGAATCTTAAAATTTGTCAGTTGTATCTAACGTTTCTAATTCAAAGGACAAGCACTCATTCATATGCATGTGGCAGTGATAAATAAAGATATCTGCTGAAAACAATGTAATTAAAGTCCAGCTATATACATGAATTAATGTATTTTACTTGGATAACAAAGCAGAAGATATCCATCAAGATTAACTAGTTAGTAGACATATTAGCAATCGGTGCTTATTAGCGCGCGCGCGCGCGCGTGTGTGTGTGTGTGTGTGTGTGTATTAAACCAGTCTTTAATGTTAAGCATATAGTTACCTTTTCTCAGATGTAATTATAAACAGGTCACTTGGCACAACAATACATTGTCCAGCATGTAAAATGAACTAATTAGAGTTACCTGCATCTTATTATGCGTTATTATGACTCATCTAGACAAAATAATTTCCACTGTCTCATATAAAGTAGTATGTTGATGAAAAGGCACAGATTGGCCTCAAGAAGGAAATTTTGTTTTTGATATATACTTTGATCACAGACTATTGATCGATTTGTTTCTAAGCATGAGTATATACAGCAACCATACAACACGGCATCTCATAATTTGATCTTTCCAAAACAATTTTTAAAAAACATCTTACACTTATTCCAAAATGACAGCCATGATCACCAATGTTGGAATGTCCGGTTACTTCATCGTTATGTTGAGTGTTTCTTGATCCAGCACCATGCCCTTCACTGGTACGGACTACTGTCGCTACTATACCAGCATGCTCGTTGGTCCCAGAGCTGGGAAACGTGGCCACGACAGTATCCTGTTGTCTTAAATCTTGAAGTGTGGTACATTACTGTACATTTCACCAGTGTTGAGAAGTGGGGGGTCTACACTACTGGTGTTATGTGTTGTTACAACACCAGGCTACTCACTAGTGTTAGCTGGATCATCGCTGAAAACCCATAAATATGTTTACAACATTTGACAATCAGACGATGATAGATCGATTCCGATTTATGTCGTCCTGTAAGTTTTATAAAAGCATATGTATTGTACAAGACATATTTTAGATAATAACTGTACTTTAATAGTTGAAATATGTGTAGGACACAACTAAAATGACTATAAAGTGGCATATTTATTAATTAAGGATGAATAAATTCCATCATCAGACTCTGTAACATGCAAGAGGATTGACAATGCAAACAAAAAACATCGCGTAAAAAAATCCACCAACAGCACTTTTAGTTATTTTACATGGGTAGTGACCAGTGGACTGAGTAAAGGGTCCAATGTATAATGCATGATCAATCTGCACTGGAGCCTCACTTTCTTGTTCACTAAAGTGATGCTCTATGGTGATTTTTAGTGGATTCAATACATCTATATGCAGTCTACTTCCAGTAAATTACATATCACGTTTGCAGGAACTGTACGAATGTAAATTATATTTCAGTTGTACATGCAACTATACTATACTCTACATACATATGAATCATTTATCAGCTTACAGGGAATTAGTTACACACTCTACACAATTATGAATCATTTCAGGCAAATAATCAAATACTGAAGGATGGACAGAAGAACGTCACACAAATTGTCTAGTACTGAGTCAAGTAGATCTAAAACCTATGTTCAAAGACATACAACTTACTTGAAAATTTCAATTAAACCTGCATCTTCTCCTGATTTCTGACAATCATTAAAAATATGTTGGTACGTTTTTAGCAGTAACACTCTCAATTCCCAACATTACGAAAATACTGTGCATAAACTCTGTATAAATTTAGTG
Source organism: Unio pictorum (assembly GCA_030141615.1). Classification (NCBI taxonomy): domain Eukaryota; kingdom Metazoa; phylum Mollusca; class Bivalvia; order Unionida; family Unionidae; genus Unio; species Unio pictorum. The sequence goes on from JARLTB010000377.1 coordinate 12,161,475, forward strand.
ATCTTTTTATTTTTAGTTCTTGAGAGTGGGAATAACTGATTCTCATGTGGTGTGGTGTGTACGTGACTTTATGAACGTTGGTTTGTTCGAAAACTTCTAGAATATCACGTGACTCCTTCCTGTTTACGTAAAAAAACAGTATATAGTTGTGTTTGAGAGCGAGCTGTTCAGTAGAAGATTTGGGCTTATAGAATACAAAGATGTGTGTTATTGTTTGAGTTATTTTAAATTACCTTGTGCGGGAAATTATTTCAAATCGTTTGGATTAAGAGGAATTTATTGTGTTATTTATCTGGAAAATACTTGTGCTCATTGAATTATCATGAGACCAGAACTGACTTCATCACGTGACATCGTCTTCCATCTTGGATTGCTTCGTCAAAATTCGAACCTGGAACTATTAAGACATTTTATTATCAGGACTTTTGCAATTCCACTAGTGGATTAAATTGTGAATTCTTTTTGGATTAACTTTGGATTTGATTCTTAAAGCCGTAAGTTTTTTTTTCTTTTATGAAAATATTTGTACTCAATAAATTGTTTATTAAGTTTTTTTACAAGCTTGTTTTTTTTTCACTCTTTCTATGTTGCTGTTTATTCGAGCCTAAGCACGTAACAACGTTTAATTGATTTTGACAAGTAAACCGTAGGACATAGCTTGTTCAACCAAATGTTCCTTGTCCGCAAAAACGTTAATAAAAACACCTGGTTTTACAAGTACAGCATTAAAACTAATCGCAAAAAGGGATACAGTTAAGTCTATAAATAAAATAGACAATACATACGAATAGGTACATTCAAATTTTACATAGTGTTTCTGAACTTTATTTGTGTGGAATATTCTATTTAAAAATCAATAGGAGCTTAACGCATAATCTATGGTCCAACAAATATTAGCTTCCACCACTCCCACTCACACAAAAGCTTAATGGTTTAGCAATAAGTACTTAATTGTTTGATTTACCAAGAGAAAATATTCGAAGTAAACATTAGAGAAAATAATTTCCAGTTGGAATATTATTTTCATGGTGAGGCTTGGAACAACTTGAAGATGGGAATTTGTACATGTTCGCATTATTGAGAGGAAGTTAATTTCTATGACTAAAACAAATCTGTATATTGTGAATAGAAGTTCACATAGAGATACAATTTGAAAGAGACATTTGCATCAAGAGAAACAGTAGATATAACTCACATCAACAAGCGATGATGTATCTTCTCTATTATGACTTCAACTGTAACTAGATGAGCAACCTAGAGGTGGAAACCGAGTTCCATAGTGCCTACTTTGCCTTTTTTATTTTTATTTTTACAGTTCATTCTTTTCAGATTGAGAACGTAACATACAAGCATTTATTTGCATGTACTTCACTTGTTTCCTTCATTTTAAAAAAATTGCCGATCACCTTTCATTACTTTCTGGAAAATATAATTACCTTAGTATGGCTTGTCTCACTTGGTCATGCAAAGCATCAGTAGGAATAATAACTCTCTTTTCCCCCAAGGCCATTTTTACGTAGGATTCTCCTTTCTTCCAGAGATGGAATAATAGTAGAAGTATTGGAACTCAGACAAACAAAAGATCGAGTCATAGTGCGACCTAAAATAGAATATGTATCATCGCAGTTTACTAGTTTTGGTGACTAGAATCAGGACATAAAAATGAGCAATATTTCCTAAAACGTTATATAAGTTTATGTTGCATGAGTAAAGCAGCTAGGTATGTGTTTGTAAGACATAGATGCCCACACGTTCCTGTTGAACAAAAATTAAAGTAAGAAATAAATATGCATGTATTAATAAATCATACTTAGGTTTCATATTCTCTGTTGCAATTATGTGTGAAAAAAATGTGATAAATTCCAAAATTCAAAATCGAACAATATAAATGTGTGAATCGTCAAACACACTAACGAAAAGACAAAGCAGAATAAAAACAACAACAACAACATAAGATGGGAGAACAAACACATAGTAACATTTGAGCATCGTAAGACAGACACACCTCAAGCAGACAGTCATTACAATGGTTGGGGTACTTATTTTATATTTAAAAAAATACTAGTACAGAATATTTAAATAGACACAAACATTGTGCCTTGTTCTAGTGGCTAACTACAATGCTGAAGTGATGTGGTGCTGGTGTCACATCAAGACAAGCAGTAGAGGGAGTCAACATACCACTTTTTATAGATCTCCAATTGTCAGAAGTAAGCTTATTTTACAGGTTAAAAAAAATCACGCACATACTCCACCCGGGTTAGTACACGACGCGCGTCGCGTACTAATCGGTTGCTACAATTAAAAAAAGTGTGCTATTAATAATGTCAAACGTCTGATAATCATATTCTGCTAGATTAGCTTGAGAGCCGAGGTAACATTTTTGACATTTGCCGCGCTGGCAAGTTTACTAATCGCGTCTTTACCTAACTAAATTTCCGCTCGGGGAATAATACATTTTTTCTGTATTAATATTAATTACCAGCACCTAATACGAGCTTAACTTTCATTGCGGACTTTATTAACCAACCAGCTAATTTTTCTTTGAATAATTTATCAGGGATAGAATTTAACGCATGAATCAAGTTCACATCAGCGATATGTCCTGACAAGCTTTATCGATATCGTTTACTGGATGTTTGCCTTGTTTAGGTTGATCTTGATTACTAAGTCGGATATCAAGTCGAGTTCCGGGACCGCAGTAATTATATCCTGGAAGATGTTTTTCTCCTGGATATTTAGCCCACGGAGCTCCATGGAGTTTTGTTAACCTTGAGGCGATATCACCTCCCTTTTTATACTAACAAATCTATAAAAAAAATTATACCACAATGCTAACGGTAATAGCATCTCTGTTATTTTTCGTTATAACAGGTGTTAATGTATATGCTGGGGTACGCATCTTGCATTTTGCACAATATAAAGCCATATTTATTTATGTTATATCTAATGGAAATTACAGACTTTTCTGCGACAAACCGACGAGAACCTGTTAAACATCATGCAATGTTACTAAGTTATATTCGGACGATTATAGTTGGACCATCAGGGAGTGGTGAAACACAGTTGCTACTTAATCTGATAATGAAATGGGAGAAATGATATTTGGTAGCTCCAAATGTAGATGATCAACGGTGTTACGAGGTGTTAAAAGATTTTAACGAAAGCGCGAAATCGGTAAGCGACGACGAAGATGTTATCGAATTTATTACCGATATCGATAAATCTCCGAGCGTTGATGATCTTGATAACAGTATTAATAGTTTAGTAGTGTACGATGATGTGATCTTGGATAAACATAAAACCACTATGATATTTTCACGCGGACAACATAACAACGCTGATGTGATTTATGTTACCCAGCGATACACACAAATCCCTAAAGTAATCAGAGATAATTGTAATATTATTGCTGTGTTCAACGGCGTTGACACGTTAACAAATATTCACCGAACCTGGTGCAACGGTGATATGGATTATAATCTCTTCCCAAATTTCTTCAGCCGCGCCCAGGCTAACCCTCATGGGTTTGTAACGATAAATTTACATGATCCTTGAACAAGATATCGAATCGGATAAAATATTTGGTTAAAACCTAGCAACCAATTAGTGCGCGACGCGCGTCGTGTACTAACCCGGGTGGAGTATGTATGGGATTTTTTAAAAATACAAAATAAGCTTACTTTTGACAAACGGCGATCTATATGTTGACTCCCTGTACTACTAGACAATGTCAGGTGCGGCGGGTGCGTTATCCGTTTATAGTATTGTATAAGCCCCACTTATCAATGGGTAAGTGTTAAGTCCCACTTTTTCAAGGGGTATTGTACATTATATAATAATAATAACTATAACCAACTCCCTTTTGGTACTCGTTATCTAAGAGATGACTGCCCTCGATATAATTGCCCGGTTCGAGTATGAGAATAGATAGACTAAACCGAGCAGGTATACTGAACAAATAACTACTATCCCCCGTAAAGATAAACAAACAATTTTATCAAGTACATACACAATTATGAAAACTTTCTTTCATTAGGAATACACGCTGTTTAGAAATAAAACTTTCACCGAATTACAATAAAATTTGAAATAGATTTAAACAAATTAGCCGATCTATTACTGATAACTTTAAATCCTTGTTTGATTTTCATAACCTGCTATTCATCGGTCCCCGTTCACTGTTCAATTCAATGTTGGTTCTAGAAGACACTGTCTCGCCGTCTCTAGATAACCTGCACCCGTGGATGTTTCCGCTCGATTCAGGACTTGTGCACTGTATCATGCGCTCACTGATATTCCCGTTTCCCAATTCCTTTTCCAAAGTGCACGTCGCAATTCACGTAACTTCTAGATGTTTCAAAAAGCTATTTTCTCCCTTTGTGTTTTGGGGTCATTCAACCGTTGGATGGTTTGTCTGTTTTTCTGGACCATGATTCCTTAACGGACGTATTTCTCTCAAATAACATCTGGAGTCTTAGTAAATGATTCTGTCTCTTGTTTCTCTCTTGCAGATAAATTTTAGACTAACTATAGTTTTCAAAAAGGCGATATTAAGTCTTACGAAACTTCGTGTGGAAACACACCCCTTATTTAACCGTGACCAATCAGAATCAAACGTATTTCCGCCCGCTTTTCTCTAAAAGTCGCTTACGTCTGGTCAGCATAACATGCTTGTATTTAAGTAACAGAATCCCTGCGTTTTCTCAAGTCTGACACTTTTCGTGAAAAATGAAACTTTAAAATGTAGCTAGCAGTCAGCCTGATTGTTGAATAAACAAGCTTTAATTAGTATCAACGGTCTGAATACTACACTACACTGTACAGAACCTCCTTTTGCATCGGTGTGTCTCCATAAATTTTAATAATGGTTATCTGGTCTCACCTAATGTTTTATTAATAGATCGCTTGAAATTTGCCCCTTTAAATATATATATATATATATATATATATATATATATATATATATATATATATATATATATATATATATATATATATATATATATATATATATATATATATATATATATATATATATATATATATATATATATATGTATGTGTGTGTGTGTGTGTGTGTGTGTGTGTGTGTGTGTGTGTGTGTGTGTGTCCACGATCTATTAGATGCATTATATGAAATGTATTTTTCCATTCATAAGTGTTGTCTTGGGTGCTTAATATGGGAAAAAACAAAACAAAACAGAAATAAAGCAACTATATAAAATAGTGATATATAGTGATAATGAAGGGTACCTTTTCTTCTCCCATCGATCCGGACCAAATTGTTATCAGTCCTACCAGTTCTTGACCTATATGGATTTTAATCTCTGTGCAAAACATAAAGAACATGTGACAAGTCTAAATTTACCGAAAAAAGATGATGTTGGGTTTTCTCATATAACAAAAGATGAAGCCTAGGGCATTATATTTATGGGGAAATCAATAACATTTTATGGTGATATTCGTTTACTCTTCTATTGAGGAAGACCTATTTGATACAATAGGCTACTATGAATGTTATAGGGCTTATGTGTACGGAGACACACTTTATGAAACATAACGTTTAATTAAAGTTTAGCGGATATTATATTTGTACACATTAGCAATAAGCCATTAACACGTTACCGAAAGGCAAAACAATAAGTTAGTCGGTGTTAATAGTTTAATTGTTTTTCGCATAACATTTAATTCAGTTTAGTCGCTGTTGAATCTACAAAACTTAATTAAATTGATAAAATGGGACAGTTGCAAAAAATTAAGTTAAAATTCAATTTTAAAATCTTCGTGGCATCAACAGCTCAGGATGACAGAAAGAAAGACGAAACATCGTGATGACAATGATGTAGTTCATAGAATTAAAAAGTGCAAAAAGGAGAAGTTTGTTAACAAGTTTATACCATTGTTCTACTAAACAAGCGCCTGTGTTCCTCCGATACCGATGAAGATGATGAACCAGATGCAGAGGATGTAAGTGATAATGAGGTGGAGGAAATCTGGTCTGCGACCCTCCTCAAGACATATATGTCATCATCAAGGTTTGTACTCGTGTCTAAATTGGTAATAGTTATGGAACGCCATAAATAGTACTTGCGTGCAAGCTGCTTGTATGAATCGTTTTCTGTTCTGTAATATCAATGAATTGGTTGTCACAATGAGGAATACACGCGCACGTGCGTGCGTGCGTGTGTGTGTGTTTGAGTGTATGAATGTTTGTATGTTTAAATTTGCATTGCTTGCTTGTTAGTTTGTTTTTAAAAATGTATTTCACTTTATACAATTGTAATGTAATATTGTATGTTGGACTTAACCCTGTAAAAATTCAAGTTCATTTTATATTCGACTTTAATTACTGACTTTTTTTAAAGACCGTGAATAAGTAATATATGGCTAAAATATTATCTTTGTGTATGGAGTTGATATTAAAATCCCTATCAATAGAAGTGGAATTATTTGGGTCTGGGTCTGGGTTTTTGGAAACTCCACATAAATTGCCAGGTTTTCCTGTTGTTTACTACAGTTTGTATTCTAATTTTAGAAATAAATATAATATGATTATAAATAATTACAACTAAGATTCGATTTTGTAAACATTAGGAGCCTTTTGTAAGGGTTTGTATGACACAATGCTAATTGTGACCGGAGGTCAAGTAGTGGACTATATAATATTGTCACTGGAAAATTAATTTGTGATTTAAAATCTTAGAAGAATTAGTCTCTATTATTATTTTGACCAGTACTTGATAACATCTTTCTTTTTATTTTCACTTTGTAATCTAGGGAAATAAAATCTTTGTTGAATTCTTCACAGTCTGTTGCTTCTCACACTATTACATATTTAAAACGACAGAGTCGTGTATGCATGTATGTATGTATGTATGTATGTATGTATGTATGTATGTATGTATGTATGTATGTATGTATGTATGTATGTATGTATGTATGTATGTATGTATGTATGAGTGTGTATGCATGATGTGTGTATATGTGTGTGTGTGCGTGTCTTTAGCGTCATATCTATCAACTCGGATAGTAAATACGTAGAACAGTGTTGACAAAGTGTCAAAAATGGAGTGCTCATGGCTAGAAACGTGAGGTCTTGGAAGTGGTTAATCTGTAGGTAAAACTATTGAGTTACTGTAGTAAACATAATGGCATCGACTTTCGACGATTGAGGAAACCAGTATATAAATGCTTTCATCATGAATAAAGCTCCTGAAGACAGTTACACAAAGGTACATATGAACTCTCTTGTGTAAATGCTGTCTAAATCTAAGGATTAATGTAAAGCTGCGGATCAGTTGTCTGATACAATGAAGAAAGTAAAGGCCTCGGCGACTTTTGGTTTGTTTAACTAAGATTCTTCCTATAAAACATGTTAGCGGGGTCTTGATGCTAAAATTTTGCACAATTCGACGTGGACACAACTGCATAAGAAAGATTGTTGGTCAACTGCATATAGTAAATCGCATACATACAAAAGTCGTGAATATTATTCTTCACTTAGTAATGATTGTTTGATTCCTAGCCCAGTTAATTTATATTTTTCTTATTTATTAAATTATGACAAATTGTTCCTTGTAAACATATGTATGTATGTATGTATGTATGTATGTATGTATGTATGTATGTATGTATGTATGTATGTATGTATGTATGTATGTATGTATGTATGTATGTATGTATACAACACATATACAAATAATTACAAGAATACTGAAAAAGACAGACGATCCTTACAAAACTATCTTGACATTTTTATCGTGCAACATCATTATTGAATGGATACTGCCCTGCTGAATTACTACTGATCGGAAGAAAATTACTAGCTACTTTGCCACCGGCACCAGAAAACTTGCAGCAGAAAATGGCAAGATTTAAAGAAACTGAAGAAATCGGAAAACTGTAGACATTTAATGCTCATGCCTACCACAGTATCAAAGCTTGTCCGAGTGATTTTTGAAAACAAAACACCCGATGCTTGACTTGATGAAAGCAAATCAGCATCTATCAAGAAAACGTGATATTTCACACGTTTGGGAAGACTGTGAAACCCACATGAGACACAGAACCAGGTCACGTGTCATTTTAAATGTTAACATACGCAGTATTTGAGACGCAGTGTTAGCCTAATTATAATTAGCTTTAAATATCACTCAACTGTTCTTGACAAAGAAATTAATGAGACAGCTACACTGGTCTATAACTGATTTATATCAACAGCTGGTTGATGTTATGCCCTCACAGGGTTTAATATCAATGAGAAAAATAGTTTGAGGGCAATCATGTATCCGCAGCTTTACTGGTGTCTTGTAATTAATAAATAATTAGTATGCATTATCCTTTTTACCATCCAGGTTAGTATGCAGAATAAAATCCGTCTTTTACCGACTGAGTCTGGTTAACCCTTCCTTGATAAATGGTTTTCACTGAAATATTTTGTTTCATATATAACTTCGAACTAGTATTTGATAGCAGCCTAAACAAAATCATAATTCCCCACCACATACTTTACCTCTTACACACTGTATCTTACCTTCCCAGTTAATAATCGCCCTCATATTCTATATCCCATAGTTCATTCAATGATTATACATTGCATTTATTTGGTAAATCTCTAGACTCCATTAAAAATAATCTTAAACAATATATCATTTTGGTGTCATCAAAACAAAATGCATATTAACATCTCTAAAATGAAATGTATGACAATTGGAAAAACTCAGCGTCTATCTACTAACATGGATTTAATTCTAGCTCAAAATGGCTTAGACGTATCTATTGTCAAAAATCAGAAACTTCTTGGTGTCTACGTTGATCAACAACTCAGCTGGAATGCGCATATCGATAACCTATGTGCAATGGTAGTCAAAATAATAACTGTTAAAATTGCTTTCGAAATTTATATCGCCACAATTACTTGAAATTTATTTTTCGAATTATATACTACCACTTATAGATTACGGCTGTACCATATGGGGAAACACATCAACTTATAATCTGTCCAGAATTGATAGACTCCAAAAAAGGGCAGCCCAAATAATACTGAAACTTTCTGTTATGACTCCCTCAAATGTTTTGTTTTCACGTATGAAATGGCTACCTATACAAAAACGTAGTCTTTATTTTAAAGGAATGATGACATACAAGTCTTTTAACGGTCTTTCTCCAGATTATATCTCATACATAATTGAACTAAGATCATCGAATACTGAGCGTAATCTGCGATCGACGAATAACAACAATCTCCAGGTTCCTCGGTCGAAAAGCAATCTTTACAAAAGCTCATTTTTGAATCAGCACCTACTGCATGGAATTCTTTATCAACGAGGATACGTAATTCAGCTTCCCTTGCTTCTTTTAAAATATCATTACAGAAATTCTTTCTAGACCAGCTGGAATGACATACTAAAAACTCTAAATAGAAAACTTTATAATGATATCCATCATTGATATATCCAGATCTTATTCGATATATATATATATATATATATATATATATATATATATATATATATATATATATATATATATATATATATATATATATATATATATATATATATATATATATATATATATATATATATATATATATATATATATATATATATATATATATATATATATATATATATATATATATTTATATGTTTCACAGTATAGTCACACATAGTCAGAATGAGTGTGCGAAGATACCTGGTTATGTGCATGATCTTATATTTTTATTTTGTGTATATTTTTTTCTTATTTTAAAAAAAATATTTTTATGAAAACATTGTAACCTAGCCGGTTACAAAACTGAGGACCACACGGCAGATGGGTCAGCCATGACCAAATGTGTTATCCTGATTATAGATAAATTATTATTATTATTATTATTATTATTATTATTATTATTATTATTATTATTATTATTGTTATTAATGCATACTTCACTGATTGCGTAACTCATATCCACGCCTGAGTTTTAGATATTAATTTCACGCGTTTCTCTTTGTTTTCCACCTTTGATTCAATGTTAATTTCTCTTTCCATTTTGTAATAATAGATGATTATACACACAGGAACAATTAAGTGTTGATATAGCACAGAAAGCATTGTGTACACCACATGCATGATTTAAAGCTTTTCATTCAAAACATGCATGCACGCACGGACACACACACACACACACACACACACACACACATGGGAAAGCTGACCATAACCGGTTATATACATTATTTAGATTCTAGCCATTGCAAACGCCTCTGATGAAAGGAATGCTCTGATGGTTCTTCTTTAACATCTTTAGGTAGCCAGTTCCAAATGACTGGAACCAAACTATTTTTTTACAATTCCATTTCGGGCTTAGAAAGAAGAAAGTTATAATTTGTTATAGAGCGTAGTATCGATGGACCAGAAACTGTATTGACATTATTTGTCCTTTTACCGAACATAATGTTTATATAGTTTGGCGTCGAATCATTAGAAACTAAGTCTTTATACTGTGAACACATTTCTTTCAGAAAAATTACTACGTATGATGTTGTCACTCATATTTATACGTAATATTAATTTCATGCCATACATTATCATTATTCTCATCGCGTTTTAAATCATACTTGCTGTACATACATATTGATTGGAATGCATATATCGCTCTCCTTTTCATGATGTATTTTCTCAGTGCGCGCCTGCGATTGTGATACTGCTGACATACATACAAATTTTATTGAATAAAATCTATGAGAAAAGTTATAGATTGCTACTGGAATTATTCTTCAATAACAAAACATTACAATCACCATCACTTAGACCAATAACTGGTGGCGCCTCCAGTCATGTCAGAAAATGCGGAGAAGTGCTTGTAGGTGTGTATAGCACCACAATAAAACAATATCAAGAGAATAAATTAAAGACACCAGGAGCACAAATATCATGTTCAACAACAACAGCAATACTACTACTACTACTACTACTACTACTACTACTACTACTACTACTACTACTACTAATAATAATAATAATAAGAAGAAGAAGAAGAAGAAGAAGAAGAAGAAGAAGAAGAAGAAGAAGAAGAAGAAATTACTTGACATAATAAATCTGATAATGATGCACAAAGTTAGATTTTCTTAAACTCTACGGATTTGCTTGTTTCTCTTACTTAGTTTAACACCATAAAGTTGTAACACTTCATATAGACCCAAACTTAATGTATCAAGAGATGCTAATTGTTGATACACATCCATGTTGATTTGTTTAGTCTATTTGGCTTATGAAAAAATGATGAAATGTGTACAGAAATAGAAACTAAAAAAGAATAACTATTTAATTAGTATTCAAATTGATAAACATTGTTGCACGAATGTTGCATGCACAAGGTTCGTGTAAATTTTAATCATAAACTTTTAGAAACTTCCATGTTCATATCATTTCAAAAACTTTATTTTAATTTTTTTATATTTTAAATTATTTATTTCAATTTAATATTTTAATATTTTAATGGTCATAGTTTCTTCAGTGTTACTTCTAATATACATATAGTCATATAGTACCGTTTACTGGTAATACATTTAAATTATAGCCACACAAAAAAACCAATGTAATAACTAAAGTAAATCCGCCTTTATAGTGACCAATATATAAGAAATAAAGCATCATATACATCATATACACAGAGTTTCTTGATATCTGGAAGCCTGTAAAACTGACAGGATTATACAATTTTGGAGACAACGCTTTTATTGGTTTATCTTAAAATTAGTCAGTACTGAAAAATTATAAGCTACCATGACAATAAATAAAAAAAAATAATAAAATAAATAAATAAATAAATAAACCTTGGACAAATAACGAGTATGCACGTGGGGACGGTAATGTAAAATATACCAAAAGTGACGGGAAACACATTTTTGGCTTAGTGTGTAAGGTCATTAAACATGTTAATTAATATTGATAAAAAAAAATCAAGATTTAATCTCTTTAGTTGATAGATCTCGCTTTGTTGAAGCCAAGAAACTCGCGCAGTACAGGGCAGAACTTGAAGAAAGAAAAAAATACACGCACATTCATTAATGTAGATAAAATCACTTTATGCTGATTGGAAAACGTGGCTCTTGTTTATAAAATACGAAAAGAAACACTTGCCTTTGTTTTGCTCTCCAACTGTCGTATGCAAAAATCTCAGCCCAATGCTGTAAATACGAGCGTCGATTCTGTTTCGGGGTGCTGACATCATACGTCATAGATAACAGCGCCCCCCTGTGATTGTTTGGATTTACGCTAGCTGATTCGTATTTTGATCAGATGGTTTACTTTCAATACGTTCCATTTAATACCACATTATTTGGAATATGAGCTGATCATTCCATTCTGCTCTTCAGACCATTTCAACTAATGCCAGACCATTTGGAATCTGAATACACCATTTCTTTTTTGAGGTTAAATCATTTAATTCAAGACTACATAATTTCATTTAATACCACGTCATTTGGAAGTAGAATTCATCAATCCGTTTTGTTATTTAAATCATTTAATTTAATATCACATCATTTGGAATCTAATTTCATCATTTCATTTGTTGAGTTAAATCATTTTATTTCATACTACGTACTTTCATTTAATAATACATTGGTTGGAACCAGATTTCATTAATCTGTTTTGTTCTTTAAATCATTTTATTTAATACCAGATGATTTGGAATTTAAATTCATGATTTCATTTGTTGAGTTAAATCATTTCATGTTAGACTATATCATTTTATCTAATAGCACGTCATTTGCAAGCATATATCATCATTCCGTTTTGTTCTTTAAATCTTTTTATTTAATACCAGATAATTTTATTTAACGCCACATCATTTAAAATCTGAATTCATTATTTCATTTTTGGGGTTCAATCATTTTATTTCATGCTACATCATTTCATATCACACAACATCATTTGGAATCTGAATTGATCATTCCGTTTGTTAGGTTAAATCATTTCATTTCACACTTAATCATTTCATTTAATACCACGTCATTTGAAATTTAAAAGCATCATTCGATTTTGTTCGTTTGATCATTTCATGTGACACCACATCATTTGGAATCTGGATTGATCATTTCATTTGCTAGGTTAAATCATTTGATGTCATACTAGATCATTTGATTAATGTAATTTTGGCGGCGAAAGCTGCCCATACGAAATTCACAGACCCGAATCACATACATATCTGCACGATACGCTAAAGTGAAGATAATATTATCATATAAGAACCTAAGTTAGCGAAGATGGACTGTGGCCGTGAGTAGAGGTAACTTAAAACGAATAGTTAAACTGGTACTGCTGGATACATGTATACGTTCCATAAAAATAACCCGGGTAGTTTCACACCTTACAGTCCCAACATAAATTTCAATCTTTTCCATGGCAAAAGTTGTTATCAGACCTAAGGATTTGCATAAGAACAAGTTGCACATCAGAGGAAAATACGGCTGCATACGAATATTTCTACTATTGTCGTTAATTCTTATGTTATATATTCCGTGAATTATCCGGTGCGGATCCATGTTCTGTCGTTTGAATTCTCTATACTGTTAAAGTACAAATGAATCAAAACAACACGCAAAGTTTATAATATACAGCTGGTTGTTATTAATTATTATTAAATAACTCTGTTATCTATCCTGTCTGATCTCGATCTGATAATGACGTTCGATAACTATTTCCATGTGACACACCTTGATTGTAATTTTGTAAAGATATTTTACCATTATTTGAGTGGCTATAAATAAAGAGGTGGTTTGCAATAAGTACGAAACTGCTTTCATGTCTTCTCCCAAGTCTGGGGTTGGATGGAAACAAAGGAGAATGTATTTGATATGGCATATGATGACCTCGACCTATCACAAAGTTGCCTTATAAATAAAATGCGTTCTTTTAACTAACTCCAACACACGTATATAGTTTTCATGCACTTATCGGGTCTAACAACCTTTATCTTCGTGTTAGACCTTGACCTAAACTAAGGCACTTTGATAGTATCTCAAGTTTATATTTCCCTTTCATAGACTTCCAACATATGTGCAACAGCGGAGTTCAGCTTTTTCGAGCCTACATCCCTTATCCAGATGTGTTTGCATTGAGAATCCAGGGGGTGTCAGCCTTATCACAGTTACCAAATACTCCCGAGAATGGATTAGTCGAAACGATAAACATCAAACTGAAAGTCAAATATATTTCTTCATGACAGATAAAGAGTTCATTTCATTAACATAAAATAAAACGCATTGATACACCATGTGAATTATTTTACTGTTGGATGTTAAAGTCTAATGTCATAATTCGAGAATTATACATATAAACAAGCAAATGTTCTAAGACACGTGACTATGGACAAAATAAATTTTCACCAAAAGTCGTTAACCATGTCGCAGTCTGCTATTGTAAATTGGATAGCCTTTGCAAAACATTCGAGATCATAAAGTCACAGTTCCATGCTTAGCTATGGACTCCTTCTTTTCTAGATTAAATAGACGTTTTCTTTTTACACATTCTTGACGATCCCTTGTGGAGGAAATGGGACCCAAATATCTTCAAAAAAGATACACCATAACAGCCGATCTGCGTTGACATGTGCGGGTATTGAACTTTGCGGCACATAGATTAGGAGTTCCAGGCTCAATCGATTGAGCTACCGCAGTTCCTTCGGTCCATAATATAAAGCAGCAAAACTAGTCCAAACTTCCTTAGTTTACGACACTGAACACGTGAATGGCACGCTACATTTAATATGTTGTTGATATGCATGCTATTCTGGATCGATTTGTTCTCACCGGATATTTTCGTACTTTGACACCGCCCTATTTTTTAAGGTAGAAGGCATGAACCTAATTTATCACAATCCTAGCAATTTTTGAATTCACACTAAATATTTCAGGTTAAATATGTAATATGTTTTACGTTTACTTTGAGCTAGGTTTGGAAATGGGTTGACTTGGTTTTGTCTGCCAGTCACAGGTTCACTAGCATTGGAGATCGAATGCCCAACTTAGGCTGCAAATGAGCAGCCGACTTGGCCTATGTATTTACGTGTGTCTGCTACAGAGATAAATAGCTAACAATCTAGATGGTTGAGGGGTTATGAAAAGTATGCTGATTTGTTACAGTATTTGTGAACTGTATTCATACATGAGAACATACTGATTATTTTAGCTGCCTTGTCACCGGAAAATATTCAAAATAGCTCTCCTGTAAAAAATGAATGCAAAAAATGAGGGGTTGGTGGCAACGTCCCCTCTAAGCTGAGCGCGTGCGCGCAGCTGCTCAGACATCCCCGCGCAGCTGAATTGTCAATCCAACACTAAAGTTTGCACGTCTCCGTAATGTTTGCACAATGCAGCGAGTATTGCGCGCACATCTACCATTCGCTTAGAGGGAACGTTGGTTGGTGGTATTGATGGTTCATTATAAAAGTCACGGAAGGAATTAACTTTAACTTTTAATTAACTTTTTTGCATAAGGAATTAACTTTAATACCTCAGACAGAATCTTACAAGCATCATTAGTTACTTTTTATTTATATCTTTTTTGTAATATTATTATCATCGTCGGACGAAAATGTCCACAAAAATACATGTCCAGCGACACCTTTGTTTGCAAACGGACAGGACTGTTTTAATTCTTTCTGACTACTCAAAACTAGGCGATGAACTCACTGCTTAGCCATGTGATGTTCTCTGCCAAATGTTATCACGGTACCAGCTATTTTTCCATATATCTCAATGCTAATGTTTTGTGAAATAAATATACTTTCTTTCCCACTTCAGCATGCATGTCAAACACTGTCACAGAGAACACTCTTATATTGTCAATTTGACCAGGACAAAACCAGGTACTTCACTGCATTTAAGAGAGATAATTCTGCTGGAACTAGACAGGGCCAAGAGTTATCTAGTCACAACAGACCCAGTGTCACCCAGGTGTCCCACATTTTAAAACAATCATTAAAAAACACAAAATATGATTTAGATATGAATTTTTAAAAGCCTAACAGAAAGTACAACGTTTGCATAATGCACCAATCACAGCTAGTGTTGTTGTTTATTTCTGAATGCAAGGTTCCATACACTTTAAGCTCCGCCTACCTGGGGTTGTACAATTGGTACCGTTATACCATATAAGCTTACATACACAATACTGTACCACTCGTCATATGTGATATTAAAGGAATGAGTAAACATACGAAAATTAATTCGCCAAAGAATTTCCTATATATCCCGTTTTACTATATTGCAAAATTGAGTATAATAATATTTAATATATACATACACAAATATTATGAATAAGCTCAGACGCGTAACACTAATCATCAGGAAGTAATATAAAACGCGTTGCACTAATTAGCGAACAAAAGAAAAGAGCCATCATAAAAATCCCACAACCAACCTGTTGACGTGCCTGTAATTGTTTATTTCGACATGCCATTATAAAAAGTTCTTTCTTTTATAATAGATTATGATAAGTAATCCCTTTGCATGGTTTTGATACCAAAATTTAAATGTACTAGTTTATCAATGATACCCTTTGATACTGATTTCGTCTGTCCATCCGAGGATACACGTAAGTGCGGCGTAAATATCGTAACACACTTCCTTCAATCACTCGGCTAACTCTGTATCAGTTGTTTATTTACGTATTTTACCATTAAAGCTTTTCATAAAGATAATTACATTCTTAACCAATAGTAAATATTAAAACAATTATCGTACATTAGGAAAACCTTACTTGGTTTTTATCCTTTCATGCCAATTATGCATGTACGATATAAATTAAATGGATGCGAAAACAAAAAGAAAGCTCTATTATATTTATTAAAGAAGAAACAAGTATCTGCCATACTTGAAATTCATCGCACAGAAGGAAGACAGAAAAAGAAAGGTTATATAGTCTGTCCTAATGACGACAAAAAAAAATATATGTATGATTAAGCAAGCGATTGTTTTATTTAGACAGGAAAACTGTTATTTTAAATTTTTTAAAAATCTGTAGGTAACCTCATTATGTCAGATTTTTTGGGTTGATTGTAATTATTTTGACTCATTTTGTTTCCGTCTTGGATATAAATTTTTTTTTTTGTTGTATATATCATTTTATGTTTTAAATTTAAGTTTGAAAGTCTTTGTTAGAAATGCATATGTTTCTTTACCAGCACAAACCTAGCATAGATAATAATAATAATAATAATAATAATAATAATAATAATAATAATAATAATAATAATAACAATAATAATAATTAAACATCTTTTGAAAAGATACATTTTCTTCAACGAAAGAAATGCTTGTTATATATTATAGGACTGAGGAATGAGTTGTTTTTTTTTTGCTTTGGAGATAATTTAAATCATATAACTTGTCACAGTGATAGAACAGTGCATACTATCATATATCACCCCTAATGACAACTTCGAAATACTTTCACGAATTTGTATCAAGGGAAATAACTCTCATTCTTACCTTCTTGACATTATATGTTGAATTGCTTCCCCTTATAAAACGAGTAATAGGCATTTTGCAATTTGTGAATTATATGTCCCATTTAACACAAAGTATACTTGGTAAATAAAGTTATTAAAACCGGGTAGCATCAATGAATCATTTTTAGAGATAATTATGAAACTGGAGAGGTGTAGAAGCTACCGGTAATAGGCAGTTCTGCATTAGGTAGCGCAAAATAATTTTGTATTGCAAGAACAATAAATCGTATTCGATTCGTGCAATTGCTGAAACAGAATTTAAGTAGAAGTTGACGGCACAGCTGTACGTATTTGAAAATTAGAAAGTTATCCGGATCCCATCCTCGAAAGACTTCCTGATATTACAGATATGAAAAAGTGTTCAGTGTTAATCATTTTCCTATAAATTTTATATAGCATTTTCCCAAGATAACTTTGAATCAAGAAATTTTCAGTGTTGTATTAATGCTTGTATCTTTACATCCATGCCTAACATTAAATAGACCAAAAAAGACAATCACCATATGATCCCAGTGCCAATGGAAGTGGTATTGCCACTCAATGAAGTGGTCGTATTACTTCATGTCCTGACAACGTCCTTGCCGACGTTGAACGATTAGAAATTCTGATTGGCGGAAAACGAACCGGTAATAATTCCCCATAAATTATTAATGAAACAGCTGATATTTTTCAACGATTTGTTTACAGACGGTATCATGGATATTAATGTTCATCAATCTCTCATTGATGAAATCGTTGATAATTATCAGAGTGATTAAATAAATAGATAATAATAATTACGACTTTGTATAGCACCTAATCCTTAGAAGGGATCAATAATATGACTACACTACAGAGAAAAGAACAAAACCCCCACAAAAACTATGACATTGGAAAACATAAAACATACTGAAAACATTTAAGGTACAAAACATTACTAGGTCTCTAAGTTTGTTCCTGCAGTCGAAAAAGATGAGTTTTAAGAGCACTCTTAAAAGGGATCACAGAGTCTTTGTGTCTAATTTCAATTAGCAATTCGTTTCACATCGCTGGGCCCTGGTATGCAAAAGAACGTTGTCCAAATGACTTCGTTTTCATAGTGGGAACAATGAATATACGATTGTCAGAAGAGGAGTGTAATTAACTTGCTGGTGCATACACATAGGTGAGGCCGGATAGGTATGTTGGACTGGAGTCTTCAGTGAAACATAGCACAGAGAAAAAAAAAATTGTTTGATTCTGTATCGAATGGATAACCAGTGTAGGGTACAGAACAGTGGTGCACTCTGATCGTGGTACTCTAAAAATGTTCCGAGCAGCTGTGTTTTGAACTTTTTGAAGTTTCTGCAGTAGATATTGTGATGAACCAGACATAACTGAATTACAATAGTCCAGTCTTGAAAGCACTAACGAACACATAAGTGTTTTAGTGGCATCTATTGAAAGATATTTGCGAATCAGCTCAAGATATTCAGGCTAGCATATGTTCATGACACGTTGGTGCAATATGAGAGTACTGACTGTGTTAATTTCATGTTGGTGTTGCTGATATTTATTGTCTGTGGTAAAGGATGTGAAGGAGAAAGTCTTCGTATTGTGATCAGAATGGCTTTAGTTTTATCATCATTCATCTGCAGCTTGTTACATGTCATCCATGATTTCACATCAGAAATGCATTTCTCTACTCCATGGATGGTAGCATCAACATCAGTTGTGTGGCTCGACTTGTATATTTGGGTGTCATCAGCATACAATTAGTGAGATATTGGGTGATAATCTATGACACTTGAGATCAGTTGAGTGTATAGAAGGAAGATAACAGGTCCACGAACAGACCCTTGTGGAACACCACAACATAGATCAAATGGGCTGGAGTTTATTCCATTTGCATATACAATTTGTGTCCTATCGACTAAATATGACTTGAACCACCATAAGGCTGTATTCTGAATGCCAAATACATGCTGGAGACGGTGAAGTAATAAATCATGGTCTATTGTGTCAAATGCTGCAGATAAATCAAGGAGGATGAGGACTGTAATCTTTCCACTATCCAAAGCAGAGAGAATTTCATTAAATACTTTCAGAAGAGTAGTTTCCGTACTGTGGCAAGGGCGATATGCAGACTGTACATTGCTGAAACGACTGTTTAAATTCAAATCAGATACAAGTTGGGTTAAGACAACTTTTTCTATGATGATTTTTTAATGAACGGGAGATTAGAAACTGGCCAGTAGTTCTTTAAATCATTATGGTCAAGTGCTGATTTCTTCAGCGGAGGCTTTACGATGGCAGTCTTAAAAAATGATGAGAATTCCCCTGATGAGGGAGATATTAATAACATCAGTTAGTGAAGGAAATATTGGGTCTAAACACTCAAGCAGCAGTGATGTTGGAATTGGATCAAGTTCACATGCCTTTGGTGCACTCTTCATCACGATTGTCCGTACTAAATCCATAGAAACAGGTTCAAGTTCTCTTAATAGTTGTTGCTGAAATTCTGTGTTATAACTGTATGGCGACGAGTCAGTTGCAATTGTGTTGTCAAGTGTATCTCTAATGGTTTGAACTTTGTCACGGAAGAAATTTACAAATAGGTCCGGAAGCTCTACTGGAGAGAAGGTAGTTGGAAGTGGTGTACATTTGTTCCTTGACATTAGTTTGTTAGTTATCTCAAAGAGCTCTTTGCAGCTTAAACTCTCCATGATATTCGTACTGTAGTGGGATAATTTGGGTATAATAGACTATGTTTGTGACGTTCTTCTTAGCGGCTTCATAAATTTGTTTATGAATAGTGAGTCTGGTGGAAAGCCAAAGCCTCCCTGCTTAACGGCGATGTCTTTTAGCAGTGCGAAGCTGGTCCCTAACACTGCTATACCACGGAGAACTCCTTTTTATTGATACTCTGCATTTGTTGGCTGGGGCATGTTTTTCAAGCAATCAATGCAGGCAGTTATCGAGTTGTTCTGCTTTAGGATGTAAGGAAGTTGTTAGGTTTTCTTAAATGTCACGCATTAATTTGGTTCTATTTATCATACAGAGGTTTCTCTTAGTAGCAAATAAAGGCGGAGAGTTAGGGACTGACACGTCGAGATCGCATATAATGCACAGGTAATGTTATGCAAGTTCATGGGATACAAGGGTGGGTTGCAGAATATTATCATCAGGTCTATAAGGAAACCAGTCTAAAATGTGACCAAGTTTATGGGTGTTTTGGTTAACTGACTTTTTAAGGTTGAAAATCTGAATGGAATCTAGGAGTTTCGATGTGTATGGGTTTCCGGGACAGTCAAAGTGATATATGAAATCTCCAAGAATAATTTGGCATCCACCTATCGAATTTTCATACTCCAGAAGATTCGGAAGCTGCTCCAAAAAGAGAGATTCAGTCAGCTTGTTTTTTCTACTAGGAGGAGGACGGTAGAGACAGAAAAAATGGACTGACCTTTGTTCCAGTGTGAGCGTTGTTTGGACTAGTTCAAACGATGTGTGGCAGAAGGTTGTGTTGTACTTGAGGCATTTGATCATGGAATTCTTTGTAATTACAGCAATTCCACCTCCGCGAGAGTTGCGGAGGGAACGACTTGATAGAGTAATCGCTGGGTGTTAAATCCGCACACTTACATTCATCACCTTCCGAATGTAACCAAGTCTCTGTCAGGAAAAAGACGTCAATATCCTGGTCGTTGATAAAATTAACAATTTCTGTGAGCTTTTGCGGTGATCCTACTGATGGAGCGTTGAATAATGCAATACGTAGTGGTATCCCTGGGACAGTTGACACAACGGTTGAGGATTTAAGAGGGATTTGAACCAGGTTATTAAAATTAACGGCATAATTTTTAAGTTGTTTATCCGTTACGGGCGAAAGGGAGATAACTGGAATCCTAACTATATATAGTCCTACTATGTTAATTCCCCTTGTTGCTATATAGGCCCACCATGTTAAATTCCCCTTGTCGCTTAGAAAAATTCAAAGAAACACACATCCCAATTACAAAATCAAATCCATAGGAAAGATCACCGAATTTAAAATATCACCAGTGAACCGATTACAAATACGACTAAAACGTTCTCACAAAATAGTTAATCCAAATACGTTGTGATGTATTTGACTATAAAATTGACATAATTTCTTAGGGATCGCTCAGGGTACGATTGTTCTTGCTTTAGTTTTACTTTTTTAATATAAATAATCTAGCGGTGAAACACGTCCTATCTCGAAACTAGGTGAAGAGCTACTGAAGTCAATTCGAAGTGAACGCGGTAAGAAAAATAATCTAGCCAATGAAATTCTTTATGATTCATGATGCAATGTTTTGTACGAAGGTGGTATGGCAAAATAATAAATACGCTCTCAGGTTGTTCCCATTGCAGCGCAGACTGGAATGTGAACTTAAATCCCTCCGTTGTGTATTGTAACATTTCTTCTTAACACATCAACTACTGAATGGTTACAGTACTCGTACCATTTATTTTCACCACATCAGATACTGAACGGTCAGAGTACTGGTTCGTATATTGAAACTGACAATTTATTTGTATCTCATTTAAACATTTTGACATACACACTCACATCGGTATAGTCAGGAGTGGTGCTGTATTAAGTGGCATGTTTTTGTTTGTTACTTTTTTTCGTTTCTTTTCAAACTTGTGAATCTAGGATGTGTATGAATTAACGAAGCAAGTTCAGTGAACCTCAATGATAAAAAACCCAAGTTATCTGTCTATTGATGTGAATATGTACATCAAAAACAATATGACCTGCAACACACAAAGATATACGGTAAGTATGATGAGAATGAACACAACAACACCTAACTGTATTAACAAAGAGATGTTTTTCTTCACGTTCCCGTAACTTAGAGTTTCAATCCTCTTTCAAGACAAACGTGGTATCCTTTTGTGAGCGTGAAATTTAAATACTGAAGAAACTTAAGCGCTTTGCTATAGACTATAGTATATATACTTTCAGCAACAAACTAAACAACATAAATACCGTTACAACAATAGAAAGCCCGAAATCGTCTATTAAAAAAGAAATGCGTTTAAAAAATAATTAAAGAGTAACGATGGCTAAGCAATAAAACCGAATTTAAGAAAGGCAATGCCATTTGTATATAGGCCTCTCACTTTGATATTGTATGCGGATGTAATCTGCCATGTATTGACAGCTTGAAAAAAGGTATACGCAAAGAGAAACCTCAATTCAAACTGGCTTTTTCAGATTTGTTCCTTCTTTTTATTTTTTGGGAACACATCTAAACACTATTCAAGGGTGGAACAGGGAAAGTACACATATCAAAACAAACCATACAATTCACACACAGGCAGAAGCCAAAACGCAAATCTACTAATCACACGATAGAAAGAAGGATGTATAAGTGTCAAAAGCTAAAGTCATATACCTTTTGTACGGTTTGTAACCTTCCACATGGGATAATGCACAATATCATAAATTATTATCACAAACAGAATTGAAACATAGCAGGCTTGACAGTTGTTGTTTATATAGATCCATTATGCTTCACAACGTGCTTGAGCTGTCTCATACTTTGGTCTCGGGAAGGAACCCCTTTGTATGTGTAGCAACTGTGGTAAGAGTAGAAGTCGTTGTCGCTGCTGTCAGATAAGAGTAGATTATTTTAAAAAATGGATCTAGTATTTTATATTTTTTTAAAAATCAAAGAAAGAAATACAGTTGTTGGTAGACATCGTGGTCAGCAACAAAGTAAAGGTGACAGAGAGAATGAGACATCGTAGTCGAGAAGCGTACTTCTGGAGTACGTATGTGTCCTAACGTCACAGTACCTTCTTCTTACCTACCTAGTGATTGAAAGTGATAATTCTGTGCCATGTCATTTAGCAAACCAGTTTGGCTTGGAGACAAACCTAGTCCAGTATTTAAACCCTCTTTAAAAATTAATATTCAAGGATTACCATACGAATTGCAAGAGAAGATCTACAAGGAAGTTTAGCAGGGACTTGCTAAAGAAAACTCTCAATTGGCGACTGTAAAACGTTTGTATCGTGAAATGCACAAGAGGAAATAAAAATACCATAACCAAAACACACGTTCGGAAGAATTGTAACAATGTAACAATGACTGACGCGAGTGACATTGCACTTTATGACCCTGTCTATGGTTAACTTTGAATTTCAAATCAAATCACACAGCTTAGAATGTCGATAGAACAAAGCACATTTTGGTACCGCTTTTTCTCCCCTTCGACTTAGATATGTTAATATTTGGCAACATTGTTCGTAGCGTGTGCAGAGAAACACAGGACATCCCTTAAATTTGAGATATGTTAAGAAGTCAGTCGACAATAAATATCATACTACCTTTTTATTAAACTGATGAATGAATGAAAACAATGAACATATTTCACATAGAATGTATGACATTATTAATTATCCTTGTTTTGTTTTCCTTTCCTTCTGTGTGTATAGGAGATTGTGTGATTTTATTTTCCTTCCCTTCTGTCCTGATATGAAATTGTGTGGTTTGTTTTCAGGGCCACTCATATACCTCGAATAGATATTTGCTTTTTTTTTGCCTCCATTTCCCGTGTCGCTAGACAGTCCCAAATAAAAATAATATTCCCCATGTTAAATTTCCTTTGTCGCTTTATAGGCCCACCATGTTAAATTCCTCTTGTCGCTAGACAGGCCCACCATGTTCAATTTCCCTTGACGTTATATAGGCCCACTATGTTAAATTTTCCCTTGGCGTTATATAGTCCCACCATGTTAAATTCCCCTTGTCGCTATATAGGCCCAAATAGTTCCCATGTTAAAATCCCCTTGTCGCTATATAGGCCCACCATGTCAAATTCTTCTTGTCGCTATATAGGCCCACCATGTTTGTCGCCATATCGGCCTAATCCCTTTTTGACTGGATTTCGCATTGTCGCCCTACTGCCCCATATTACTACTAATATATAGCCACTAGTCTGATAGCAGGAATTTGTATTCGTGTTTGACAATAATAAATATAACAAAGGTGTTTTAACGGATATATGATTTAACATGGATGCGCAAGTTCCGAAAGGTGAGTGTGCGTGATTATCAATAGTATTCTTATAACAGACCTAACGCACGTGGAAGAATCGAATTACAGGCTCAGGATACAAGTAGATATTTCTTGCCCACTGAGGCATTTATTGAGATGGAAGGTATGATGTAGCATACGGAATTGGTGATCAAGTTCGGTTTGGTTAACAATGGTGTTATGGCATTATTTAGTAGTGCCACATACATGACTGACGGAAAAAAATATTGAATCGTTTCTCGACAATGTTGATATTGCCACGGATTAGCTGTTTATTACCTCGAAACAAATTATGAGGGTTTCAGTTGTGCTTCCTGTTTGAGGCGGTGTCGGGAATCAAAGTACGAAAACTCGAGAGTAGAATAATATGAAAAACGGATGAAGGCTATTGTGATAAAGAAAAAAGATGTCCCCTTGCAGCGAATTATAAGAGCAATTTGTACTTGCCAACATTCACATCAGTAAAATACACGATAGCAAGAGATTTTTATGCCATGAAAACATTTTTAGCAAGAGATCGCGGGTTCCACACTCGAGATAAACCATTGTTTTTTTCCCTTCCTTTTAATCCATTTTAAATTTTTATCTTCAAGCCTTTCTTCTACTATATATATATATATATATATATATATATATATATATATATATATATATTGAAAATTTGGTGTTTTATTTTCTTAATTATTGATTAAGTGTCTTTACCTTAAGGATTCCGTACAAAATCCAACTTTAACAGAACACTTTTATTGCGTACAGGTCGGTGTCTTCTATGCCGTTTCGAAAAACCGCGCGTATTCTGTTTTGACAATGAATTTAATCTGAGAAAAAAGTTATGAAAAGTGACGTATTTCTATTTCGAGTAAATTAAATATACTATTTTAAAACAGTGTTTCTCAAACGTTCGACCACACCAATAGATCTTATTGGCGAACCCCTTCTTTCAGCGCCGTGGTGTTATATTTTTAGTGCGAATTTGTTTCTGATTTATTTCCTGGCATGCACGGTTTGAAATCGTACCGCTTAACAACGTTGGTACGCGTTCCACGTACTTAGAATACATTGATATATATATATATATATATATATATATATATATATATATATATATATATATATATATATATATATATATATATATATATATATATATATAGGAAGCAATTTTGACAGTGGAAGAAAACACAACCTTAACACACTGTGACACGGTTAAAATTTGGAATGACAATATTTAATAATTACATTAAAACATGTAAATACATG
The DNA here is from genome assembly GCA_030141615.1 of Unio pictorum. NCBI lineage: Eukaryota > Metazoa > Mollusca > Bivalvia > Unionida > Unionidae > Unio > Unio pictorum. Next base: position 12,187,274 of record JARLTB010000377.1, read on the forward strand.
TATTGAGTTATATATGGTGCCTGTATGAAACTCTTTGTTTATCAATCAGCGAGGCAATGTACACAATGATTGGAAATATTAGGGTGACACATTTTGTAAATATAATACTGCTGTCAACATAACTACTACCCAGTGACAATGAACAGTCGCCGTAATGACGGTTGAACTTAAACAAACACACACACACACACACACACACACACAGTTAATTGTCACTTGAAATTTGCCAATCGTTTGATTCTTATTGGGTATTATGCACACTTTGGTGAAATAGACAACGAATGTCAGAGCCCTTTTGACAATTTTGAATCCATTTCACCCCATCACCCCCTGACCATCTCCGGCCCTGATTTGTGTTGCAATTCATTTGAGACAAGGTAAAACTGGTGGGTTCCTCCATGTTAGTGTGATGAAAAGGCAAACGTTTGAATCATTAGGTTTATAATCAGTAATTACAGATGGAATCTTTAGACACTCAAGTTGTAGCTTTAATTGTTTCCCGATAGAGACCCAAACTTAAAATTCCAATAGACGCTAGTTATCGATACAGATTCCATGTTGATTTGTTTGAAGATATAGATTGTTGTTCTAAAAGGTCATCACATGTAACTTTGCAAACCTGGAAGTCATCATACTGATGAAACATATATGGAACGAAAGACGACAACCAAACCAATTTTTATTTTTATCTTTGGACTATTCCAGTATCACGCTTATGTAATTCTAGTAAAATATTTTCTTTCTTCATATTTTTTGTCCTGTGATGAATCGAATGGTTAGATTTAAGAATCTTTACAAAATAAACTTTTGCTATGAAAGTTCCATTTTCTTTTGTACTGAATGATTGAGACTACATTGGTGGTATACAGATGACAACGTGTTAAAAAATGAAATTATTTAACTGTCATCAATAAGTCAGTCAAACTAGATATTCAATTAAAATATAAAGTTAGAAGTTTGGTACTAGATTTTATATATTGAAAGATAAAAGAGGACATTTATGACAGATCAAGGAAATGATATATGGACATAAATATAAACTACAAAATGATACTATTATTATATCAATTGTTTCAACTTTGTGCCTGAACGCTATCTACACAAGGCCGGTGTCAGGTATAATCAATGGCATGTTTAAATGGTTTTATAAACTTCCATGTTCATTTACATACATCATTGTCTCTATCAATGTTACTTCTAATATACATTGAGCAGTATATTACTACTATCTGATGATGATTCCATTCTAATACACAAATAGACAATATCATGCATTAAGTACTTCTTGATGCAGTTACACAAATAAATGACCAACGTGAGAATTAAACTGAAAATAACTCTGGGTTTCTTGCTTTGTGGATGTTTGAGAGAGCACTGTTATTAAACGTAACTTATTGTTATTGAACTGCTATTGAACTTAAACTGAATTGATACAATAAACAGTTATAAATTACCGTGGTATAAATTTATTATATTTGTAGAATTTCATGGAATGCTTTTGGAATACTAGATTATTTTACATAAACCGTGCCTTTAAGATTAATCTGTAAGTATTCTTGGAAAAAGTTATAAAACCATTCAGACAACGAATTTGGAGTAATCTTTTTTGGTTCAAAATATAGACATAAGCTCTTTTATGAACAATACAATTTAGAAATTCCAGGGAACTGAAATAGGGCATTTTAACTGGATAGTTAGCTATGAGTCTAAAACAATTATATTTGTCGCTTGTGAAATTAACACTTGCTAATAATAAGTTGATGACAGATAAAACAAACACTGGCAGGCAAGGATCAGTAACTAGAGATATTTAGACATGGGGCCTGTCTTAAGAATAAATATAGAAATGACTGGATTTGATTAAACGTAAAGATAGGAAATCCAAACAACCCATCGAATTTCTTGTGAACACTCAAACCTAGCGGCTCAAATCAAGAAGAAACCATACGAACATCTATCCTTGCACAGGTAACACGAATTTACGTTACCATGATCACATTTCCTTGCTATTAAGTCTCTGTCTCTGTCTCAAATTTATGGTCTGAACTGCAATTTTTGTCAAAAAATGTCAAGTAAAAAAGGTATGTAAATTGTATTTAATAGCATGTATTAAAACTAATAATTGCTACAAAGTTACGTAATGTCATGTTATGTTATTGTGTAACTTCCACAAGTATTTAGACGCCGATTGTTCAACAAAATATAAAATCTAGGATAGGAAGTGATCACACTGATGATCTACTTATATGATAATTTGAAGTACTTAGTTAACGTCCTATCCGCCTTTCATGCACTTTGTCAAGATGCGTCTTAAAAATTACCAACGTTTAATCTCGTTCAGCCTTCTCAGTTTATTTGTTGTTTGTTTGTTTTTGTGTGTGTGTGTGTGTGGGGGGGTATCGTCGATGCAGATATCTACAGCAAACACCATATAGATTAAAGGAAAGTGAATCGATGTGCTTATAGAGAATATAGACTTTCCGTTGCTTCCATGACAGTCCAGCATCACCCGTTATCTTGATTGTAACGCTTTTTACCATCATTTTTTAAATTTGGACACTTTTCATACTTATATTTGTCATGAATCAAAGAATTTAAATTTTGATATTGGATATAATCGATGCATACGGTAGCATGATTATTATGAAAACACACCAGTCAAAAGTAAAAAAAGGTTATCCAACATGGTATATTTCAAATTACCTACTGATTTCGGAATTGATAATATTTTTCAGATTTAGCATGCAGCAATCATCTTTTAAAGCAAATTCCTACAAATACCATGTCCCTATTGCAAATGCCTCGAGACAGTTTGCATATTTTAGGTACATATTCACCTCTTATTATTACTTGTCACGTTGTAGAATTAAACCACATTTCAGCAAATTCACTTTCTTCTTATTATTACTATCAATATTCTTTACCATGATTATATTTACACATAGCTTTATTAGATGTATCTGTAATGTAGACAGATGCCCATCGGAATTATTTCCTTACTCCTTTATCCCTCATAAAACATGAATAGAAATGTTATATTTCTACATTTGTCAAATTGTAAGTTTTATTTCTGTTCATTTCTTTGGGTCTTAGTTGTAATGTTATTTATTGTTGAAGAATAACCGTAGAAGGCGTTATGTAGAATTTATTCTTGTCAAGTGCCAAATGTTTCGTCAGTGACATCCAGTAATTAATTCGTAGGCTAGCCGAAAATCAACTGTCTTGGAGTAGAGTTTGGAACGGAAAGAATGTTAGTTTAACTCGGTCAGACTGTTACAATAATTAGAGTGAAAACGGACTGAGTGTTTGACACGTTAAAATTATGTGATCCCTCACGCAGAGCTTTCAAAAATGATTGAGACAAATGATAAGGTGATATTTCGATCCTAAGTGGCATTTTTGGCATCCTGATAGACGGTTTTCATAAGGTCAGTAAGAATAGCATTTATTCCGATTGGGCGAATGCATAGGGAAGGGGGTGTGTCAGACCCCAGAATCGGGGAAATATATACTTCGTATCAAATGAGATTAGTCAGTCTAGGAAGACCTCTGCAAGAGAGGAAGTAGAAACTACATAGTCAAGACTCCGAGCGTGCTTTGAAAGACAGACGTTCGTAAAATTGTGGTATAAAATTGTGGTTCCGGGAAACTGAATGTGGAACGATTGTAAGACGCCAAAAACACAAGGTATTTAACTCAAATTCACCTTTATCATGATGTAATGTATATGCTGTTTATCTTTGTCATAGATGCATAATGTATCGATACTACGATACAAATAGTTCAGTATCACATTGATTTAATAACGTACTTTGATATGTTTCTTTGTTACAGATGCATGATGTGTTCATATTTTGTATGGATAGTCGGTTTTACAGTGATTTAATAATGTATTTTGAATTCTGAATTAGCATATTTTACCTTATATACTTAGGTAGGTAAATGGGTGGTGTAGAAAACCCGCCGTGTACATTTATGATTGGAAAGTGTTACATTAATTTGAATTTATCATATTAGTAAATATGGATTGTGTGTTATGATATATTGCCTCACTTTACGTAATGATTTACGGGAATATATGACTTTCCCGAATTCTGATGTCGATAATTAGCAGTATACCTCTATTGATCTGAAGACCTGTATAGTATTTGTTAGCCGTATAAATGATAACACTGATAGTAAGATTTGATTTTTCGAACCTGGAAACGGACTTACTATCTCAACTCTGAAAGTAACGAGATACTTAGGGCGTTTTACCCTTTTCTTTTACAAGGAAAATAGTTTATTTTGGCAAGAGTGAGAATCAGCGGAAAGTCAAAGGAAATAGTTTATTTTGGCAAGAGGGAGAATCAGCGAGAAGTCAAAGGAAAAGAGAAAAAAGAAGTAAGAAGTCAGAGTGTGGAATTCCCGTTCAATCAAAGGGCAAGCTGAAGACGGACGCACGCAGGGAAAAGAAAGAAAAACCAGTCGACGAAAAAGGTCATTTTGAATCACCCAACAGTCCAATGTTAAATGAACATTCGATTCCTTGATGAAATTTACTCTCAGTATTAACGGCTAACTTCATTTATTTCTATTAGTGTTTGGATTCTTATAAATGTATCCATTATTTTAAAGCTTCAGTTTATGTATTTTCTGAACTAAGGGTATTCAGAAAGTGAGAAATTGTAATTCACAGTGTCATTCTTCTTTTCTTAATTGTATTTTTAATTAAATTCATATTTTATCTTTACGGGGGCTCGTGTATTGTCTTGTTCAAAGTACCATCTCCGATTACTATATTCACTGACCGGGCAGATTACACCGTAGAGATCATCTTCTAGATAACGATAATTAGTGGGAGGTGGTCTTCAAGTGTTGTTTTCCATGTTGCGCAATACCTCTGACCAGGCCTTGTGCAATATTGTACTAATAACACTTTGATAACCCGCCAGCACCCCGTTACAATTCTATACAATACATCTATACAGCTTGGAAGGGGAGTAAAGTCTGCCCTGAGAATATATTTCCCATGGAACTTAAACCCTAGTGAATCTATAACATAAACCAGCTGTTGGTGTGTATCAGTTCTAGTCCAGTGTGAGATATCTGATTACATTTACTGTCAAGTAATATTTTAAAGCTAATTAGATTAAGGCTTACACTACATCTCCCCATCTGACAAGTTTACCATTAACACGAAACTTGATCTGATGACCGCATTTCTAAACAAGCTCCATTAGCTTATTTTGTTTTCTACAAGTTCAGTCTCTCAGGTGGTTTCGATAACCTTCCCGAACGTGTGAAATATCCTTTTTGAGTGGTTGGCATTGCTTTGCTTTCGTCTGAGTCAGTCAATGTATCAGGGTTTGAAGCAGTCACTCTGAGAGGCTCTGATATTGTGGTAGGCATTGGAATTAAATTTCTCCTATTACGCCGTATCTCTCTCTCTCCCTCGTCAGTTACTACCATGTATGAACGATGTGTAGATGCCTGAGATTTAATTATCCCTGATGAAAATTGATCTTTAATCCATACTTTATTCTCTACCTGAAGTTTTTTCATATTTCGGGCGCGGTGTTGGCGATCATAATTTCTCTTTTGAGTTTTCTTTTGAAAGTTTTCCGATTTCTTCAGTTTTATTAAATCTGGCCATTTCGGCTCCAAGTTGTTTGGTGCGATAGGCAAAGTAGTTTGTAATTTTCTTCCCATCAATAATTCGGCAGGGCCATATCCATTTGGTAATGGTGTTGCGCGATATGTCAAAAGAGCTATGTAAGGGTCGTTTGCTTTTTTAAGCATTCTTTTAATTGTTTTAACAGCTCTTTCGGCTAGACCATTTTGAATTGTAAATTCACCTCTATCTGCCCAGTACGATTGTAGTTTTCCGTCCATAGCGGATTTCTCTGGCTACCCCGTTTCACAGAATCGGACAAGTTGTTTGCAAATCGAATCATTTCGATATTCAGACTTTATTTGTTCAAGTCGAGCATTTGATGCAGGCAAATTACTAACTATGAAGTCAACGTAGGCGTTAGTTTCAGCCTGAAAGTATCTGTCACTCTCAGAGTAATAAGTTAAAGGTGCTCTGGACAGAGCATCATCAGTTAATAGATTCTTGCCAGCAACATGAACTATGTAAAAGTTGAATCTCATCAAACGCATTCTAAAGCGTTGAATTCTAGGGGGTAGATCTCCCAAGATTTTTGTGCTCATTATTGGTACTAATGGCTTATGATCAGTTTCAAGTTTGAATTGTGACCCAATTAAATAGCTACTAAAGCGTTCACAAGCCCAAGTGATTGCTAGGGCCTCTTTTTCTATTTGAGCATAGCGTTGCTCAGTTTCTGACATACCTCGTGACGCGAACGCCACCGGTCTCAGAGTGCTACCGTACTGCTGCCGTAGCACAGCATCTAGTCCAAATGAAGATGCATCTGCAGATACAACTATTTTTCTATTTGGATCATAATGTGCTAAAGTAGGTGAAGATATAATTTATTGCTTGATATCTCTAAAAGCTTGTTCTTGATCTGGACCCCAAGTCCATGAGTTTTTACCTTTCAAAAGCTCACGTAATGGTTTCCATTTTTCTGCCAAATTTGGACTAAATTTGCCAAGCTGATTTGCCATACCGTGAAATCGTCGTATCTCTGTTACGCATTTCGGTGTTTCCATTTCAGTTATAGCTTTAACTTTTTCTGGATCAGGTCGGCAACCATTTTCGTCAACAATATGCCCAAGAAACCTTATGGATGGTCTCGAAAATTTACACTTTTCAGCGTTCAAAGTGACGCCGGCCTTATGAATTGATTTGATGACCATTTCTAGTCTTTCGTCATGCATTTTCTGCGTTTCTCCAAAAACAAGAACATCGTCCATGTGACAGTGTTCCGTCAAGTCGTTCCAGAGTATCTGACATCCTTTTTTGAAAATATTCAGGCGCAGAACTGATCCCAAATGGAAGGCGATTAAAATAAAACCTACCAAAAGGAGTAATGAAAGTTGTAAGGCGGCGTGATTCTTCTGACAGGTTTATCTGCCAAAAGCCCGAGTTTGCATCAAGTTTGGTGAAAAACTTTGCACCTGCTAGTTTTGCAAGGGATTCTTCAACTGATGGTAGTGGGTGATTTTCTCTTTTAACCGATTCATTCAGTTTAGTTAGATCTACGCAAATTCTTACCTTACCGTTTGGTTTTGGAACAACAACCATTGCAGAGCAACACTCAGTGGGCTCATCTACTTTTGAAATAACCCCCATTTGTTCCATTCTAACCAGTTCCTCTTGAACTTTATTCAATAAAGGGATAGGAACCTTTCTTGGGGTAGATAAGGCATAAGGTTTGGCATTTTTATCCAGAGTTATGTTATAGAACCATTTTGTTTTCCCTAGACCTTTAAACAAATTTGGATATTTCTCGCGATAGTCCCTATCTAAATTTATGGACTTATCCTGAATTTTGCTTGTATTTTGTGAGTTTAAATCTGAGGCTTTTACGGAGGATATATTTACCTGTTCAATAATCTTAAGAGCCTGAATTGCGGGCCTACCCAAGAGTGTCTGATTCAGTCCCTTCACAACAAATATGTATTGTACACTGAATGCATTGTTTGACTCCAGTCCACAGGTAAATTTTCCCAGCATTTTAAGTTCAGAGTTTCCAGGTCCATACAGTTTTCGATCAGACTTTGAAAGTTTTTGTTCTCCGATTTTTCTTAAATCCTTCTCAGGTATTACAGTCACATCAGCTCCAGTATCAAACTTGAATAAAAGTGTAGTGTTGTTCAATTTCACTCGCGTCATCCATGGTTGACCCTTCTTTGTGCTAACAGTCCCTAGAAATCCAGATTCCGCTCTCGATTCTATTGTGCGAACTGTTGATTTTGACAGACAGCATTTTGCATAGTGTCCTCTTTTCTTACACTTATGGCATTCTGCTTCTTTTGCAGGACATTGGTCTCGAGAATGATTTCCTTCCTTTCCACATTTCGTGCATCCTTTTCTGTTCACATTATTCTGTTGAGCATTTGGATGTTTCTGTTTCCAATATTTCAGTGAAGACGATTTTACTGCATCCATTTCAGTCATTCGTTCTCCACTTGCTCGTATCGTTGTTTGCTGCTTTTTCACAGCCTCATTTTGTCGAGCTTGACTAACGGCAGATTCTAGAGCTAGATTCGCATCTAACTGCACTTTTTCTGACAGTTTTGAATCTCGCAGTCCAACTACAAGTCGATCTCTGATCATTTCATCATGTAGTGAAACGAAATTACAATTTTCCGCTAACACATAGATAGCATTAACAAAACTGTGTACTAATTCTCCCTCTTCCTGTTTTCTTTGATTAAATTTTTAGGCACCAGTCTCTTTGGAGGCGTGGGTTCGAATCCCAGTGCTGCCACCATGTAATATTATTTATTATTAAAGAATAACCATAGAAGGCGTTATGTAGAATTTTATTCTATACAATACATCTATACAGCTTGGAAGGGGAGTAAAGTCTGCCCTGAGAATATATTTCCCATGGAACTTAAACCCTAGTGAATCTATAACACAAACCAGCTGTTGGTGTGTATCAGTTCTAGTCCAGTGTTGAGATATCTGATTACATTTACTGTCAAGTAATATTTTAAAGCTAATTAGATTAAGGCTTACACTACATTAATTTCTGTATATTTTTTATACTTATAACATACAAAGTACTTTTTCAGCTGGACAGCGACGGAACTCGCCAGAACTATTGTATACAGCACTATCCAACTTCATAAGTGAATCGCCCGGTCTATTATCGGTCAAGTGAACTGCACTATGTGTCTGGGATACACTCGTCTGAAGAACGCCGGATTTCTCTGCAGGTTCATCTAGCTGGTTATATGTACCGAGTCAACTGTTTTGAGTGTTTTTTGCAGAACGTTGTTTTTATTATTGTTGTAAGGTCAAGGCGATATTGTAGGCGATATGATTGTTAGATCAAGTCGGCTAAGTATGCTATATAAGGCGGTTATGTATGCGCCTTTCATTCTCAAGTTACGCCATTCATGGACATACCTAGAAGCATGTTTATCACATAATATAGATCGCTATAATCTTGACACATTCAAACTATCCTTTGATGGGGTTTTATTGCGCTTACTATATGAGCAGGAAGATGGGATGGTTTAAATTCGGCGAAGTAGTTCTGTTGGCGAGGTAGTTTCCTTATACAACGTAACATTATCATCATATGTGTCAATGTACAGGTAAATTAAATGTAGACCACAGGTGGCACTGCTTGTAGTCTTTGCTACAGTAGATGCACGGCATCCGTGGCAATAGTCTTTGTACACTGCCGCCATGCTACGATACAACTCTATTAAATATACATTTCAGATTAGTTAAAGAATGTTGGATGAACTGAAGCGAGATATAATTACTATTATTCCCAATAAATGTGCAACATTAGGAAAGTTGTGAAGGAGTAGGACACAACACATGATAGGTGCGATTTGAAATGAAGACACGGCAAACACGGAAGACGAGTCAAACTCATTGTGCCATGTCTACACTGATGTTAAGGGTGTCGGATTCTTAGCTTGCCCACAGTATTGTGATAATGAGACATACCTCAATGAAATTCGCCTACGATGCAGATGGAAGACGTGGGAAATGTATCAGAGATGGCAAATAAACCTCTATCTTGTCTATGTGAATAAGGTAAGACTGTCAATTGTAATCGTAATGGGTTTAAGTTTTTTCCCTGTAGATATGTGGATGCACTAATTTAACTAAAATATTATTTGACGACACATTATATGTCAAATCATAGGTTTTTGTTGTTGTGGGGTTTAATGTCATTTTTCAGCACACGATATGCTATACGTTGCGGCCAGTATTAATGGTGGAGGAAGAACAATGGGGAAAACCATGGAAATAACCACCGACCCAAGAGAAACTACTGGCAAGCTTTCTCACATACCCACATTGTCCGAATCTGAGACTCGAACCCACGCAGACAGAGGTGAGATAGCAGTGATCCGTATCGGAGAGAACTTTAGACCATTCGGTCACTTGGGGCCCCTCAAATCATAGGTGAATAATAGTGACTAACGTAAGGTACATATGGTAGGTGGCATAGTTGGAAATATTTTTGAACAGATAGCAACTCTACCCACTTTGCACGCTAACGATAAAACAAAAGTAAACATTTATTGGAATGGTATCAGTCATTTTTCTTCTCACCATCTTGTGTAAAGGACACGAACACATTGCAAATTTGAATTAGAATAAATACGTGAATAATAAGACAGGTAAAAGTAATAAAAATGTCAGACGTCCTAGGTGGCCAAAAGGTATAAGGCGCCGAACGTTACATATCACTGACATCTAATCGTTGCACACGTGGGTTCGAGTCTTGACACGGCCAATGTGGTTATGTGATATGCTTTTTCGGTTGGTCGGCAATTTTACCCGAAGATTTTCCCGTTCTTTCTGCACCAGAGATACTGGTCGCCATATATGATGTGCTGAAAATTGGAGTAAAAAGAGCAACTTCATGCTAGAAATGTCTTATGAATGGACACTATGGTAAACATTGCTAACACGTCATAAATTTAAATTGTACGAGTCAGAAAGAATACATTGCGAAATCCAAATTTAACTTTTCTCTTTGTACCAACCGTTAAAAGTCGCATCTTAATATCATGCTATATGATATTTTTGATAAAATAATTGACCAGTTTAATGTAAGCATGTTTATAGTCTCAACGGACAATGCAACACACCAATCAACTCGTATAGGTACAAAAGTAAAACATCGCGTGATTTATGTACGAGACGGGCATACCGTCAAGCTGAAACTGTCGGCATTTGTAATGTGTGTGTGTGTGTGATTTTAACGTAGTTTTAAAACATTTCAGTCATATTGCTACGATGTCTGCAGTGTGACAGTTTATAGTGATGTCTAGCACTGGGGTATCATGCCGCAAACATGTAACATGATTTCTCACCCAGTCAGTTTATCCTGACAGCAGGCCGACCAGTCCTAAACCTCTTAATGCTGAACGCCAAGCAAGGTAGCTGTTTACCATTTTTGTAAGTCTTTGGTATGACTCGGCCGGGGATCGAACCCACGACCTCCCGCTTCTGAAGCGGACGCTCCATCCACTAGGTCATCGGTTAAAATTTAGTCCGCTTGTGCAGGTTATAAGTGAGATAGTGTAACAAAATGACTGAACGAAACACTCTTAGTTGATCCAAGATAACTAATGGTTGATAGAGCGTTTATTCTTCTCTTTCATTGTCACAGACACAGACACAGACACACACACACACACTTTAAAGGACAAATCGATAATAGCTCGTATGGGTGATACATAACTCTTTCTCTACCTATGCACACACATTTAAGGATTGAAAATGCTTTGAGGTAATCAGATCTTTGTTGTTACGGGAAGAAGAAGAAATTTCCAAAAACAAAACGAAAACAAGCTAGGAAATTACTGAACCTTTAGCATATAGATTGTACTTGTTGAATAAAACATTTCTCTTATTTGTATTAGCCTTCTGTTTTGTATTTAAATGAATAGTTGAATAGTATAAGATATGAAAATGCGGTAAATATCATATACTAAGTATATTTAGACAGAATCAGTGAATTATATTTAGTGACACATCGCAAGGAACAAAACAAAGACAGAAGTGAGATGGCAGTGATACGTAACGGTGAGCGCTTTAGACCACTCGGCCACTCGGGGTCCCAGTGGCCTTGAAAGACCTAAGTTTTGACCTTTCACACTTGGAGTGTTAAAAGGAAATGTGAATGCAAGAATATTTATAGTTTATGGTTTCCATGGAAAAAAGATATGATCACATTTGTATTTCTTCTACAGCATTTGAAGGACACGTATATAATGAAATGCAAATTTACTTGACGCCATAACAAGTTATTGATATTTCTATGTGAATATTTTGCAGCATTTACCTATTAAGTATGATGTAATAAATGCACATTATTTCACTGGTTATGCCTCAAATTTGTTGATACATTTACACTGTTTGGGTGTGGCATGACCTTTGAATAAAACTCTTTGACACACTAGGCATGCTAAGGCGTTTGAAAGATACCCTCGGATTGCCTAAGTGTGCCATTCAGTCTCTACCCTCTTAGGTGTGCCATTCAGTCTCTAAACTCCTAGGTGTTCCATTCAGTCTCTAAACTCTTAGGTGTTCCATTCAGTCTCTAACCTCCTAGGTGTGCCATTCAGTCTCTAACCTCCTAGGTGTGCCATGAATCTTGGATGAATACCTCTAATCACCTAGGTGTTGTATAACTCTTAGCAGAAAAATACTCAAAGCCTTGGCGTGCCATTCAGTTCACTAATGGACCATACTGGATCAATTTTAATAAATCAGTTCTTATTGGTTTTGAATAAAACTACATGTTAGATATGTGTTGTCAAACTATTCCGTTTTGTAAGACTACATATCAAGAGAAATACCATTTTGTGCATGTCACTGTTAAATGAAATATGTTTTAATTGATATTTAGAAGGAAACAAATGTCTGCTTTTCTTCCAATCATTAAAGAAGACATTTAAGGTGTATCTGACAGGAAGTTTATATAGAATTAAAACGTTATTACTAAAATTTGAAATAAAGGTTAAGCCCATAATCTTAGTTTCTGAGATTGGACCATATACTTGCCTTCGGTTTTATTAAACAATGCTATAAGTTTGCTTCGTTTCTTGTTCTACTTTGCATAGGTGTTATTCTTGTAAAAAATAATTTAATTTCATTATTATGCGTTTGATTGTTCAAAATAATCTTTAGATAGGAAATATGTCAATTACACACACATACACACAAACACACATAAACACAATATCACCAACGTACACACACACACACACACACACACACACACACACACACACACACATATATATATATATATATATATATATATATATATATATATATATATATATATATATATATATATATATATATATATATATATATATACTAGCAAGTACCCGGCATGCGTTGCAATGCCACTCAAAGAAAGAAAGTGTTTGTGTTTTAATCCTGTCATGCGTTGCAATGCCACTCTAAGAAAGAAAGTGTTTGTGTTTTAATCCTGGCATGCGTTGCAATGCCACTCTAAGAAAGAAAGTGTTTGTGTTTTAATCCTGGCATGCGTTGCAATGCCACTCTAAGAAAGAAAGTGTTTGTGTTTTAATAGACTATTTGACTGGTTTCTGGAATGCATCTCAGATTATTTAGTGGTATTTATCGAGCCCACAATAAGTGGTTACCTTACCGAAGGCGTTTTAGGTATCGCTACCGATTATGAATTACACACACACACACACACACACACACACACACATATATATATATATATATATATATATATATATATATATATATATATATATATATATATATATATATATATCATTCAAGGAGACCATTAGTAGCCGATCTTATAATTATTTGCCTTGGCAAACATGTTTAAAAACGGCTTCCAATTAACCAGTTATACTGCCTAATCTTGTTTTGATTTGTAGAAAACAAAGGACTAATATGGCCGTCTTCATAGGTTGTGTTGTATGTGCACCATCAGGAACAGACGAATATGTTTCGATTTTCGACTGCTATTATTGGAACTTCATTGCCCTTCCCGTTTCATTTGGGGCCTCGTCCGATTCTCTGTAGCTGGTAGCCCGCTTGAGAATGGACTTTGACCACTCAGACAAGTGAATCTGGATGATAGTCGAATATGAATGTCAACTTATGGGCTTGGAGTGTTGTGGTCTAGGTATGTCAAGTCACTAATCACCCATGCTGTCAGAGCCATATGGACATACATCACAATTGAGTTTAGTATTAGTTCTCTCTATATATTTCTCAGTACTGAGCTTTCAACTGTGTGGCAATCAATACAAATCATATTTTAATCTAAAATACATCCAATGATGACTTCACTGTGAATTCTTGTCAAAAGTTCACTGGCTTTTTTGGACAGGCTGCACTGTAAACAGAACAGCATGTAAACAGAACAACATGTAAACAGAACACAGATTTCACTTCCGGGTCATCACCAAGGCCTTATTACTCAATGTGCAGTGTTGCCAAAATACACACAGACAACCACTCTCTGAACTCATAATATCACAAATAAACAATTACCTTTAAATCCCTACGAAAAATGCATCAATATAAGTCTTATATCACCACCAAAATGAGAGAGGAAACAAATGTTCTAAAAATAGACTAGAACTCCAAATAATAATTGGTATGCGATTTCATATATGTCTGGTGGCATTTGGAGCTGATTGCTTGGTCGACGAACCCGGGTTCGATTTCCAAAAGCGGTGGTAAGACTTTGTCTTTTCTCCAGTACAGATATTTCGCCAAGATAGGGCGATACAACAAAAGATCACATTTAAATGTCGTGACCAAAATGTCATCTACTACAGGAAAACTGAACACTTGCACCGACTTTATTGAGAATTCCTGAATGAATGAATAAATGTCTAGTTAGTCACTGTTGAATGATGCCACGCGAATCCTTGGGAAAACACCGTATCGTGTAAAGAAACAAGCAGTTATATCTTCCTCTATTGTCTCCACTGAATAACTCAGGATCTAAGTAGTCACGTGCCTAAGTTATGCCCTTGTTTATTTGAACTTATCTATGACGATGCTATCATATTTAGGCACCCAAGCGACGGAAGTACTTCCTTTTGTTGAAGAACCCAGAAAGATAGTTTTTATCACGATTATCTAACCAAAGCATACTGAGGGTTAAACGATTCTAAATATTTTCACACATTTTTAAACATATCCTCATTAGTAACGAGTCATTTTAGTATTCAATACAATATGTACAGCACAAAGAAATACAACACCAATAACAACAACCATCTACCGATAATTAGGTATATAGGGTATATTTATCAGTACGGTTTCCAAATTACCCACAGTAGCGTTTCTTATTTCAACTCGTATCGATTTGTTCCATTTAAAAAAATGGCGTTAACGTCAGCATTCTACTAAAATCGATATATATATACATATATATATATATATATATATATATATATATATATATATATATATATATATATATATATATATATATATATATATATATATATATATATATATATATATATATGTGTGTGTGTGTGTGTGTGTGTGTGTGTGTGTGTGTGTGTGTGTAAAAATGAAAACATTAGATAAGATTCTACGAGTGTATCCACCCTTTCGAAAAACAGTATCGGACTAGTTTCAGGTTATTTTAGCGTAATTGTATATTTTTAGTCAAAGTTCTACCTTTGAAGGTCGCTTACGAATTCATTTTTAAACTTTGAAAGAAAGTCACGTTCTTATTACGTAAGGCGTGTTAATAAATCTTGCAGTAGCGTTGCATACTGTTGTTGATGTGTGTGTGTGTGTGTGTGTGTGTGTGTGTGTGTGTGTATGTGTGTGTGTGCAAATTACGCGCTTTTTAATTGAGTAGAATCATATGCAAAAGATGCAAGCAGAAACGAACAAAAAACACACAGTTTCTGTCGAATTAAGTCGTAATAATTTACCTTAAGCAACGAGTTGATACACGATATAGAGACATAAGCATTGCGTTAATAATCAAGGTAGAAACGTATAATACACACAAGAAAACCGTGTTGCATATATTGGGTTACACATTGCATATTCTAGTACATTTCTTAACTACGATAGCGTTTCATTTTAGAGTTAGAGCTACATTATATATTCCCTTATAAGTCGAGTCAAACTGTAAAGTAACACAGAGCTTGATCTTTCGTCGTAGTCAACAGGTCAGGGTCTATGTTGTTTGCGGTACTGATTACTCATAATGTTATGCATACACACAAATCTGCCGGCACAGTATCCGACGACAGTTGTTATGTTTTAGCATACGATAGGCTCAAATATGGCGACCATAACCTGGGAAAGCCCCTGATAATAGAAGTACGGGTAGCAAGTGGCAAGCATTCTCAGCTCCCACACTGGCTGAATCTGAGACACGAACACACGCAGACAGAGGTGAGTTGGCAGTGATCTGTTATGTTACAAAACCGCTTTTGATCACTCGGCCACAGCAGATCTGTGACAGGAGATGTCTGTTGAACTCGACTTATAAGAGAGTATAGATGGTGCGTGCTATTTCTGGTAAATATAACTTAATTACTCCAAAATTCCATGATAAGATCAAACAAATGTATTTTAGTTCCAGATGGTTCTCACACTTGCAATTTTTATTTAAGACGAAGTCACCTGTTCCAATCTATAACATTTACTCCATTTATCATGCATCAAAACGATTAGTACAAATTCATTTCACGAAGTGTTTTCATTGAATCCGCCTGGACAGACAATTTACCATATGATAGTGATCTCAGATTATTTGTTTCTGAAAGGATTTCCGATTCGATACGCTCCAGAAAGGTATGTCTGATAATCTGTATTCTGTGTATTCCGTGTAACTACGATAAGGGGACGGGGTATTTAAGTATTTCAAAGGTTAACAAAAGTGTTGTATACATGGTGCATCGGTAAAACACAATCAGAATGTACATGCCAATCTTACTGACTGAGAAGGACGTTACATACTACAAGAAATTTACGTAGTAATTATTTCCTTGTTTCGTGTTAAAGAATGTGCACGCAGATGTAGAACACACGGTACTAATTATATGGAAGAACAGTTAACCAGTCTAGAAATGGGTGAATAAATAATAGAGTATATACGTGCGTAGTGTCCATAATTAGTTAAAAATGAAAAGTGTAAGTTTAGTAAAAATATCAGTTGAGAGCTTATCCTATCTGTAATTAAAATAAATATAGAAAATATTCTATTAATGCAATTTTAGTATTTTTACAGGCTTGACTTAGGAGTACTCAAGAAAGAAAGCAGCACCTGATTCATTTAGTGCAGAATGAATAACATGTGTTTCATGTACATGTGGATACGAAACGTCGTAGCGGCTCATATGGTGTTCTCCACCCAGAAGCTTGCACCAAGGATAGTTGTGCATGGAGAAATATAGGTCTGATCATTAGCATTCGGAAATTTGAAGTCATTGAAAAGGATGGTGGTTCCATATGTGTATTATTGGAGTTGAATTAGTACCATGAGTCCTGTAATTTCCTAGCTAAGAAAACTCCGAGTCGCTCAAGTTACAAAATTAATGTCCTGGGTAAATATGATCTCACAGTCATACTCTAGTGTGGTTCTTTTACGCATTATTATATTGATAGAAACATTGCTAAAAACATCAGGCTATGAGCCCAAGTGCGCGGATTTAACAACCACCGCTTACTCCATCAAGTCGTTTCCCCGCAACTCTCGCGGAGGTGGAATTGCTGTCATCGCAAAGAATTCCATGATAAAATGTTTTAAGTACAACACAACCTTCAATTTCTGCCACACATCGTTTGAATTAGTCCAAACAACACTCACATTCAAACAAAGATCAGTCCATTTTTTCTGTCTTTACCGCCATCCCTCTAGTTGAAAAAAGCTGACTGAATCTCTCATTTTGGAGCAGTTTCCGAATCTTCTGGAGTATGGAAATTTGATTGACAGCAACCTAATTGGAGATTTCAACTTTCACTTTGACTGTCCTTTAAAACCATACACGTCAAAACTCCTAGATTCCATTCATGTTTTCAACCTTAAAACCTTAAACAGTCAGTTAACCAACCCACCCATAAACATGGTCACATTTTAGACTAGATTATTCATAGACCTGATCGTAATATTCTGCAATCCACCCTTGTATCCCACGAAATTGCATCATATTACCTCTGCATCATATGCCATCACGACGTATCAGTCCCTAACCCTCCGCCTTTATTTGCTACTAAGAGAAACCTCCGTATGATAAATAGAACCAAACTAATGCATGCCATCCAAGAAAACCTAACAACTTGCTTACATCCTACAGCAGAACAACTTGACAAATACCTGCGTTCATTGCTTGAAAAGCATTCCCCAGCTACCAAATGCAGAGTCAATACAAAAAGTTGTTCTCCGTGGTATAGCAGTGTTGGGGACCAGCTTTTCACTGCTAAAAGACATCGCGGTAAAGCAGAAAGGCTTTGTCTTTCCACCAGACTCACTATTCATACGCAAATCTATGAAGCCGCTAAGAAGAACGTCACAAACATAGCCCATTAAGCCCAATTATTCCAGTACAGTACTAAGATCACGGGGAGTTTCAGCTGCAAACAACTCTTCGAGATAACTAACAAACTAATGTCAAGGAACAAATGTACACCAAGCCCAACTACTTTACAGTAGACCTTCCGGACCTATTTGCAAATTTCTTACGTGACAAAGTACAAACCATTAGATATACGCCTGACAACACAATTGCAATTGACTCGTCACCATACAGTTCTGATACAGAATTTCAGTGACAACCATTAGGAGCATTTGAACCTGTCTCTATGGATATGGTACGGACAATCGTGATAAAGAGTGCATTAGTCATGTGAACTTGATCCAATTCGGACATCACTGCTGTTTGAGTGCTTAGACCCAATATTGCCTTCACTAACTAATGTTATTATTTCTCTCATCCGGACATTTCCTATCATTTTTCAAAACTGCCATCGTAAAGCCTCTGCTGAAGAAACCAACACTTAACCATAACGATTTAAAGAACTACCGCCCAGTTTCTAATCTCCCGTTCATATAAAAAAATCTTAGAAAAAGTTGTTCTAACGCAACTTGTATCTCATTTGAATTCAAACAGTCTTTTTAGCAATGTACAGTCTGCATATCGCCCTTGCCGCAGTACTGAAACTGTTTGATCAGAGCACACCTCCCCACTGCTCTGTACCCTATACTGTATATCCATTCGATCCAGAATCAAACTCAAAATTTGTTCTCTGTAGTACGTTTCACTGAAAGACTCCAGTCCAACATATCTATCCGGCCTCACCCATATGTATACACCAGCAAGATACAAAGATACTTATGCGCCTCTTCTGACAATCATATACTCAGTGTTCCGACTATGAAAACGAAATCAACTTCTATCAATGCTATGTTTATTAAATTTCTTTTATCGCACGTGCATCTCTCCTTTTGTATCTAAAAGGCTGGGATGAAATATTTGTATAAAGCTGTATTTCAATGCAACAGTTTTAACCAAGAAAAGCAGCAAGTTGCTTCTAAATTTACCTCAACCGTCCCCACCCAATGTTAAAAAAATTATTTGCAGTGTAAAGATTACTTGTGTTTATAATCAATGATACCGTCCTATTTATTTATCTGCATATATCTGTTTATGGTTACATCTTTTTATTTGTCTATGTATGTACGGACGTACGTACATGGCCGTACATATGTACGTACGTACGTACGGACTGGCGGATGTATGTATGTATGTATGTATGTATGTATGTATGTATGTATGTATGTATGTATGTATGTATGTATGTATGTATGTATGTATGTATGTACGTACGGACGTACGTACATGGCCGTACGTATGTACGTACGTATGGACTGGCGGATGAAGGTATGTATGTATGTATGTATGTATGTATGTATGTATGTATGTATGTATGTATGTATGTATGTATGTATGTATGTATGTATGTATGTATGTATGTATGTATGTATGTACGTACGGACGTACGTACATAGCCGTACGTATGTACGTACGTACGTACGGACTGGCGGATGTATGTATGTATGTATGTATGTATGTATGTATGTATGTATGTATGTATGTATGTATGTATGTATGTATGTATGTATGTATGTATGTATGTATGTATGTATGTATGTATGTATGTATGTATGTCTGTCTGTAATGTATGTATGTATGTATGTATGTATGTATGTATGTATGTATGTATGTATGTATGTATGTATGTATGTATGTATGTATGTATGTATGTATGTATGTCTGTAATGTATGTATATATGTATGTATGTATGTATGTATGTATGTATGTATGTATGTATGTATGTATGTATGTATGTATGTATGTATGTATGTATGTATGTATGTATGTATGTATGTATGTATGTATAGATGGATGACTGTAGTTGTATTTTAGGGCTCCTTGGCACAAAAGTAGATACGTATTATCAGATAAATACAAAGATCAATAAATGTAACAATGAAATGCACAAACATGCAGATACAGGGAAAGTATTAACAATGCATATTTATATCCGCTGTACCAGGCATTATAATAGTTGACAATAGTTAGTGTACTACATGTTCATATTTACCGCACCTATTGTTATGTTTAAATATGTGCATATTCACCACACCAGTCATTGTACGAGTTGGCTGCTGTTAAAAAAGTGCATATACACTGTATAAGATATTGTACGAGTTGCCTGATTGATGTTAAGACTTTGTTTATTCATGGCAAGCGGCTGTTAAGCATAGTGTTCTAGTCATATTTGGAAGGAAAAAAAAAATGAAACAGCAACAACAGATTAAGATTATTATGTATTGTAAGATGAAATGTGATATATTTGGTTGGTTACTCTGGAATTGAATAATGGTTTGCAAACACAAAGTCCGCACCAAGTGTACATAAAGCATGAATGGTTGGTTTTGACAATCGTAAAAGAACTCAAGTTTTCTTATTCGTGTAGCTCGTGCTTGCAATCATTAAATGGAATCAGTCTGATCGCTGTCCTTTGAAATTTCTCTTTTACTGACTATAAAACAGTTTTGTTTTTGCTTTGCAGCGAAATCCTTATGTGAACCCCGTATTACTTAGAAAATTTGAGAGAGTCGGACAAAACAATTCCTTGTTATTAAGGCTTAGACGGAAGGATATGATGGCCACTGCATCAGGATTACCAAATAAAAATTCTAGTCTCGTCAGAATTGGGACATTGACACTAAAAGGTAAGCATGATGTAGATAAATCCGATAAATACGAATTCTTACGTATCGTTCATTTGTGAATATAATTTTAATATGTATACCAGACTATCTTAGCAATTATTCTTTTCAAATTAATTTTGAAGTTGATATCGGGGAAACAAATAGCGCTCCAGCTCATCAAGTTTGATAATTCATATAATTGTCATCATCATTATGGTCATCAGAAATCATTAAAATTTTGACTGTCACAGTTTTGGTGATAATTATAATCATCAAGACGATTCTTTTTCTTCGAGCTTTGTTATTATTAAATTGTTTTGTTCCTGATATATAAACCGTTTAGTTATTGCAACATATGGCAAAAAATAAATAAAATATTGAATGTACCACATGAATTTATTTTTTCAAGAAGGGGCAAGAAACAGTTCTGGATGAGAACATAATTACAAGTTTCTAACTCATATTGTAGCCCCCCCCACCCCTCTTAATAAGCTTAGGTCCTACATGTTTTCACTATAACTATTTCAGTATATATGTTCAGGTCTTTGAAAATATATTTCAAATGATATGGATGCTTGTCTTCATCCCATTCATGCACGAAGCAATATTCCTGTGCACAAATATAAATAATGAAATCCTAATGATGATGATTGCTGTTGTAGCTGTTGTTGTTGTTGTTGATGATATATATATATATATATATATATATATATATATATATATATATATATATATATATATATATATATATATATATATATATATATATATATATATATATATATATATATATATATATATATATATATTATAATTGAGAAAGAAAAGTGAACAGATATCATCTAACCATAACATACAAATTATCCAGCATCCACGACAAGTTGAATTAAACTAGTTAAAATATAATCAAACCTAACGCACGCGATTCTTTGCTGGGTACAGTGCATTTAAAATGAGTGTTATTCGCCATATGATTT
Organism: Unio pictorum; assembly: GCA_030141615.1. Lineage (NCBI taxonomy): Eukaryota > Metazoa > Mollusca > Bivalvia > Unionida > Unionidae > Unio > Unio pictorum. Next base: position 12,209,113 of record JARLTB010000377.1, read on the forward strand.
GTGTGTGTGTGTGTGTGTGTGTGTGTGTGTGTGTGTGTGTGTGTAATATAACAAAAAATTCCTGAACAAATAGAAAGAAGGAAGAGTGGATAATATTATAAAACATTTTGTTAGTCGAATGACAACACGAAGAACAGCAAGAGTAATACTGTTGGTTTTGTTATTGAGAAAGATGATAATTGGCAATAACGCTGATGTTGCTTAATTTTTCTTGTTCATGATAACTTCTATTTTTGTTACTTGTTAAAGTGGCGATACTGCTTAGCTTTATTGTATGTAATTACACGGAGAAGATAAATTTGCGCATTAGTGTATGTAATTACACGGAGAAGATATATTTGCGCATTAGTGTATGTAATTACACGGAGAAGATAAATTTGCGAATGCATTTGCTTCTTCCACAGGTGACAATGACTGGTATACTGGAGCCGTGTGTTTACCAGGATACAAACTCCTTATTTTAGGCGGGGGAATAAATACCGCCAAGCTTTACGACCGCGGTACTGGAGATTTAATCAGAGAATCAGATAGACTGAAGTCAAAACCCTGGGATGTTTGTGTATGCAACGAGAGCAAATCGCAAGTGGCCGTGGCATTAGGAAATGGAACTATTGAAATCTTATATGTTCAATCTCTAGGACATAATGCGGTGATCAGACTGACAAGAACCATACAAACAAAATTAAAAGTTTGTCACGGAGTGTACGCTATGAGAAGCGGAGATCAATTTGTAGTTAGCGGCAGGTCTTCCGACGGAATGCACTGCTGGTGTTTGGTATCGTCTACTTCTGTAAAGGTCGAAATGATTCACAAAATATGCCCATACCGAAGCCTCGGTTCCAGTTACGTGGCAATAAATAAAGAGGAATCAAACGTGTATGTCTCTTGTGCTGCTGGTCCAAAGTCACACGATACCGGTGTCTATGGATACGATATCTACAGCGGACGATACAAGGCCACATACCGCCATGTAGACTTGCCCTGGCCAAAGGGTATTTGCTTGGACCACAGAGGATACATTTATGTTTGTAACCAATATCCTCCCAGCATCCATCAGCTGGCAGAAAACTTGCAGCCGGTGCAGGTATTCAAACAGGGGATCCCACAGTTGCCCTGGGAGATTTGTTTAGATGAACATGACGATTTTTACATCACAAGCTGGAAAAGCAATGACATCTCTAGATTTCGGATGCTATGGAACCAACAAGGTACGGCTATGCGTAAAACTGCTATATTATAACTATTCTGTTTTCCATATGATGACGCATTTGAGAAATATTTTTTATATTAATAATGATATTAACCTCTGATGAAATTAAAGACAATACGCACTGGTAAAACGTATGCGTTTATTTTGACAGACATTTATGCAGTCGTTAAATGCACTGCGGATGTTAACTTATGCAAGATTTGCAAAATATATTTCTGTGTGCATCATGTACAATGGACAAAGAAAGATCTTTATTTACACATGGTTAAAAAATGTATATTATGATTGTCGCGTTAAAGCGGGCTATATGTATTTTAATCAATTTAGATAGACAACAGTTTTTGGAATGGTTAGTATCATACAACTCTGTAACGTTATTTTCATCAACATTTTTTAATAAAAATGAAATTATATATAAAAGAGCCTCCTTCAAGAGAAAAGGAATCTTGTCATAAAAATAAAGACATTATTAAAGACGTTATTGACCAGGAATCAGCCATGGATGATAATGCTTGAGCATCCCTGCAAGGTAAAACGAATTGGCACCGTGGCGGCAGTTTTTATGTTTTACGATGGTCTTGACCATTTCAGAGTGGCATTCCTATTTACTGAGGCCATTCTTGTATAACTATATGTGTCTATTGCTAAATCAATTTGCTTTTGCTCATTTATATATGCAACACCAGCTACATTTCCCGATGCCTTTAGAAACCAACTCTAGTGTTATTTTGCATCCACTGTACACATTGTCTAATAATACGTCTAGTTGATATGGAATATTTTGAAAAACCATAACGTGGGCAATTCTGACATTACTAACCTTTAGGGAATATACCGTTAGTTTTTTTTTTTATAAAAAAAAAACCATTTGTATATAGTTGCCCCAGCATATAAATACTATAAATTCAATAGACAGGTATTTACAAATATTCTGCTATACGTAGTACATAATTGGTAATGTTTTACATGGTGAGATAAATAGATCATTCTTTTATAAATATTCTACATCGTGAGATAAATAGAACACTATTTGTAAATATTTCACATCGTGAGATAATTAGATCACTATTTGTAAAGATTCTACATCGTGGGACAAATAGAACATTATTTGTAAAGATTCCACATCGTGAGATAATTAGAACATTATTTGTAAGGATTCCACATTGTGAGATAAATAGAACATTATTTGTAAATATTCCACATCGTGAGATAATTATATCACTATTTGTAAAGATTCTACATCGTGGGACAAATAGAACACTATTTGTAAAGATTCCACATCGTGAGATAATTAGACCACTATTTGTAAAGATTCCACATCGTGAGATAATTAGACCACTATTTGTAAAGATTCCACATCGTGAGATAATTAAACCACTATTTGTAAAGATTCCACATTGTGAAATAATTGGACCACTATTTATAAAAGATTCCACATGGTGAGATAAATAGATTATACTTTTATAAATATTCCACATCGTGAGATAAATAGAACACTATTTGTAAATATTTCAATTCGTGAGACAAATATAACACTATTTGTAAAGATTCCACATCGTGAGATAATTAGACCACTATTTGTAAAGATTCCACATTGTGAAATAATTAGACCACTATTTATAAAATATTCCACATCGTGAGATAAGTAGATCACTATTTGTAAAGATTCTACATCGTGGGACAAATAGAACGCTATTTGTAAAGATTCCACATCGTGAGATAATTAGACCACTATTTGTAAAGATTCCACATCGTGAGATAAATAGAACATTATTTGTAAAGATTCCACATCGTGAGATAATTAGACCACTATTTGTAAAGATTCCACATCGTGAGATAATTAAACCACTATTTGTAAAGATTCCACATTGTGAAATAATTGGACCACTATTTATAAAAGATTCCACATGGTGAGATAAATAGATTATACTTTTATAAATATTCCACATCGTGAGATAAATAGAACACTATTTGTAAATATTTCAATTCGTGAGACAAATATAACACTATTTGTAAAGATTCCACATCGTGAGATAATTAGACCATTATTTGTAAAGATTCCACATTGTGAAATAATTAGACCACTATTTATAAAATATTCCACATCGTGAGATAATTAGATCACTATTTGTAAAGATTCCACATCGTGCGATACATGGATAAAACTTAGGCACATTCAACGTCTACTCGCTGAACATATTATACTGTTCTAAACATTAAAGGGAACTATAAAGTTGATAATGCAGCGTGTGCAATTGTAAAGGAGATACTTGGTACTCAGTGTATTTCAGGAAATTAATGAACAGGAAAGGTGGCATCAAGAAACATAGATAAACTCGAGATGGACATATTGTTACCCTGTACCAACACAGACATACACATTACCGTGCGAGAAAAGAGGACAGAAGGGGTTATCTACCAGTATCGTTCAATTGCCCACAGTCCGAAATGTAGAATAATGATTACCCAAGATCAACACACACACACACACACACACACACACACACACACACACACACACACACACACTATCTTGCGATAGAAGAGGGCAGAAGAGATAGTCTACAGTTTCGTTTGACTGATAATAATAAAAATGTAAACTGAAACAAGATGTCCTAGTTTAGGTCATGTAGGGGATTAAGTTTCACATTTAGGGAAACTACTTACATGTAGTGAATTATGATACGTCCTGAACTTGTAAGAAAAAAATCGTTTAGTATATATTAACTTGTGGGAAGTTATAAATACAAGTGATCAAATTGTCTACGTCATGAGTGTTTGCTCTACTAACTATCGAGTGCGTATCACCAATTTATCTAGCAATTACGAGGAACACTATGTTGATATTGACATTTTGACACACACACACACACACACACACACACACACACACACACACACACATCTCTTTTCCCATCATTCCATTTTAAAGCCATTATATTTACATTTACATTCAGAGTGTATGATAAACAAAAATTTGATGACATATGACGTAGTGGACTTGGATGAAAGGTACAGCTATCTCCAATTTGATAGGTAAAACTCCAATACACTCATAAAGAATCATATTCTCTGTGGCAACATGTTTGTATTATCGATAATTTCGTAATGCTTTTATTAAGTTTTCGCAGTAAAATTTGTTTGCATGATCAATATTTTCTAGAGTACGTTATAATATTTTTTAGAGTACGTTATAATATTTTCTCGGTGAACGTGTTCTCGCTGTTACATAATTGATGAATCGTAATCTATGTGACAACGTGTTTCGAATATAATATTTTCTCATTGTATGTGATAAATCTTAGCTTCATTTGAAGACACATTGTCAAATAACTGTGATTGCGAAGGCTTATCACACATCACACGCATATATATTACTGTGATTGCAAAGCTTATCACACATCACACGCATATATATTACTGCGATTGCGAAGGCTTATCACACATCACACGCATATATATTACTCGAAAAGTAAACTCAAAATTAACCTTATTAAGACATTATACTTAGTAGAGTTAAATGTATTCTCATATGAAATAAACCTTATTAATACAAGAGGTTAGTCAAGTTACAAGGCATCTGATATGAATCAAAACCTTATTAACACAAGAGATTAGTCAAGTAACAAGGCATCTGATATGAATCAAAACCTTATTAACACAAGAGGTTAGTCAAGTTACAAGGCATCTGATATGAATCAAAACCTTATTAACACAAGAGGTTAGTCAAGTTACAAGGCATCTGATATGAATCAAAACCTTATTAACACAAGAGGTTAGTCAAGTTACAAGGCATCTGATATGAATCAAAACCTTATTAACACAAGAGGTTAGTCAAGTTACAAGGCATCTGATATGAATCAAAACCATATTAACACAAGAGATTAGTCAAGTTACAAGGCATCTGATATGAATCAAAACCTTATTAACACAAGAGGTTAGTCAAGTTACAAGTCATCTGATATGAATCAAAACCTTATTAACACAAGAGGTTAGTCAAGTTACAAGGCATCTGATATGAATCAAAAACCTTATTAACACAAGAGATTAGTCAAGTTACAAGGCATCTGATATAAATCAAAAACCTTATTAACACAAGAGGTTAGTCAAGTTACAAGGCATCTCATATGAAATAAACCTTATTAACACAAGAGGTTAGTCAAGTTACAAGGCATCTGATATGAATCCAAACCTTATTAACACAAGAGGTTAGTCAAGTTACAAGGCATCTGATATGAATCAAAACCTTATTAACACAAGAGGTTAGTCAAGTTACAAGGCATCTCATATGAAATTAACCTTATTAACACAAGAGGTTAGTCAAGTTACAAGGCATCTGATATGAATCAAAACCTTATTAACACAAGAGGTTAGTCAAGTTACAAGGCATCTGATATGAATCAAAACCTTATTAACACAAGAGGGTAGTCAAGTTACAAGGCATCTGATATGAATCAAAACCATATTAACACAAGAGGTTAGTCAAGTTACAAGGCATCTCATATGAAATAAACCTTATTAACACAAGAGGTTAGTCTAATTACAAGGCATCTCATATGAAATAAACCTTATTAACACAAGAGGTTAGTTAAGTTACAAGGCATCTGATATGAATCAAAACCTTATTAACACATGAGATTAGTCAAGTTACAAGGCATCTGATATGAATCAAAAACCTTATTAACACAAGAGGTTAGTCAAGTTACAATGCATCTCATATGAAATAAACCTTATTAACACAAGAGGTTAGTCAAGTTACAAGGCATCTAATATGAATCAAAACCTTATTAACACAAGAGATTAGTCAAGTTACAAGGCATCTGATATGAATCAAAACCTTATTAACACAAGAGTTTAGTCAAGTTACAAGGCATCTCATATGAAAAAAATCTTATTAACACAAGAGGTTAGTCAAGTTACAAGGCATCTCATATGAAATAAACCTTATTAACACAAGAGGTTAGTCAAGTTACAAGGCATCTAATATGAATCAAAACCTTATTAAGACAAGAGGTTAGTCAAGTTACAACGCATCTGATATGAATCAAAACCTTATTAACACAAGAGATTAGTCAAGTTACAAGGCATCTGATATGAATCAAAAACCTTATTAACACAAGAGGTTAGTCAAGTTACAAAGCATCTGATATGAATCAAAACCTTATTAACACAAGAGGTTAGTCAAGTTACAAGGCATCTGATATGAATCAAAACCTTATTAACACAAGAGATTAGTCAAGTTACAAGGCATCTGATATGAATCAAAAACCATATTAACACAAGAGATTAGTCAAGTTACAAGGCATCTCATATGAAATAAACCTTATTAACACAAGAGGTTAGTCAAGTTACAAGGCATCTGATATGAATCAAAACCTCATTAACACAGAGGTTAGTCAAGTTACAAGGTATCTGATATGAATCAAAACCTTATTAACACAAGAGATTAGTCAAGTTACAAGGCATCTGATATGAATCAGAACCTTATTAACACAAGAGGTTAGTCAAGTTACAAGTCATCTGATATGAATCAAAACCTTATTAACACAAGAGGTTAGTCAAGTTACAAGGCATCTGATATGAATCAAAAACCTTATTAACACAAGAGATTAGTCAAGTTACAAGGCATCTGATATAAATCAAAAACCTTATTAACACAAGAGGTTAGTCAAGTTACAAGGCATCTCATATGAAATAAACCTTATTAACACAAGAGGTTAGTCAAGTTACAAGGCATCTGATATGAATCAAAACCTTATTAACACAAGAGGTTAGTCAAGTTACAAGGCATCTGATATGAATCAAAACCTTATTAACACAAGAGGTTAGTCAAGTTACAAGGCATCTCATATGAAATTAACCTTATTAACACAAGAGGTTAGTCAAGTTACAAGGCATCTGATATGAATCAAAACCTTATTAACACAAGAGGTTAGTCAAGTTACAAGGCATCTGATATGAATCAAAACCTTATTAACACAAGAGGGTAGTCAAGTTACAAGGCATCTGATATGAATCAAAACCATATTAACACAAGAGGTTAGTCAAGTTACAAGGCATCTCATATGAAATAAACCTTATTAACACAAGAGGTTAGTCAAATTACAAGGCATCTCATATGAAATAAACCTTATTAACACAAGAGGTTAGTTAAGTTACAAGGCATCTGATATGAATCAAAACCTTATTAACACATGAGATTAGTCAAGTTACAAGGCATCTGATGTGAATCAAAAACCTTATTAACACAAGAGGTTAGTCAAGTTACAATGCATCTCATATGAAATAAACCTTATTAACACAAGAGGTTAGTCAAGTTACAAGGCATCTAATATGAATCAAAACCTTATTAACACAAGAGATTAGTCAAGTTACAAGGCATCTGATATGAATCAAAACCTTATTAACACAAGAGATTAGTCAAGTTACAAGGCATCTCATATGAAAAAAATCTTATTAACACAAGAGGTTAGTCAAGTTACAAGGCATCTCATATGAAATAAACCTTATTAACACAAGAGGTTAGTCAAGTTACAAGGCATCTAATATGAATCAAAACCTTATTAAGACAAGAGGTTAGTCAAGTTACAACGCATCTGATATGAATCAAAACCTTATTAACACAAGAGATTAGTCAAGTTACAAGGCATCTGATATGAATCAAAAACCTTATTAACACAAGAGGTTAGTCAAGTTACAAAGCATCTGATATGAATCAAAACCTTATTAACACAAGAGGTTAGTCAAGTTACAAGGCATCTGATATGAATCAAAACCTTATTAACACAAGAGATTAGTCAAGTTACAAGGCATCTGATATGAATCAAAAACCATATTAACACAAGAGATTAGTCAAGTTACAAGGCATCTCATATGAAATAAACCTTATTAACACAAGAGGTTAGTCAAGTTACAAGGCATCTGATATGAATCAAAACCTCATTAACACAGAGGTTAGTCAAGTTACAAGGTATCTGATATGAATCAAAACCTTATTAACACAAGAGATTAGTCAAGTTACAAGGCATCTGATATGAATCAGAACCTTATTAACACAAGAGGTTAGTCAAGTTACAAGGCATCTGATATGAATCAAAACCTTATTAACACAAGAGGTTAGTCAAGTTACAAGGCATCTGATATGAATCAAAACCTTATTAACACAAGAGGTTAGTCAAGTTACAAGGCATCTCATATGAAATAAACCTTATTAACACAAGAGGTTAGTCAAGTTACAAGGCATCTAATATGAATCAAAACCTTATTAACACAAAAGATTAGTCAAGTTACAAGGCATCTGATATGAATCAAAACCTTATTAACACAAGAGGTTAGTCAAGTTACAAGGCATCTGATATGAATCAAAACCTTATTAACACAAGAGATTAGTCAAGTTACAAGGCATCTGATATGAATCAAAACCTTATTAACACAAGAGGTTAGTCAAGTTACAAGGCATCTGATATGAATAAAAACCTTATTAACACAAGAGATTAGTCAAGTTACAAGGCATCTGATATGAATTAAAACCTTATTAATAAAACTTGTCAGTTAATTTAAAATTATTCTCGCACGAGTTAGACAGTGAAAACGTTTAACTGCTGTAACCCGTTAAGAAATACTTTCCTGGTTAAAATATACCTATTGCCAATAAGACTTACGGCAATAAATGCTTAGCAGTTTAGATTGGACACGTGGTTGCAAGTACAAATTAATTTTTAAAAAAAACAATACAGGTGTGAACAAATCATTTAAAAAAAATTATGTAATATAGATAAATGATGTTAATTAATTATATCTTCATCTGATTTAATATATGGAGTGTTTTATCACTCAACACCACAATCTAAAGATAATTAAAATGTAGATCTATAAACTATTTACTGTTATCTTATAGTAATCTGCTTTGCCAGCCACAATTTTGAATGTTTTGTTTAGGAGTGGCCGAGTGGTCTATAGCGCTTTCCTTCACGGATCACTGCCATCTCACCTATGTCTGCGTGGGTTCGAGTCTCAGATTCTGCCAATGTGGATATGTGAGAAAACTTGCCAGTAGCTTCACGTAGATCGGTGGTTCTTTCCAGCGTTTCTCCCGGGCTTCTTCCTCCATCATTAATACTGGCCGCCATGTATAGCCTATCGTGTGCTGAAAAATGGCGTTGAACCCTACAATAAAAATAAATTAAATTTTAAAAAAAATGTCTTGTTCTGACCAGATTGCAAAGGAGCGAATTGTTGATATTTGGCATCAATGCTTTGGTCAAATAAGCTTATTGAGTCAACTTGAAGCGTACAGTGTTATGTACAGTGTTATGTACAGTGTTATGTAGATGTTACAGGAAGACTATAAAGTGCCTCAGTATAAATAAAAATGAGTCATGCGCCAATGATTCTGTCAGATCTTGCATTTTGTATACTATCTTAGTTATAACTGACACGCTCGTAGTGTACTTTAATATGTGAACGAAATAAGCGTATGGTTGCAAGGAAATATTTTCTTCCTGAAACGTAATGTTAGGTGTAACCCACGCATGAGAAAGCATTAGTCTCAACATTTGTAAAGTAGACTTTTTCCTTCTGATATTAATTTTAATAATATGCAGTTGAAGTAAAACGAATACTTTATTTCTTCCTGCTCGTGTAAGCATTAAGGGACGTTAACTTATACTTACTTTCACTGAATTGTATCAACCGTTTTTATTTATTTATTAAATTCGTGTACTAGTTTCATTTTTGGCGTATTACGATAGCTGAGGGTGATTAATGTATATTGTGTCGTACTTCAAAATAGTGAGTTTGGTTCATCAAATGTCGCACGGACGAAGTTCTTTTGATGAGACGAACCGAATACCTTCAATGCAAAGACAATACCTGTGTATACATACCTCACTGCATGTAAAGCTCTTTACATTATGCAAAGTCTTGTTAGTTTGCGATGTTACTATAGGGATTCGCAAATATAATACACAAGTGAGGTCAAAGAGGTCAAAAATTTGAGAATGACAAAACAAGGTACTCCATTGCATTTAAGAGAGATAACTCTGCTGGAACTTGAAAGTGGTAAGAGTGATCTAGTCACAACAGACCCATTTTCACCCACCTGTGCCACATTTAAAAAAAATCTTTAAAAAAATACAAAATATGATCTAGATTTGAATTAACATAATCTCACATGCCAAGAGGATTAACTAGTTTATTTTATATAAAAAAGCCTATCAGAAAGTACAACTCTTACATAATGCACCAATCACAGCTTATGTTGTTTGTTTATTTCTAAACGCAATGTTCCATATTCCTTAAGCTCCGCGCACCTGGGGTTTAACAATTGGTACCGTCGATGCAAAATACGTGCAATACAGTTATTTTTTCCATACGTTATCAATTGCTGCACTGTGTAGGGATAATGCAGTAATTCATATTATTTGGGGGAGAACACCGTAATTCGTATTATTTGGAGCATAATACCGTATGTCGTATTATAAGCAGAGACTAAGCAGCTTAGATCTAAAGCAGTCAGTGTGATTTTAAATGCTGAAGATGATTTAGTATGTACATCATCTCTTTTCAACACTCTTAGATGGAAGCCAGTTTATGATATTGATTTAGCAAAGCTGATTTTATTTTGCAACATAAATACATACATACATACATACATACATACATACATACATACATACATACATACATACATACATACATACATACATACATACATACATACATACATACATTATCTCCTGTGCATTTAATGCTTTTATGTTTGTTAGGAACATTAGGGAAAGAAACATATGGGTGAGTAAATGGAGTACACGGCAGAGTAAATGGAGTACACGGCAGAGTAAATGGAGTAAACGGCTGAGTAAATGGAGTACACGGCAGAGTAAATGGAGTACACGGCTGAGTAAATGGAGTACACGATTGAATAAAGTTGTACACGGCTAAGTGAAAGGAGTACACGGTTAAATACACGTAACACACGGTTACAAAAAGAGAACACGGTTGAATAACAATAACATGTATCAAAAGTTCGGAAAGATTGTTTCAAGAAATCATTTTTGTACGATGCCACGGTTTTAGGGAAGGCCTAACAGCAGGATAACTAAGAAACACGCAATGTTTTTGCTTTTAAGAAATGATACATCTGCAAATGTTGTCCGGTGTAATCCTATGATACATCTGCAAATGTTGTCCGGTGTAATCCTAATTTTATGACCACATGATATTTACGAGAGGTAACGGTGTTGCATTGTTGTGATAACTCTATAATGACCTTGTATAATTTGTATAAAGGGCTATATTGACCTCGTATAAAGGGTTATATTGATCTCTTATAAAGGGTAATATTGACCTCCAATAAACGGCCGTATTGACCTCGTACAAAGGGCTGTATTGACCTCGTATAAAGGGTTGTATTAACCTCGTATAAAGGGCTATATTGACCTCGTATAAAGGGCTGTATTGACCTCGTATAAACGGCTATGTTGACCTCGTATAAAGGGCTGCATTGACCTTGTATAAAAGGCTATAGTGACCTGGTATAAAGGGCTGTGTTGACCTCGTATAAACGGCTGTATTGACCTCATATAAAGGGCTGTGTTGACCTTGTATAAAAGGCTATATTGACCTGGTATAAAGGGCTGTATTGACCTCGTATAAACGGCTGTATTGACCTCCAATAAAGGGCTGTATTGACCTGGTATAAAGGGCTATATTGACCTGGTATAAAGGGATGTATTGACCTCGTTTATTTGTATTTAGGGCTGTTCTGTTTTTATTATTTTATTGTCTTGATGCAATAGATATTACCCATCTACATTTTTACTAATTTAATGTATATTTATTTTAATTGAAGGGCCATACTATAAACTAGCAGTTACATAAGTTTGTCACTGTTAATAAGTAAAACATATTATTATTATTATTATTATTATTATTATTATTATTATTATTGTTGTTGTTGTTATTATTATTATTATTATTATTATTATTATTATTATTATTATTATTATTATTATTATTATTTGTTAAACTTATAATGGACGTGATGCATCATTTATTATTTTTTCTGATTGTGACGAACGAACAAAATATCAAAGTGACCATATCTTTATTATTTTACTTTGTTTAAAAAAGATTTTAAAATAAAGCCACATATAATTCAGCATAAAATAACTTAGCAAGAGCTAGAATGTAGTTGATATGTTATCTCTAGGCTGAATATATTCTTTTCTTATTAGACGAGGACACGACTTTGAAATCCGCGTCAAGCAAAGGGAAGGATGTGCATGTACACGTTGAGGATTCAAAGACTTTAACACAAACAGACAAAGGCTTAGTGAGTTGTCCTGAATGTTTTTTACTTCTCAATTTTATTCAAACAATAAGTATGGAATTTAATATTAATTAATCACCTTTTAGAACATTAGAATATGATTAAGAAACAGCAATAGAAGCAACAACAACAACAACAAAGCAAAATACGTTACAGTCCACATGCTGTTGCAACTTTGTATCAATGATATTTTAAACACTGTAAATAGATCCAAAGGAAAGTGTAAATATATTGTAACTATGAACCATATTTTTCTAGGTCATCTGGTACAAGTTCAGTGTTAAGGTTTTCATCTAGCCAAAAATGTTTTTCTCTCTCACTCAAAATTTCTGCGTATGCTGCCCCTTATACATAATTGAGTAGAGAGGAACGAAAAAAGAAAGCATTGCGATGAAATTGTTTGCCATGTTAATTTATTTTGAAAACGGGGACTTTTATACTCTTTATCGTTATTTTCATACGTCATTGAGTATTAATGAGTGGAAATTCGTCATTAATATATAGGTCTGTAGTTAAAAGAATGTTTATATATTGGTATTATTGCATCATAGGTGGATAACAATTTGATATACCAATAAGACTGTTATATCAAATTGCTTTAAATCAACATTTTAAAAGCCATATTATAATTAATGCATATACATGTATTTATATTCTAGATCGATGATAAATTACCATGCAGTAATCATCAGTGCCGTGTCCAAAAAATAAAAAAATTCCAAATGAACTTAATATGATGCACATGTTTAACACAATCCTTTCTGCTTTCTGTACCCCCTCCTCTTTCATGCATATCGGACAAACTATGCATAAATTTGGAATATATATATATATATATATATATATATATATATATATATATATATATATATATATATATATATATATATATATATATATATATATATATATATATATATATATATATATATACATACATACATATATAATGGATCGAAATGCTAAGGAATAATCACTATCTTATTCCCAAAACGAAACACAAATATATTAAAATCACAATGTAAACGATAGTCGGCTAATAGATGCGTAATAATCAAGATCAAAATGGGCTTCTAATGGCGTGTTGAGAAATCGGCTATATAACATAACATGAAATAACAGGTCCATATAAACTGTTTAGTTATACAATTCATGAGTTTAGAATCAATATTTTGGCGTGGGTGTACTTATGTTAAATTTTAAATTGTCGAGAGCAATGATAGCAAGTACGATTCCTACCATCTTTCAGTCTGCGTCGAATACCGTAACGACCCTCTCCCAGATCAAGGCACTTAACTGAATCGATACTATATAATTTTCTAGTTTTGCTATGCCAAAAAACTTGTTGAAGTATCTGATCAACAAGAGCCCCGTTGAACACTAAGGTCGGCGAGAGTACATTGCGTATACCGTTAGTTGTGTTCGACCTAAAATATAGGTCTGTGAATTATAGCTATCAGTGGAAAGTTAACGATATACCGCAATGTTTATGAAATTTATAGGTGTTTATGGGCATTTTTAAGATTAGGTCGTCATATTGATAAAATATTTGTAAACTTATCATGGGAATGCCACTCATGGTACAGTTGAAATTTTAGACAGAGATGTTTCTTAACATGGAGATGCCTCTTTATTGGCTTACTGGAGTTTAACTGGAAACAGTACAATGGGAATGGCACATTGGTGTCGAACTGGAATGTAACATGGAAATAACACTGTGGTGTCACACAGGAATTTAACAGGGGAATATGACATTGGTGTCCTAAGGGAATTTAACATGGGAATGATACATTCGTGTCTATGGGGAATTTAATATGGAGATGGCACTTGGGGACAATCGGACTTTTGCACTGATGTGGATGGGAGTGGGACTATATCCGACGATTTCCAATCTTGTAACTTTAGTGCTTTACTTTTGTTATACAATTTTCATTCACACCCCAAGTGGCGTCTTATACTACTAATCGGTCAGTTTTTAAGTCTATAGATTTATTTCACCAAGTCAAGAAGAGCAATTTATATAAGAACTACCATCTCACAATTAATTATATAGAGAACAAAAGAAAAGACTGGCAATGTTAGATATAACAAGTACAAAATGCTTTAATGTAAACTGTAACACTAGTAATGTTAAAGTCACATGCTGAATGAAACTGACAGATTGTTCGGCAGAATTGCGCTCGTGACTAAATGTTCCTGATAGGCGGATGAATTTACCTTTATTGCGTACCATAATTGTCGTCCTATGGTGATGAAATAACCTTTCTTTCATAATATTCATCATAGGAGATGAAAGGACCTTTATTGCATATCACAATTGTCATCATAGTTTGATGACTGGCCTTTATGGAGTGCCATACTAGTCTTAATTATGGAGATTACTGGCATTTATTGAGTGCCATGCTAGTCTTAATTATTGTGATGACTGGCATTTATTGAGTGCCATTCTGGTCTTAATTATGGTGATGACTGGCCTTTATGGATTGCTGTACTAGTCTTAATTATGGTTGTGACTGACCTTTCATGGAATGCCATACTAGTCCTAATTATTGTGATGACTGGCCTTTATGGAGTGCCGTGCTTGTCGTAATTATGGTTGTGACTGACCTTTTATGGAATGCCATACTATTCTTAATTATGGCTGTGATTGACCTTTTATGGAATGCCATACTAGTCCTAATTATTGTGATGACTGGCCTTTATGGAGTGCCGTGCTAGTCGTAATTATGGTTGTGACTGACCTTTTATGGAATGCTATATTATTTTTAATTATGGTTGTGATTGACCTTTTATGGAATGCCATACTAGTCTTAATTATAGCGATGACTGGCCTTTATGGAGTGCCATGCTAGTCTTAATTATGGTGATGGCTGGCCTTTATTGAGTGCTATATTAGTCTTAATTATGGTGATGACTGATCGTTATTGAGTGCCATAATAATAATCAAAGGGCGATGAAATGACCTTAATTACATTTCATAAGTGTCATCAAAGAGTGATGACATGAATTTTATTGCGTGCCATAAGTGTCATAGAGTGATGACATGAATTTTATTGCGTGCCATAAGTGTCATCATAGAGCGATGAAATGAACTTTATTGCGTACCATAAGTGTCATCATAGAGTGATGACATGAACTTTATTGCGTACCATAAGTGTCATCATAGAGTGATGACATGAATTTTATTGCGTACCATAAGTGTCATCATAGAGTGATGACATGAACTTTATTGCGTATCATAAGTGTCATCATAGAGTGATGACATGAACTTTATTGCGTACCATAAGTGTCATCATAGAGTGATGACATGAATTTTATTGCATACCATAAGTGTCATCATAGAGTGATGACATGAACTTTATTGCGTACCATAAGTGTCATCACAGAGTGATGACACGAACTTTATTGCGTACCATAAGTTTCATGATAGGATGATTAACTATTATGCGTATCATATTTGCAAACGGTATTTATGAATTTGTATCGTTCGTGTCTTTTAGGTTCATGGAAGGAAACCACCTCTAAATAGTGAAGGAGTTCTTTATGCAAAGTCCGCTGAGGTTCCCGAAGACCCTAATCGAGGTATTCTTTGTTTCATTAAATTATGTTAGATGCAAACGGAGTATATGAAAGTTTTAATTTTTAACGTTTGACAACTGTACAAAATGTATCATGATATGTCATGAACAAAGCTACATTAACTAAACTATTGATGAACTATGCAATTAATAAACTAAGCTTTTGGTGAAATACATAATTGTTGGGCCTTTGTGAAAGCATTATGACTAGTAATATCAGCTGGGTAATTGAAAGAAACAGACAGAGGCTGAACATTTTAGTAAAATATCTATTAGAGAACCTATTAGATTGTCACTCCAAGGCACACGTAATTGTCACTACAATGCCATTATAATTGTCGTCTCAGTACACTCATATTGTCACTCCAATGCACTCCTAATTGTTACCCCAATGCACTCATAATTACTACACCAACACACTCATCACTGTCACCACAAAGCACTCATAATTGTCACCACACAGCACTAATAATAGTCACATCAATGTGCTCAGAATTGACACCACAATGCACTCATAATTGTCACCCCAATGTAGTCACAATTGTCACCCAGTGTACTCACAATTGTCACCCATTGTATTCATAATTGTCACTCGAATGCCCTGATAATTGTCACTCCATAGCACTCATAATCGTCGCTCCAATGTACTCTTACTTGACTCTATAAATATTCATTACTGTCACACTAATGCACTCATTACTTAATAAAAATAAAAAATGATGAATCGTTAGAAATACATTCTATAAAAGAAATCCAGTAATTTACTCCGTTTTTATTCGGTTGTACATGTTGGACACGTTTGTGTGCTATTTTTGCATAAAGACTGAGAATAATGTTGGCAGTTCTCGTATTGTAATTATTCAAAACTCTTCAATACCCCCACCAAATATTTTTTACGATAACTTTGTTTCCTGTATTTTTAGAATTCACTGTTAGTATTTTTAAGCAACATTTTTTTAAAAACAAATTCAAGCATATATAATGCAAACAATGCCATGTTTGTACTCGTGCGTTGAATGAAAACGGGTGAATGAAGTAAAAATTTTCATTCCATTATAAAACATATTGCCAGAAAATGGTTTCAATTTTGAAATTATATAGCAACTAATCAATATACAAAGATGACAATATACTTGATATATGATATCTAGGAATGATCATATGTTGCATATATGGTATTATTTTGTATTTTATTTGCACATTGTTTATCAGTCGGTCATGACAAATGCCTGGTTGGTGTTAAACTATAGCATATTATATCGACGGGGTCTTTGTATAACTTAATGATCATGCACAATACCTCTAACACGCTGTGTTTAAAAACAGTTTTATCTAATTGAATATCACTTTTGTCATGCACTTTGATAATAATAATAATAACAGACATTCATATCTACACAAATCGAAATATTCAAAGTTTCTACTTTTAGGAGCATAATAAATAAAAACCCAACACCCTCTACCTTACATAAAACATTTTAATTTAATTTATTGTGTTTGGATGCATATCGTTGCTATCACAACTTGTACAGTTTTAAGTTTCTGTTTTATCATAATAGTATTAATTTGAGAGTGATTAAGAGTTTCTTATTCATTTCTGTATATTTTAAAAGAAGGACCTCTATCTCTTGATATTATTCCGCTTCCTCTTGTAGTGGTAATGCTGCTCATCTCCCTCAAATGCTGGTAATGACAATCCCCTTCCCAGGTGCTTGTAAAACCAAGCCTCCTCATTTTGAATCTGTTATGATATCCGTTCCCTCAATGCTGGTAATGGCAATCCCCTTCATCAAGTACTTGTAAAACCAACCCTCCTCTTTTTGAATTTGTTATGATATCCGTTTCCTTTAGTACTTGTTAATGGCAATCCCCTTCATCAAGTACTTGTAAAACCAACCCTCCTCCTTTTGAATTTGTTATGATATCATTTTTCTTTAGTGCTTATTAATGGCGATCCTCTTCATCTAGTACTTGTTAAACCAATCCTCCTCTTTTTGAATTTGTTATGTTATAAATTTCCTTTAGTGCTTATTAATGGCAATCCTCTTCATCTTCTTCCAAGTAAAGTCAATTATCTTTCTGATGATTCTGGGCATGCGGATCAACTTGCTATTGTATTGACAATGCAAGGCATAGTCTTCTTCTGTTTGGCATTGCTTATTTATTCTTTTCTGAGAAGATCATTTAAGATATTGGGTAACATTTCTTTCATTTTTTTCGTTAGGATTGTTTTTAATGTGGCTCTAAAAAAATTCCAGTCATATCGCTACGATGTCTGCAGTGAGGCAGTTTATTGTAATGTCTATCACTTGGGCATCATGCAGGAGACATGTAGCATGATGTCCTACTCAGTCACATTATCCTGACACAGGTCAACCAGTCCTAATATTAAACTATTAATGCAGAGCGCCCAGATAGGCAGCTTTTAGTACCATTTTTGTAAGTCTTTGGTATGACTCGGCAGGGGATCGACCCCACGACCTCCCTCTTCTGAGGCGGATGCTTTAACCACTCGGCCACCGGAGCGGTTTGGGTAACAGACAGCTGCTCATACTGCAAATGGAAGAAGAGAATGAAATCCACCGTTTTCTTTTTTTAAATGCGTCTTTGAAATTTAATATCTACATTATTGTCTTGACCTGTTGCTTAATAAATATGTTGCTTGTGTTTCTCTTAACATTGATTTATTTGAACCATTCAGTCGAATGGATTTTGTTTTGTGCGCACGTTTTCTTATCATTTTTGTGCTTAATTATATAAAGTACAAATTTAATGTTGTGTACCTTGAATTAATTTAATTTATCAAAATCATTTTATTTCAGAAATTTTCGTTTAGATACACCAGATGTTGAGTTGCTTTTGATGTTGCATCGTCAGCCACACCCGTGGCAACAGCAAAGCATAATGCAGGCAGTATTATTCCTAATAGTTTTCGAGCAAACATAAATTCGAAGTGTATGGTTGCGTAAAAGATAGAACTCACATTGTTGTAACAATAAAATTATTCCAAATCATAATTTCCTTATTTGCAATAAAACAAAATTCGTAATCAGAATAACTGTGTCATAATCATCTTCCAGTTGGTTCACGTTTAATATTATTGTTGTTGGTAGATTATTTTAAATATGTATTTTAAATTTAGGTATTTTGGTTGATGTGATAACGAAACGTGAACTGTTGTAGAACGCATTGTAATATAGGCTTGTACCATTAATCTTAGTATGTACTGCACTTAATGTTAAAATATGATCTTTTAAAGTAACAGCATAACAATTATAGTGTGCATCTAAATCTCCATGTTGCTCATTACCACCGACATCAATAGCTTTGTATCACTGAAACTCTCTCGAAGTTTTGAAATGCTTACCAGCATCTAAATAAAATTGGGATATAGAGTTGAATAGTCAACACTATCAACATTGGTGCCTGTGGCAAGGCCTGTGTATTTACTAATAGCCTCTTTAAACATCATATGTTCTCTTGAACAAGTTTCACTTGATTCGGTAACTTGTATTTGTAATTCACTCACTCTTTATTGTACGCAATTAATTGTAAAAGCAGTCATCTTAAATCTTGTACAAAAAAATACCATATTGATTTGAGTTTGGCTATTACTTCTACCATCAGATTGAATGATACTAGCGCATGTCTCGGAAGTTGTTCAGATGCATTTGTTGTAAAGCTCCATGTAAGCGTCCAGTTATTCATTTGCATAATATTGTTGTTCATCTGTAATACATACATCTGTTTATTATAGTCATAAATCAATTTCGTTTTGATATCACGTGCTATTAACAGTACCAGTTTACGTCTGGGCAACCAAAATCTATTGACCTTGACCGTTCAAGTTGCGGCATTCATAATCGAGTGACAGTGACACGTTACGTTTGTGCATCCGTAAGCTAATTGAACAAATCTTAAATCTACCTTGCTTTTACTTTGATCAATTTTGTTCATCATGATTGTTATCTTAACTTATGTTATGATATATATTTTGAAATACTGTCTATATCACGGCATACACCAATTATACTAGAAACTGGTAAATAGAATGGCACTTATTTGTTACTAGTATTGAGTGTATATTGTCTTGAACAATTGTCCAGTACCAACAATAGTCCAGTACCAACATAGCTGGTACCATCGGCAAGATCAGTAGCTACCTCGCTATCTGTAACTGTTGCCACTGGCATTAACACAGTAGCTGTTTTAAATCTTCTAAAAGTAGCACTGCAATTTCTGCGATCTCTATACTATATCTTATCTGTTCCTATCGAGTTTGCATACGCATCGGGCTACAAAATTAGTCTTGTTATGGTAATAGCTAGTGGGACTGTGGGAGATATTTGTTATCATATTATCATCCATTAGAAATTTAGCAATAGGACATAGACATCAAGCATGCATTACTTACTAATGAGATTACATCATTTTCATTATTATTTACTAATTTGTTATCGCAGTATCATCCATTAAAATTGGGCGATATGAAGTAGACACCATGCATTATTAACTAATGAGATTACATCGTTATCATTATATATAATGTGTAATGACAATACTGTAATATTTTCTGATGATTTTGCTTTACTTCTTATGTTACAGTCCAGTGCAATTTTCTTTTTGACAAGGATACTTTACTTTCAGTGATTTTTATATGATGTGCTATATGTATCTGGTTGAATTCTTATCATATCTCTCATTCCTATTTATTAACAATTATGTTTTCTATTGTGGGACACCGATGCAGGATTGATCTATCCTACCTCACACGCGACCGTTATCCCGTCTCATTGTCTCTTTTTTGACCTTCTACTAGAAGCATAGTGTACATAACATTCTATCCGTCATATTTGTAATCATCACTCCAAAGTTCTTTGAACATTCACTGTAACGTGACTAAGTACCAAAACGAGTTGTGGTTATTTTAAGTTAAGTGTTCTACAAATAAGACGTTTACCACTAATGGTACCACGTTTACCAACATGTACGTCTTTTAGTAGGTGAATACATGGTTATAATGGTCAGTACAATCGAGAACAATTCCATCTTTTCCTCTGCCTCGATTTATCTTGTAGATTAATTTAAATTTATGTTTTTGATCTGTTTACATTTGCAAGACTGTAAACACTGATAGTATAAAGCCAATATCGGTTAGATTTTAATAAAAGTTTACACTGAATTCTTTAGTTTTAATCCCATGTTTTCACTCTCTATCATAACAGGACATTTATATTTCGACCTCATGTTTCGCTCAAAAGAAGAATTCACCAGTATGCGTCAGAGTAAGATAGAAAACGCCCACGATCTGGATGAATCTGGATCAAACCATCGCGTTCCATTCGTGGCCATCAAAATACCTGGAATACCTTAACCTAATTTTGTGATAACCCATACGTAATATTTCCCTAATACAAATTATGTAGTTACTAATACCATTCTAGAGGCCAGGGGTGGTCGAGATGTCTAAAGCGCACGCTTTCAGTAATCAATACAATCTCACCTCTGTCTGACTGGCTACAAGTCTTGGGCTTGGCAAGTATGGGGAATGTGAGAAAGCTTGCAAGTAGCTTCCCGTGGATTGGTGGTTTATGGGATCCTCCTCCACCTGCTATTCTCCCCGCCTGTCGTGCATTAAACCCAAGACAAATAATACAATTCTAACATATATAATTGTATGTAATATTAAAATATTGGTTTGCTAATAAAATCGCAATCGTTGTTGTTCATTACTCGAACATCTGTTTAAAATTATCACAGCTTACTTACTTGTGTGTTATGTTACTTGTGTGTTATGTTCTATCATTAGGGGGGTATGTAGTTAACTTTCTAAATTTTAAAAACTTCCAGATTTGCTACTATATGCTTGTTTTGGTGTTAAATCTTTGTTATTCAATTGAACCTATTTTGCCAGATAATGCACTTTTACTAGCACGGCATCTCTGGGGAAGAATATGATGTAATTTGTGTTAATTGTTGTGACATTACTTGTACTACTTGTATTTGGGCCAGCTGTCGTCTAATGTGTTGTTTTTATCAATATTCTGTAGCATTATTGTGAATTGTTCTTTAATTCGTTGTTAAATGTTTGGCAATATCTTATCAAATTGTTGTTTGACATGTTTCTTTCTTCTTCTAATATTCGATTCTTTAAGATTATGCAAGCTGCAAACAATTTACTAATTAATTCTTTGCTTTATTATAGGCTCAACTGTCTCAAACTAATTATACATACTGTTTTACTGTATGAATGGGATAATGTCAAGGCAATGTAAAACAAATGTCAAGTGCATGTGATATAGTGACACGATAATGCGGTAATAATGTCAAGGTAATGTGAAAAATATCAAAGAAATCTGACGATGTCAAGTTAATGTGAAATATGTCAAGGTAATGTGACAAAATGTAAAGGTAATGTGATATAATGACACGGTAATGTGGTAATAATGTCAAGGTAATGTGAAAAATATCAAGGTAATGTAACGATGTCTAGTTAATGTGACAAAATATAAAGGTAATGTGATGATAATATAATATTTATTAACCCGATGCAACGGTTTTCACCCATACATTAACAATGCGCAGAATTTAAGATGCTTTAAAAAAATAATGATGAAATGATACTGAGATAATATCTTGATAATGTTAAGGTAAACTGAAAGTTGCCTTAATAACCACATTAACTTCTATTACAAAAAAATAGGTTAAAAATCCCTATGATATTTTGCTATGGTATGTGTATCTGTTTTATCAGAAAAAAAGAAATCAAAAGGATTTTATATTGCCTCCTTGCATACGTTACCAATGAATGCTTCTCAACATCACGTGACTAATGATCATCTGAAATTTATATTATATCTTTATTTTTAAATCCATTAAGAAGAACAAACACTTATATGTTTCCCCTCATTAATAATGAAACAACATGACTTTTAAAATATATAACATCTAACATTTTTAATTCTACTCAAGCTGAAGTATTGCTTTGTTGTAGTCATATCAGTGTGATGTATATTTAATAAATACTGTGTGCTTGACCCTTGTCCACACCTGAGGATAGAGCTTATGTGTACCTGGTATTTTAAAATTTTGTTTTAAGTTGTCATTAAGTTATTTACTGACATTTGAGCTCAAATACTAGCCTTATTTACATACTCAAAAGGTTCTGAAAGGGAGCTAACTGTTGAGCGATTCCTGGTAGTATTTTATTGCATCATTATATTAACATAATATTCTTTCTTAATTGACCAATTTATTTCATGTAACGTATTGTAATGCAAATGTAATTTTTGAATTAATTAAATGATGATACTTTACTGGTATTGTTTCCTTTTAATTATTTGACAATTCAGAATAATTAAGATTTTGAATAACAATTGTCTGATGGTATTGCATATTTTTCTTGCCACGTATAGTGATTTTATCGTTATTAAAAAGAAACAGCATTTGGTCGCACTTATACTAATTTTAGCGTATGTAGTTCGTTCTCTAATGCGATATCCAAATAGTCATATATATTATTCATCTATGTGTATGTTTAATAAATTTAGTAACATTTCCAGAAGATGCTATTACATGAATCAGTTGCCAGTCTGCATACAAAGATGTGAACAAATTAATCATTCCTAACTCAAGTTCAATCAGTTGAATGATATACTATTGTATGTAATTTGAGAAGAATCATTTACTTAAATTGTTCATATGAATTAGAAAGTGCTCATCGATGTTTTGACTCTAAACTGCTTTGGATATTTATGAATTCATTCAAAGACATTCTGGATTATATCATATAAACACATCACGAATATTGGTACACATGTTTGGACATATATTGGAATCTTAGGGATATAATTCGCAATAATGTGCCTTTTGAAATTTCACTCTGTATTAGAGGGAAATAAATTATTTTATGAATTATACTAAGTTTGTTAGTCTCGTTTATTTTTGCTACTTAGTTTAGGGCTACGTAGTTTCATAGCATCTTTTGCTCCCTCTCTTTTCTCTCTCCTCTCTCTCTCTCTCTCTCTCTCTCTCTCTCTCTCTCTCTCTCTCTTCACATACATATAATGTTATAAAGTCCGTGTTATAAAGTCATCTAGCGGAGAAGATTTGAAATATTATATTTTATTTCTGATGGTTATATGTTAATTTAAAAGAAAATGCATTAGGCAATGTAAATTAATTAATTCACTAAATTGTACTGGTAATGTTTGGAAGTTATTTTTGTGTAAAATACTTAATTTCCAAATTTTAGACGGTATTTTTATTTTGTTATTATCTAGCTTGGATTCTTGTAAACTAAATAGTTGACTAAATTCTGTTGGTTTTATAATTACGTTAATATGATATAAATGTAATTCTTTTAAAATAATTAATTCATAAAAAACCTAATAATATTTATTTTTAAATTTTGTTGAATTCAAAGTAAAATGGCAATTTAGTTTATGTTGTTTTAGTTATATTTCAGTTTTATTTGCCTCAAGTGGATTTTAAATAATTACTGATATAATATTTTTGTTGCAACTTTAATTATACTGATTGGTTTTTCTCCATTTCTATAATATAAATAAAGGAAGTTTGTTTTCATACAAAATAAAATGTAACCCAATGCTAATGAAATAATGAAAAACTAAGCCTTTCGTGAAATTTAGTAAGATTATATTTAATATCTACCTGAAAATGATTGATGGCTGGAGTCATATGATTCGGTATTATGAAAAGTATATACTTTTAAATTTAGAGCGAACGGGATGCATAGTTTAGAAAGAAATACAGAGTTTTATGTTCTAAATTCAAAAACTATTTTTGGTATTTTCGGCAAGTCTGCAATGTACAAGAGTTGGAATAATTGCCGAGCTGTTGTCATTATTATGCCTTACGATACAGTCTTTGCACACAAAACTAATTAACAGTGTCGAGTGAACAAAATAAATATCAATATCTCTTAATGTTATACGTTTTTATTTTGCTACTTGGTTATGATGAAGAGATGATATGTTGAAAGTAATTAACCGAATCAGCTCTATTTGTTGATAATTATAGTTGCTTTTAAATACAATTATAATTCGATAGTTTATATAACGTTTCCCGGTTCGATTGCATTCTGTATTATCAATGTTTCTTCCACATTGGAAGCAAGATAGTTTTTTTAAAAAGTGTTGCATTATTGGTGAATTAGGACAGAAACATATGAGCGATATAGTGTTGAGTAATTGACATAAAATGGTTTGAGCTAACTCGACATACTCAGTTATATTAACATTAACTTCAATTTTAGTAATGTTTATAACAAATATTCTGCACGATGCTTCGTTTAGAGGCTGGTTATAATGAACTAAAACATGTAACTTGAATTCTTTACCATAGATTTCAAAGCACATTTTCACCTTGGATACTTAATACGTCTGAAATATATTAAATATAAGGGGCTCTGTAAACATTAGGTTAGGATATTGTCTTCTAATTCTTATATATATATATATATATATATATATATATATATATATATATATATATATATATATATATATATATATATATATATATATATATATATGTGTGTGTGTGTTATATGGTACCTTATTTATTAATCCTTGTATGCTCCGCCAGAAAACACCAAAGAAGTTGTCTCCCCTGAACAGAATCGTCATTGATCGAATATATCAGACCTTTGCTAAATGTTTAATTTTTATTGTAAAGACAAGATTCTGGTACTGTTGCATTAAAAATTAACAAGAAAACTAATCAGTTTGTTTTTCAACACAATGGTGACAGTGATGCAGCTGAACATACATTTGGTAATTTAGTACTGTCAAGTCCTTATCAGGAAAGGTCCCAAATGAGGAAAAGTTCAATAAACATGGTAATAAATTATTTTGTGTATTTTCACGATTCTGATAATTAATTATAGTGTCTAAATCACTAATACGATTGATAACATCACCATTACAGAATTATACTTAGTTTTAAGAAACAACAACTAATTCCATTCAAACTTGGTACCCAAGCTAACCTAAAGGAATATTTTTGTGCATACCTATCCGTAACGCTAAGTGAACTCTGGCATGAGCAGCAGGGGGGTGGGAGGGTGGGGGTGGGTGGGGGGGTGGGCCGAATCCTACATTTGCTCGAGACATCATTTGCTCTAAATCTAACAAACATCTCGAGAGAATTAATTCGAGTCCTTCTTTTTCAACCAAAAAAAAGGATTACTTGCTCGAAACATAAGTTTTTCGCAAAATCATACTCCAAGACTGTTTTCATCGTTTAGTCAGAATACGGTCTCATCGTGATGTCATGGCCCCCCCCCCCCCCGCTATGGGTTTTTACGATTTCAACCAAATATTTGATCAAGTCCGATACGATATCGTGTTCGAGGATCATGTAAATTTATTGTTATAAATCCATGCGGGGTTGACTGAGCGTTACTAAAGAAATTTCTAAATTGATTGAAGTCCATATCAGAGCACCATGTCTGCCAAATATTTCGTAGCGTATGTGTATCAACGCCGTTGAATACAGCAAGAATATTACAGTTATCTCTGATCATTTTTGTAATCTGAGTGTAGCGTTGAGTGACATATATCACGTCAGTGTTTTTGTGCCTGCCTCGGGAAAATATTCTAGCTGTTTTTTTTTTGATTGTCTAACATCACATCGTCGTATACGACTAAATTGTTAATGCTCCCATCAAGGTCATCCACCTATGGTGCCTCGTCAATATCGGTTCAATAATGCCCTCGCTGACAATCTCTGAAGCTTTTTCATTAAAATCTTTTAGCACTTCATAGCATCGTTGATCATCTACGCTAGGAGCAACTAAATACAACTTATCCCACTTCATCCATCTCACTATTAAATTGAACAACAATTGCGTCTTGCCGGATCCAGATGGCCCGATTATAATTGCGCGGATAGAGTTTGGTAGCGCTGCATGATGCTTAACTGGTTCTCTTGTTTTAGTCGCTGTAAAATCAATTATATTCATATCTCTATACATAAATTATGGATCTATATTGTGTGAAGTGTAAAACGCGTACTAACACAAATGATGTGACGACGATTACAACTAAAAATAACAGATCAGTACTTACTGGTAGATGTGCAACATGTGGTATAAAAAAGTTTAGATTTGTTTCTATGAAATCAGGAGATGTTTATAAAAAAAAACGAGGAGGTGATATCGCAGCCAAATTGGCAAAGCTCCCTGGAACCCCATGGGCAAAGTACGCCGGAGAAAAGCACCTTCCAGGATATAGCTACTGTGGCCCCGGAACACGATTAGATATCAGACTTGATGATCAAAATCAGCCCCGACCCGGCGAGTATCCGATAAACGCTGTTGATAAGGCGTGTCATGCTCATGATGTTGCTTATAAAAGCAGCAATCTGCAAAACAGGCATCTCGCAGATGTGAAATTAATTCATGCGTTAAATGCTATTCCTGATAAATCCTTCAAAGAAAAGTTGGCTTCATGGTTGGTAAAATCAGCTATGAAAGGCAAATTGATGATGGGCGCTGGTAATTAATAATATGGAATTTATTTATTATTCTCCGAAAGGATACTGGAGGGGTAACGCTGCAATCAATAAACTCGCTAACGCCGCAAAAGTGAAAAAGGCCACTGCGGCTAATTGGTTATCCAAACAGGCTATATGGCAAATTTATCTACCGCGTCCTAAACAAAGCAATTTCTCGCATTTTGATGTTACCGGACCCAATGAAGTTCATCAAGCTGATTTATTGTTTTTACCACATGACAACGGTTACAAATACGCGCTAACCGTAGTTGACGTTGCGAGTCGATACAAACAAGCAGAACCGCTAAAAACAAAATCATCACCTGAAGTTGCTTCTGCATTTGAAAAGATTTATCGACGAGGCCCTCTACGCTGGCCAAATCTGTTACAAGTTGATCCTGGCAAGGAATTTCAAGGCGCTGTTTTATCAGCGATGAAACATCACAATGTCACCATCAGACGGGGGCATACTGCACTACATCGCGATCAGGCAATTGTAGAACGATTTAATCGAACTCTTGCTGAGCTGTTATTTGGATATCAATATGCAAAAGAATTCATCCAAGAAAAGCGATCCCGTGAATGGGTCAAAAGGTTACCAGGGGTAGTTGCAGCGCTAAATAACGAGATTACCAGAGCAATCAATATGAAACCTAACGCAATAAAAAAGTATATACCACAGCCACAGTGGGATAGCGTTTCTCAGCCAATTCGCAGCAATGTCACCGTGAGATATTTATATGAACCAGGAGAACTCGAAGGTGGTAAAAAAGGGCTACTGATCCTATTTGGAGTGTCACTACGCATAGCATATCTACTATAACACGATCAACTGGTAGACCTCCAATCTATAAATTGGATTCAACTGCCCCTCAGCGGGGTTTTACACGCGAACAATTACAAGTGATTCCTGATGATACTCAATTGCCGCCGCATGGTCTTAACTAGCGCCGTTGCGTCTATTACACTCAAGACAAGTCAACATTACATTGTTTCTAACATGACCGAGACTGTTATTTTTTCTGTCTACGGTAAATTGGCGAGGATCTTTATCCGAATACTGCCAACGCATTATACAATTGCAACTCGCGCAGTGATTATTCTGTTGTTGCTTCAGCGTAATTATTAATTCAGCATCAATATCAAATTCTCGTTGTTTTTTTTGTCTTGTTGGTTGTAACCGGAGAGTTTTTTATTAATGATGCTAACATCAATATCATCCATTGTGGTGTCGTCATCGAAAACAATTCTTCGAAGTTGATTTATTCGCCGTACTCTAGACACTGCAAGATAGACTAAATTTGACCACTCAATGCGATTATCGACTATCCAAACAATTGTATCCGCGATGGTTAATCCCTGCGAGGAATGTATTGTTGTTACGTAACCCAGTGTCCATGGCAATTTATTAGCACGCAATGCGTCTTCGACAACACTGATATCAACCAGCACAATATCATTTAATACTAGTGTTTGTCTTTCGCGCTGTCCTGGAATTTAGACTTCGATGTTTTGCCGCCGTGTTTAAACGGGTCTATAACACAATGGAACTTTTATCAGAGGATATTTTTCTTTATGAAGCTCAAATAATTGCTGCTGAAGTTTGTCTCTAACTATCTTTCTACTCGCCACTACAAAATCGTTCGGCCTCCATACTTCCCAAAATTCCTCCATGGGAGTTTCAGAAATCACTTTCCGAATTATTTCACATTGTATTTTATCGGGTTGTAATCTGATTAATTTTTTGACCTCACTTAATTGTTTATCGAGCGACCTGTAATCGCTATCAATTTCTTCATAATAATCCACGTACTCGCTTAACCAATCATGTGGACCCGCGCCGACAAATGGTGGTGGTTGGCCATGATCTCCACACATTATTACCGCTGTATTCTTTTGCAGCAACCAATCAAGAAACATTTTTAATACATCTACCGAAACCGTGCATATCTCATACCAAATAATAACCTCGGGAATGAATTTCTCACCCATTCTTTCAGGGGACCATTCATCGCCCTTGTATCGAAAAAAGCTTTGATAAGAGCAAGCTTCGACGTTTCGTTGTTTTATCTCTCGCGCTAATCTATGGGTTGGTGTCAGCACAATCATATTTGCTCGCCAACGATATAATTCAATTGCCCGAGTCGTCTTTCCTGACCCGCCACAACCGTTTAAATAAAGTGTTTTATATCTACAAATCGGATCAGATATCGGTGGTGCACTAGAACGTTCTGATAAATTATCCCCTTGTAAGTAACTGTTTTTAATCTCAACGTCTGCTGACTCAGAATTCTCACGCAGCATTTCATTTTTAATTCTCCATGATCCCCAGCATTCATCCGAATTAGTGAATTCAGCAACTGCGCAACTGTACTTGCTGTTAATGTAAAATGAATCAACGGCAACTCTAACCGCAGTGTCAGGAAATCTATTTATCATTGAAAATAAATTAATACTAGCATAACCCAGCATCGACGACCTCAAATGTGTATACGGGGATCTGTAGCCGTCGCTGTAAGGAACGACTGTACCCAATTTTGTTCCATCGGACAAGAAAGCGTCTTTACGATCCACATATATGTTTTTGGAGACTGCATCCGCGATTACAAAGTCGTATTCGGTGTTATTCATAATCAGCCGTGAACAATATCGTTTATAGTCGCATTTTTTCCCTCCCTGAGTGAATTTTCCGATTATTCTTCTGCCGAGATCTTTTGCTTCGATGTTTCGTTGATTAAATACCCGTTTGGACCACTCAATGATATATTCTTCGCCGGCATCAATATGTTTTCTGGATTAGTCAATTATACTATCAAGACGTTCCGGTGTTGGTAACCAGACATTGGTTTGTTTCCGATATGATATAATTGCTTCACTGACCGTCAGCGAAATTAACATTTTTGTATCAATCATGAATCGTAATAACGCTATTGGCAGCCACTTCTTTTCAGACATGTGTCTACCAATCCAAATATAACAACAGCGATGAAGTCCTGCTGCGAACTCAAATGATACTACACGAGCGAATCCAGTTAAATCAAAATCAGGCAGCGGCCCATTAATTGCAACACGAGTCATTTCATGTACGGGGTGTCCAAATCGTTTAAAATACTCAGTACACTCTCCATAACCAAGAAAACTCGATGGATAACAAGCAACCATATCAACTGAAATGATATTATCGTTGTCGTATTTGTTATTCCATAAACCGTCATGATTAAATTCTAAGCAACTGGCCTCAATGTCTGGCAAGAATTCTACGCGCGTTGGTTTCCATGCGTTTTTTATTCTTGCAAAATGAGCTGCAACCGACGGGATTGTAAAACAATTTGTCAATAATTGTTCATCGTTGAGGATTTCATCGTTGATGATTTCATCATTGTTGGTGGCTTCGCCACACGCTGTTAAAAACCCACTAGCTGCTTTTTTCATTTTGTTGTGAAATGCTTCAGTGCGGTATAATTCACCGTTTGGTCTTACAAACTGATCAAACGTATCCGTGTCATTTTCAGTGCTGCGAAGTAACAACACCGACACGGGGTCGTTTTTACTCAAATGCGCAATAGCATCGAATAGTTTCTCTTCAACGAGAAAACCGTCCCTGGAAAATTCTTCTCGTAAGAAGTCGTCGGGTATATACTTTATTGTTCTGTTTCGTGGAAATATTGTGACCGCGGACGTCCATGCGTGTTCGTTATGATCAATAATTTTAATTGGAGCTCCATTTTTGTTATATTTTGATTCGTATAAAACTTCTCCGGTTATCGTCATAACTGTTATTGGAAATCTCAGCGACGTTTCTAATTTTGCTATATCGCTAATAGTCGCTCCGCGGTCTTTCACCGTTAACTCCCATTGAGCTATTTTGCTACGCCGTAGATCGGGATGCATTTGTAAAATGTTCTGTTATTCGTGCTGCTACACAATTCAGCGACAAAGTCGCCGGCGACGACTGTTTCATTGGTTTAAGTTTTCTTTTATCAGGTTTTCATTTAACGGATATATCCCATACACAATTGCTGTTTCAGGATATGCTCGTTCATAGTATGGTTTGTCAATTCCAGTTAACAGACCCGGCTTAGAATCACGGCTAACAACGACTGTTTTCTTGTCTTTGAGAATCGGTTCAAATTTGTCTCGTATAATCCAACCGCCTGATTCTACACGGATAATGAATTTCACTCTAAAAAAATACTTTTTGTTGCCAAGTTGTGATAACATCAACGCTGCGTTGCTGTCGTTCATGTTGGCATCAACAACGTCATCAATTCGAAATGTTGACCAGCTATGAGATGCACCGTCGTGCTTGAATTCATTAATACAATCGCGTATTTTATTTATCAGGGCTCTATCCGTTATTGCCCGTTTTGGCACATCTTTGAGGGTTCTATCGAGATTGCATTTAACGTTTTTGAAAGGCTTAATTGATGATAATCTCTCGAATTCATCATTCATATAATTAAAACAAGTATTTAAATAGAAAAATATATTATATTGAACCATTGCAAGTGGCTAATGATTGGATCAACAACTCCATGTAACAAAACATGCAGAAGCGAATTCTGTGGGTATCATTTACAAAGCGTTCGCAACGGTTCCTTTGGCCTCCTTCCGTGCCTCCGATGTGGGGTGGGGGTAAGGGAAAAATCGCAGTTGTGTCTCAGTTGTGGCGGCAAACGATACAGAGAACTAAAACGCTATTATGACAAACGAATCAATGACCCGTTCAATGACAAAGTCATCAAAACCCCTCAAGACTACATTGATAGACTTATAATTAAAGCAAATAATAAATTAGATAAATAGTTTCATTATACAAATGAGCCAAGATTTCAGACCTCATCCAGTGCTTGTTAATTATGAAGCATCCCGTGATGGTGTTGTTAGAAATTGCAGACTAAAGAAGCCGGTTGGACGGGTAAATAATAGAGGATACTTGACGTTTATAGCTGGGAAGAAGAGATATTATTGTCATCGATTCGCATACGAATGTCACAACGGATTGATCAAAGATGGCCTTGTGATTGATCATATCAATAATAACAAGACTGATAATTGTCTTGAGAATCTTCAAGCCGTCTCACAGTCAGAATGCAAAAAGGGGTGGGACAAGGACATGTAAGTCAGTTGGAAAGAGATCCGTCAAATCATTTGATACATCAAATGACGAGGAGAAAATATTTCAGTCAATAAATGAAGCTAGTAGATATTTCGATATTTGTAGTCCTTCAGTACAAAGTGTAGCAGAAGGAATCGAAAAATTAACTCTGTCAAAGAAAAATGGCCATAAAATAAAATTTGTATACATCTGAAACGATTCAAGGGAGATAAATCCATTATGGATAAGTCCGCCGCCACTAATAACACTCTACTCACTAAGTTCCCTTGTATTATGAGGCATTTGTGTCGTCTGCTAGCTCACCTGTAGAGAGAGAGGTATAATTGACATATGCGCGCACACGTGACTGTAATGGAGTATAATACATGAGTTTCGGTAGAGTTGCATTTATCAACTTTTAACATTTCTAAAACATTTTATTGTCGCTTGCCTAAAAATGCATCATTTAAACAGTTGTATTTATTTAAAAACTTATAGACCATCTACATTCAGCTATTATACACTTTCAGTACAGACGTTCTTTATAATCCAACGCGTTACCTATGTTCGCTCAGCCGGAACGAGCATGAAACACTAGTGTTTCCTATTCATTGAAGTAAGTGGGCGTGGTTAAAATTCCTCTGTATACAGCTCTTTGTTGCCTAATCGGTAATGCATTTTGTCTAGAGGATTAGTACAGAGAAAATACACGCTGTTATCTAACAACTGTATTCTTTTGTTTAGTGTTTTATTTAAATATTTTGTCTCATTTAAATGTTGTGAAACAGCATTAATAACTAATTCAAGGAAATAAAATAACACACCCGTAAATCAACGCCGCTGTATTAGTCACCTTATATACGTTATGACTCGTAATAAGCTTGGGGCTTTTGAAAGCCAATCCGACCAATCAAAACTAACCAACGTCATTGACCCGGGCGTGTGGTTGTCTTTTGTCAATCATGCAACCAGGTTAATTTAATTGGGTTGCTTTTGATTGGTTGGATTGGCCGTA
This sequence comes from Unio pictorum, assembly GCA_030141615.1. Classification (NCBI taxonomy): domain Eukaryota; kingdom Metazoa; phylum Mollusca; class Bivalvia; order Unionida; family Unionidae; genus Unio; species Unio pictorum. Next base: position 12,242,866 of record JARLTB010000377.1, read on the forward strand.
GAAAATCCGCCCCGTCGTTTCATGTTTGTGCTGTCTTGTGCCGTCCCACATCATTATATCACAAATTCCATCATCGTTTCATTGAATATATCCATCCTTAATTAAGTTATTTAAGTACATGTTATGCCTAAAATCTGCCGCAACACTCGAGTGGAGATATATACGGCATTGTACTGTCCATTAATTAAGTTAATTAAGTATATGTTATGAATAAAATCTGCCGCAACACTCGAGTGGAGAAATATACTGCATTGTACTGTCCATTAATTAAGTTAATTAAGTATAGATGTTATGCCTAAAATCTGCCACAACACTCGAGTGGAGATATATACGGCATTGTACTGTCCATAAAACAAAACGGGTCAAAAACGACCCCCAATATTTTTTAATAATTAGAGGTAAAATGTATTATATAAATAATGGATATCAAAGATGTAAATTCTATAATTGTTGAAATTTCAAATTTGAAAAATCGAGGGATAGTATTATCTGAAGATCTCGACTGCGACAGGATTGCTTCGGAATATGAAGAAATTGACTATCAGTCTAGTAAGGGTCGTTATGTTTTACCTAAGATGTACAGGCCCGTGAAAGGAATTCAAAAGTCCATCAATGCTTGTTTGTACGGTAACGACATTAATGTATTTATAACGCTATTTAGCACCGTTGAAGCAATACGTCAAAAACTCGGCCAAGAGTATCAAAAACGAACTGAAATTAGTTCTAAGGTTCGTGATCTTAGAAAAATATTAAACGAGGAAAAACCCGTATCCTAACCACGTGAGTGTTACTATAAAAAAAGGCTTTCAGTAACTTTTTTTTTAGCGTTTTTTTGCAACACTTGTTACACTTGTCACATAGGATTTTCTCCTGAAAGAATACTCAGCAGTTTGGGCTTGCTCATGCAGTTATGTGCGTACTGGATGATCTTGTTGTGGTAGCAAGTAATCACCGCGACGCCTCCATTTTCACGTAGTTGTTGTTGTTGCCGCATCGTTAACAAAAATCGTTCATCGCCGTTCTCAGATATTACAATTCTGAAACCCCCAGCGATGCTATTTCTGAAACATTCGCGGATAGCGTCGTACAGTTTAACCCTGTCGGAGATGGATACGTTAGCTTGATGGTACATTTATTTAATAACTCAGCTTTTAATTGTGATAGTTTCACATTTGAAAACTCAGTTCACAAACAATATATGGTAGGTGAATCGCTTACAACTAGATTAGCCCGAGAGCGGCTAGCAGCAATTAAAAAGTTTATACCGGTTCGAGACAGACTTCGCGAAAAACTTCAACAACGACAACAAATGCAAACTGACTTTTCTGTGTCAAGTGAACAACTGTTTATTCCGATAATAAGTGCGACCAAAGATGTGAAAAAGTTAACTGAAGCAGCGATATACGGAGATATTCCTGAAAAAGAACGAGCAAAGAAGGCGCCGCTGCTTGATACGCTTGAAAAGATAGCAGCAGAGACCGAACAAACGCGCGCAGGGATACAACAGCTATCCAGTGATATAAAAACTCAACGCGAAATTGAAGAACGCGAAGAAAAACAACAAGATGAAGCTGGAGGAAAAGACTATTCACCTGAGAATATATTTACAGTCGCAGCATTAAATAAAATTAGAGGAATCTGTACGGATTACGAATTAGCTGATTTTGCGAGAGAAAATTTTCCAAAGGGTACAAGAGAGACTTTATTAAAAGACGAGTTTAAAAATTTTATAAGAGGCACAGGGACTTGGGCATCAAAAATATATTTAGCGAAACACGGCGGGGATAAAATCAGAGCGTCGCAGCACCCTGGTTATGGTGACTTTCTAGCTGCGGTTAAAGGCGGTCCACAACCACCACGTTATACGGAGGATCCAATCCCGGAACAAATAGACATAAGAGCAGAAGCCTGTTCTAAGAAAACAAGGGGAAAAGGATATTCGATTGGAAATCCAAAGGATTTCAACGCAACCGTGACATGTCCTGGTAATATTCTCAGTGATATATCACGGTTAGAAGTACTTATCGGGGGAAAACGAGCGGGAAACAACTCCGTCGAGATAATTAATGAAGCAGCTGATATCTGTAGACGATTATTTGCCGGCGGTATCATGGGCATTGATGTTTATCGAGAACTCATTGCTGAATTAGTAAAATCACAGAGACGCCCATGGTTATGATGAAAAACCTATGGATTTTAGCGATTGATCGAAAGCGATTACTCAAAGAGTTTCAATTGAAGGCGGCTACGCAATTCACTATGCTAGCGTTTCAATGAAAACTGAGTTTCACAATTGAAAAACTACTAGTTTTATAACAAAATGATCATACACTACAACCATGATAAACCCGTAAGCGTCTACGTGGTGAACTCACGATTGCCTGTTTATAGAGCATATTACGGAGATGGTTTCGGCAATACCATTGCGGGGCTATTTACAAGAATGGCCCCAAAAGTGGCGCCGTTAGCTAAACAATTATCAATGAAAGCCATTGATATTATTCGTGATAAGGGAATCAGCGCTGTTGGAAATCTTGCCGGAAAGGCATTTTCTGCCGCGAAAGATAAAATAGCATCATTGGTGCGAAAGAAACCAACGGTGCTGCCATCAACTACAGTGATGCCTGCAAAAATCAGCAAAGCAATAAATAGCGCAGTGGAAGAAAAACTAGCGTCGTTGGCTGCTTCGGTGACTCCGTCGCCATTGACGGCTTCACCGGTAACAGATAGCGCTATCATGAACGCGATAGCAGGAAGTGGTTTGAAACGAAAACAAAAACGACGATGATTACAAAGAGTTTCACAATTGAAAACACTAGTTTGTTAATATAATGTTTAAACGACAAGCTGATCCTGCGTTTGATATAGACGCCCCAGTGACCAAGAACGATTCCGTCCGCGATTATCAATACTATTCCTATCATGCAATACAACCCGACCTACGCTCGCGAATTGAACTTCAAGTTCAAGATACCAGTAAATACATTTTGCCATATGAAGCATTTATTGAAATCGAGGGAAAACTCGTAACAAATGTTGCAGCTGATACCCCATATGCAGATAACGCAAATGTCCGAGTTGGTTTTGTTAATAATGGCATAATGGCGTTATTTGAAAGTGCAAGATATCTCATTGATGGAAAAGAAATTGAATCAATAGACCGTGAAGTTGATGTTGCAACAACAATAATCGGACTAGCAAGATATTCTGATTATTATACAAGATCGGCTGGTCCGTCTATGCTGTTTGCAAAAGATACTACTGATAACGCCGACCATCTTCAATACATTAAAGTGTTAACAGCAAGAGATAATGCAGAAGCCGATCAACAGGAAGCAGCTAATCCAAAACGTCGAGCTAGACCCGGAGCTGCGTTTGATATTCTCGGAGGCGTTAATGGTAATTTCAATTTAGGATTTGCAACACGAAAAGGAGCACTGCAAGGACATCAGCGATATTTTTCATGTGCGATTCCACTCCATCACATATTTGGATTCTGCAGAAATGTCAGAAAAGTCATCTATGGAGCCAAACACACAATCGCGTTAGTGCGAAAAGGCAATGACAATGATGTAATTTGGCGTACTGGTGCCGCTGATGGTAAAGTTGTTTTGAGTAAAATAGTATTGTGGATGCCAGTAATGACCCCATCAATTACCACGGAAGAGCGGCTACTTTCATTTATGGACACAGGTGGCAAATCATTGATAAGTTGGCTAACAACAACAACTGATGCCAAAGAGGATAATGTTGCTGATACATTTACATGGCACCTGGCATCAAAACAAGGCGTTTCATCTCCACGTCATATATTTATAGTGCTGCAGAATCGGAATCGATTAGGCTCCCAAGAACGCAGTCATATGATATTTGATCGATTAGGAGTCAAGGAGGTTTCGCTGAGAATAAACGGACAACAAGAACCATCTGAGGATATACAGCTTAATTACGACACTAACCACATAGCACGTGTGTATCATCGGATACTGTCACATAGCACGTGTGTATCATCGGATGCTGTCATTTATGGGTCGTGATCAAAATGTTGATACTGGTTTACAAATATCGCAACTTGATTTTAAAAACCTATATCCGATTTATTACTTTTTGCTGTAACATCTTGATTTAACAAGGCAATCCGTCGTTGACATACATTTTAGAGCTCGTATAGCTCCTGGTGGTGTTGATTATAGAGCGGTTGCTGTCATTCTCAGCGACAAATCAATGTTGTTAGAAGGCGCTGAATAAGAGAGGGGTTCAAATTGTATTTCCAAAGGCTGCAGTCGCCAACATGATAAAATCAGGTGGTATATTTCCATTGTTAGCCGCAATACCAGCATTGATTGCAGCGGCTGCCCCAGCGGTGGCGAAAGCGGCGGCGTTGGGAGCCGTTGGGACCGCGGCAGGGATGACGTTGAAAAAGGCAACTGGGAAAGGATATAAAAAAGGGAAAGGGGTTGTACCTACCAGGAACCCCGTATTCATGGTACAGCGGAAAGGGTCTAAGAATACCAGGAACGGTTTATTAGTTGAAAACCCAATTCTTCCCATGTCCAATTTTGATTTAATTGATGCTGCTAAAAAACTAGCGATACAAAACTTCAGAGGGTTTTTTATGAGAGATCAATTACCGAAAAAACCAAACAGTGTTGAAACCGGTATCATCAATCTTGATAACAGTAACGGATCGGGAACTCACTGGGTTGCATACGCGATTGATCCACGTGGAATTGTCTATTTTGATTCATATGGGTTAGCTCCGCCAAGCGAGTTTATGCGGTATATAAATTCTTCGATGAAACTCAAAGAGTTTCCGATTTTTTATTCCACGCTGCCAATACAACAATTAAATGATCCGCCGATATGCGGCCGTGAAGTATTAAATGTCCTCGCGGAGATTTCGTCGTCACAGAAACCACCTCATCTGGTTGTAAATGAATACACGAGTGGGAAATTACAAGGTAATTTTAGAGAATCAATAAATTGAAAATACAAGTTACGCTAACAATAATGATTGATTTTTGGGGACGATCTCTGTCAATGTCGGAACCCACCGCGGAAACATCTGCGGGTTCTATCGAGGATGTAAAAAAAAATAATTGAAGATGAAATCGCTGAGACGTTAAATTTAGCAAGTGTTGACCCGAACGAAATAGTTGTATTTCAAGATCGCCAGGGTAAATTGAAAAGCAGTAATATATCCGCGGATGACATTTCCATACGACAACACGACGCCGCTGAAAACTCTATTGCGCTGTATTCCAGAGACGGACGACTTAAACCAGGCGCGCTTGTGTCTACGATCACCGACGCGATTGCCGCCCACGGCCGTGATCTGGATGATTATATACGAGGTTATAGTACTTTTCGCAAAAATGTCGTATATAAATTATTTGGAATCCCGCTTGTGGTTGGCATGACTCTCGCTGAAATTAAAAACTTTCTTTCTTTATTCTTTTTTAACAAGGAGGCGGGGAGGATGATGAATGAAAATGAAATCAAGGCAAATTATCTCGATATTTACACGGATATTTCTAAACTAATAGAAAATTTTGAAAAGGTACAAAACCCCACCAACGACGTCGTTAGTAAGTGTTTTGGATCCCCACTTGTGGCAGGCATGACTCTCGCTGAAATTAGCGAGTTTATTGGCAAGCATACTCACAATGCCTACGTCGCTAATAATTTCTTCGGTGTCCCGGCTACATCTACGACGACTCTCAACGATATTAATATGTTTATGGTGAGACAAACAACACTTAATACCATCGTGGATAATTTTTTAGGGAGAACACCTGTGTCTGAAAGCACATCTCTGACAGGCCCGACCTCGCTGAAGTTAAAAAAGCTATTGACGAACAAAAACTCACCAGCGAAATTGTTAATAAGTTTTTTGGAACAAGGGAACCCCAAGATATCACGACAACCTGTATCTTAAAGACCAAGCACAGCTTAAAATCAGAGACCTTCTGACTTCATTCTTTTTTAGCAAGAGGGATGGGAGGATAATGGATCCTACCAGAATCGGGGCAAATTATCTCGAAATTTACAATGATATTCTTAAACTAAAAATTCTCGATGAAATTAAAAGCCCTCCGATTTCATTCTTTTTTAACAAGGAGGCGGTGAGGATAATAAATACTGACGAAATCAAGGCAAATTATCTCGAAATTTACAATGATATTCTTAAACTTAAAGAAAATTTTGAAAAAGTACAAAAACCCACTAACAACGTCGTCGATAAGTTTTTTGGTGTCCCGGCTACATCTACGATGACTCTCAAAGATATATACAATGATATTCTTAAACTAAAAGAAAATTTTGAAAAGATAAAGATTCCGCATACACGCATAAGCATTAAAAATGTCGTTTATACGGTCGATCATGGAACCATGGATTGGATAAGAGACGTTTATACTACATTGTCCGCCGGTCTCTGGAAGAGGGGGGAGGTGGGGGGCGATGATATCTACAGTCCAACGTGGATCGAAGGTATCTACAGGCTAACGTGGATCTCTATCGATCAATTTAATATGATCGCGGGCGGTAAAACCTACTCTGGTGGCACCGCGATGTTAATTATCAGGAGCAACGGTCAAAACTTTAATGTCGTCGCGGTTAATAACTCCACCGTTAGATCAAAAATAACTTGGTTTTTAGAACTTGTAGATGATTTTTCCGGTGAAGCTACCATGCCTTCGACATCCCAACCCATCTACCCACCTGGCCTGCCCTGAACCCCTCACAATCGCATCGATATCGATATGATACCGTGAAAGAATTTTCTGCGAACTTGAAATCACTTTCTGAGCGTTATCGTGAAAAAAATGAAAAAATACCGACGCAGCGTAGCAATCATCGACATCACCGTGTACTCGGTGTCCGGTTTGATGGCCAGCGCCGGGGTTATTTCGTCGACGGTGACCATGATGGCTCCGATTGCAGTTCCAATTGCTATCTCCGCGGCAACAACAATTGCGGCAGTCACCACCACAATAACTAAAATGTTATCATCGTGTTCTCAGAAAAAACTCAGTGATTATACAGCTCGGTACCGGGTGGTATTTGACGCGTACTCGAAATTATCCGATTTGATCTCGCTGTCGATAGATAATTCGTTCATATCCGATGTTGAATTTTCCACGATGACCCAGTTGTATAACTCCGCGATGTTGAAATTGGAAATTGAAGACAGCGTTAACAATAATGTCACTCGAACTGCTTCAACGAATCGCGGAGAATACCACTCCGATACGAACAAGCATGATATCAATAACATCAACAAACCCACAATTTAGTGTGAACTTCCCTTCTCCGATCCCAGTGCGCGAGATCGTGCTGGCAAAATTACGAGTATATCATAGCTGGCCTAATATCAGATCGGTTGCATTTGGCGGTCAGCAACCGAATAACGCACTGGTGTTCTCGTATAAGAATAAACCCGATGGTACTCCAGCGTGGCAAACTGTTTCGTTACCAACTGGGTCGTACCAAATTAATCAAATCGATGCTGAAATTCAGCGTAGAATAAAATCAATCATTGGAAAAGAATCAAAAATAGCTATTAAAGTTCATGAACCGAAGCTCTCGTCGTCGATCGAAATAAGCACAGAGGGATACATTGTAAATATCTATAACAGCTCGTTAAGAACAGTGTTAGGATGGCCTGAAAAACCACCGGAAAAGTCCACCATCGGCTTAACTACAGACGTACAATCATATCATGAAATCAATCCCATGTATCGAGATAATTTATCTGATATAAAAAAGGAAAAATCGCCGATAGATTTATATTTACCAACAAAAACATTATGCAATGGGATTTTATCATTAAAAGAACAGCTGACTCATCTGTTACTATTTCATTTAGCGTAAATGACGTCGGTGGTTATTTTAATGAAATTAATCAATTACATGGAACACAACTAGAACAACTACGGCAAACAAAATCGCGAAAACACGTTGAAATATTAAATCAGCTTGTATCTGACACGGAATATATCAATGAACTAATTATTCAAACAATAACCAATGAAAACAGCGGCAATAAACAACGATTCCTAACCGATTACATTATCATAGAAGCCGATCTGCGTAATTTCAAGTTTCTCAGATACAACGCTAAGGGACTAAAAGAATCTGTTAGGAGTGTTATCAATGTATTGCAAGTACAAGATTCAACTATCCTCAAGTATAATAAATGACCCAAATGGCGGCGGTAGGCATATTGCCCCGCATAATGTAAATATTTCAACGGTGATTGCGCTCAATGTAACATGTGATGCAATCGAAGGAAGCTATCAAATTAATCTAGAGCAATCAAATCAAGTTCAACAAGGATATATTCTTTATTCGTTTGCACCATCAGCTCCTCCAGGATTTCTAATTATTGAAAACCCAATTAATCCTGTCTATATGCGATGCCATAATAATTCGCTAACGAGAATTAATTTTCGACTCACTGACCAATCAAATAATTTGATTGATCTACAAGATGAAGTGTTAGCGATTAGTTTGTTTGTGAAATCATAAATGATTTTCGTCCTAAGGACTTAATCAAATATTCGGTTGAAATAAATTATTAACCCATAGCAGCAGGGGGGCGATGACATCACGACGAGACCGTATTCTGACTAAACGATGAAAACAGTCTTGGAGTATGATTTTGCGAAAAACTTATGTTTCGAGCAAGTAATCCTTTTTTTTTTGGTTGAAAAAGAAGGATTCGATTTAATTATCTCAAGATGTTTGTTAGATTTAGAGCAAATGATGTCTCGAGCAAATGTAGGATTCGCCCCCCCCCCCTGCTGCTGCATGGCTCTTTGTTCCTTGTGCAATGTCTGTCCGGAATTAATTGCTTATTACAACTCTGGAGGCCATTATTCAGAATCTAATGTAATAAAATCTAATGTAATACAATATAATGTAATAATACTTGGAATAAGGGGTCAAATTAGTTATATCTCAGGTGTATTTGAAAATAAAGCAGATTTTATGTAATAAGGTAACTTTGTATTTGATTGACGTTAATACCACCTTTGTGGATATATTGTAGACTGCGAGTGTGATTTTGGTCTCTATTATTACTGTATAGACTGACAAGAATATGATCTCTGATGCAGTATATAATCGGCGTTGCAAATGCATATTAATTATGAAATTTGTTGCAGAATTGGATCGAATTTTTATTATGTTTGGCAACAGTTATTTCTACTAATGTGGAGTTGTTTATTCTGAAAAATTAAGTTTTATTTCAATCTTGACGGTATTTCCGACTCAACGTCAATCAAACGTATTATATGTTTGCATGCGTTTTATAAAGGTATCATTCTTATAATTAGCAGAGTGAGTATTCTGGTTAGAGTGTTTTAATAGGATCATGAGCAAACATGGTAAATTGGCTTTAACGTCAACTGGCCCTGATATAAATGCTGTAAGATAGATTACATACTAGACAGTACTATAAAATAGATGAACATGTAAACCATGTCAAAGCTGATCAAATACATAATGGATATACAGTGAAACAACTGCATGGAATCGAAATCAAGATGTTTAAAATTTGTTAAATATTGGATCCCCTTGCCCGTTTCGTTTGCTTTTGGTTTAAAAACTCCCAAATGCATATAAATCCAGACTACGTTCTTGATATTACCACACCAGCAGCAACATAAGATGTTTGTTTTCTCTTGAAAATGACACCATCCCTGTCACATGGATGGAGAAAGCCTTTTCGTAATAATTGATTAAAAGGTATCTCAGAACGTGCAATGTTTTATACCAATGGAAGTATTAAACGCTCCATTATCAATGTCTAAATTTGTTTAAATAAGTCGCAAAACGTGTGATGAAGAAAGTAATTACGACGGGTTTAAGGAACGAATGTAACAAATGTAATAAAGTTACAAACATGGCAATGACTGCATCTAAGTGACATGAATGACATGGATTTCGTTTTAGAGAATGAATTGTCAATGTCTACTGATGTCCAAAATGAGAAACCATCAGAAGATGATCTGAGTAGACTGTCGCGGAGGATTGGTCAGGAATTCTTTATCCTGGGGTTGAAGTTGGGTATCTCCTTGGCTCAAATCCAGCAGATCCAACTGGAGAATCAGTTTGTGTTCACACAATGTCTAATGACATCGCTTATTATTTATTCGTTGGGTCCATATTTTCATTACAAGCACAAATCTGGTTTATGTGTTAAATAGTCAGATATTTTGACGTAATGTCTCTTGAACTATTACCTAATTTACCAACTGATTTTGGTAATGCTTTCTAAAATTATAAAATTCAAACTACTTTCACTCACTATTAGTATGCAATCACGCTATCTCAAACTATCAACCTTCCTGTCGTTCAGCAGTATACAGCATAAATTCAAACCAAATTAATTTGTTTTATTTAGTAAAATGTGTTTTATCAAATTTATGTGCCAGACACAGTGTGCGTCATGCATTCTCATATCAATGAAGATGCCTTATAGATTTATTCTTCTCCGATATTTTAATATGGATGCCAAATCAATGACAATATGTATTCGTTAGTACAGATATAAAACTAAGACTAAAATTGGAAATTGCAGGGATGTCTGTAATTAACAATAAATTACATATATAAGCGGCTGTGTGACCTGACTTCTGAGACAATGTTGGGGTCAAACAGAAATAATGAAGCAAATTTGATGCTTACTATTTCTAACTTAACATCTTTTCTAGCTAAAGATGTACTTTCTATGCTAGTATATAACATTAAATAATATAAAGCATGTTGAATGCAATTGGCGATGTTCCAATATTGGCTACGATATAATATAACTATTGTTAACCGTAATGTGTCACATTTACATTTGACGTAGCTGAAAGGGCTGCGGGTTTGCCAGCATCATCAAAATATTAATTGTATTCACACATTGCCTCAAAAATTAGTTGGTCTCAAATTACAAACACCAAAAGATATTAGCCAATGAAAGAATAGTAGTCCCTGAACGCCGCTTCTTGATATGTTTTTGTTTCGGACAAATTTAATCTACGCCGACAATTGCGTCTGACAAACCTGCTGAATTTAGACGCCAATATGAATTACGCAGTAGATCTCTGCATGCACGTATATTCAGTCGAACAAATATATTTTAAGGTGAATATATGTTTATGTCTGTATTAGATATTTTAGAATGAACTTACAGACAAATATTGTATATTCTTCAGATGTAATGGAGCCATGCCTTCCACAGGATGAATAGAACAAGCGACCCAGTAGTGGACAACTAATGATAATCAACAGATATATAGGAATATAGTTTATTCACCTAGGCGTAGAATTGGGAGTACAACTTTGTAGAATAGAGCAGATTCAAATGGAATATCCACATTCTTTGTCCAGGCAATGTCTCGAGATACTGAATGAGTGGAGAAAATATCAACCAAGGACAGTAACGTTCAGAAATCTAGAAAGGGCATTTAGAGGCGCGGACATCATATGAATACTCTACAAATGTCTTTAAGTTTCAATCCTCTTTGATCTGTCCCACAATTGAAACAAGGACTAAGGCTTCATTGATATCACCAGGTTAATCACACTATGACACCATGAGTAACGTGAGCATGTCAGTTAGCAGAGATTCAGTCTCAGTAACATTCCAATAACGCGAGCAAGATAATCTAGAGACCACGAATAATACGTATATTCGGGGGTGTTGCAGACTTTAAAATGAAAAGATTAAATATAAGCTGTTATTTTGTTAGACTGATTAAATCTTTATTATTGCTGGCTCGCTTCGTGAATGACATCGTACTTCACAATGACAAGTTCTTAATTTCCACCACATTATCCCATGACAGCAACTAACTTGTTGTAAAAGAATGACGCTAATATTTATATTAGTAAATGATATTTTATTTTAAAAATAGTTAAACAAACCAAGATGTCATTAAGATTTTAGTGTCAGGAATATAATCAAATATCTTACATCATAGAAAAGTTATATGAGCTTTAGATATTACATACAAATATTATTGGCAGACGATGTCTTTTACAATTTGTACAATGAAACTTTTGACAGCCACGTATGATTTGAGCTACGTCTCCGAACAACTGATGTTCTGAGAATTAGAGGCCATTATGTTATCAAGATCATTAGTTCCGTCTCCCATTGTAATTGTAGAATGTTTTTGCATATTAAATTGGGTAAGGGTTTAAGAGGAACATTCAACTTAGAAGGTGTCCCAAACATTCTAGTCTGCCCTATGCTATATTTAGTGGGCCTAGTGGTAAGATTTGCAGTGTGAAGTCTATGAAACAAACCCCTTAATACCATAACACGTTCATACCATGTATGTGTATAAACAAATATATCATCTACGAAACTGTCGACGTGTTCCATACCGTTTAATTGTTTGCGTATGAGACGAACACATGACGCACCGGCGCTGACTCAATCGAATGCATAACTTTAAATTGGTATTGACCTTTGTGAGTCGCGAATGCCGTTAACTCGCGGGCATTATTAGCGATTGGTATCTGCCAATATTCATTGGTAAAGTCTAATTTGGAAATGTATTCATGACCTGCCAACTTTGAAAATAAATTTTCCACGTCTCTTATTGGTTTTGTGTCGCAAACGGTGATTTTATTTAATTACCGAAAGTCAATGTAAACATGGTTCGTCCCGTCTTTCTTTCTGACTAAACGGTACTCTGGTTACATTTTCCTTATAGACCGTCTTCTGGCAAACATAGCAAGAGCGACAAAACAGCGCTACTTCGCTATTAAAATAAAGCAAATAAAATACTCTTTATACCTTAACCGTTGTTTTATTCCTACTCAAATGGCCTACCATACTCGACTTATGTGCCACCCTGAGTACGTGTGACCTAAACGTTTGGGGAACAACTAGCTGCAGGAACGTCCTACCGTTAGGCGTAGTATAATCTATACATGAAACCTTTCCGAAATATAATTTAAAGGAACTTCCATTCTTACACTTCCTCACGACAGCTGAATTAAAACTGAATGTTCAAGGAAGATGAATCAACAGTGATCTGTAATTGACAAAAGAAGCCAGCAAGTGCGGTTTGTTTGCATGACATCTTTTTTGTTATCAGCTAAAACGAACACTATTTGCATTCTTAATAGGTGACGACGATAACAAGGAGGCTGCCAACGAAGCTAACTAGGAAGAAAAAAAGCAAAAGATAGGGAAGACCAAACTTTCATATACCACTAATCAATCCATATATTCATCTAACCATCCACCAACCCATTTTGTTACATGCACGCATATATAAATACACACGCACATATGTTATTAACCAAATATAAGAGATGTCGAAGGAAAACTGCATCCATAATAAACATTTCGTAGCTGTCAAGGCCTATTTGAAATTGTTATCCTGGCGTTAAATAAGGTTATTTCTGTGCAAAGCAACTAACCTAAATTATGAGAAAAGATATTTTATCTGTAGTAGTGACATCAAATCAGGTTAAGTATCAGGGAATCAATAGAGTAAGACATGTCTTGAGTCAGTCTGAAGTTGTAACACAGTCAGTAGCGACGCTTCGTTTGGATTGCACCCTTAATGTTTTGCAAGGTACTGTAATGTCTTCTTTTACTTATAATTTGACACAATGACAATGTCTAATTATTTGTTTTCTTACTTGCTTTGGTTAGCATACTTAATGTAATAGTTATCTCATAACTGTGTACTGCGTGACAAAAGTATTTTACACCTCTAATATTTCAGTGACAAATTCAAGACGGTTAGTTGACTCAGCGTAGATTACATTTAAATTTAATTTCAGGTATTGGTTCACTCCAAGTATAACTTTGACTTCGGAAACATTAATTAAAGTTGAAGACCACAGTGTGGGTGAACAATTTTATTATTATAAAGTAATAACAATTTATATAGATATACAATACAAACTCGATTAAGGCCGTAAATGTTTTGGTCACATCAAATAATATTTGCAAGTAGGTTTTTGTTTTCTTCACAAATGTATTGCTGAGTTTGAAAATGTCACATTCACTGGACAAATAGAGTTCAAATACCAGTCACTACGAAAAGGCGCGAAATGAAAAGTAGAGAACCAAGAGAATATTGGAAATTACCCGAGAAACGACGCGGATAACCATAATGCTAACCTTGGATTGCACCCTTAATGTTTTGCAAGGTACTGTAATGTCTTCTTTTACTTATAATTTGACACAATGACAATGTCTAATTATTTGTTTTCTTACTTTCTTTGGCTAGCATGCTTAATGTAATAGTTATCTCATAACTGTGTACTGCGTGACAAAAGTATTTTACAACTCTAATATTTCAGTGACAAATTCAAGACGGTTAGTTGACTCAGCGTGGATTACATTTAAATTTAATTTCAGCTATAGGTTCACTCCAAGTATAACTTTGACTTCGGAAACATTAATTAAAGTTGAAGACCACAGTGTGGGTGAACAATTTTATTATTATAAAGTAATAACAATTTATATAGATATACAATACAAACTCGATTAAGGCCGTAAATGTTTTGGTCACATCAAATAATATTTGCAAGTAGGTTTTTGTTTTCTTCACAAATGTATTGCTGAGTTTGAAAATGTGACACTCACTGGACAAAATGAGTTCAAATAACAGTCACTATTGTGTACACAAAGGCGCGAAATGAAAAGTAGAGAACCAAGAGAATAATGAAAATTACTAAATAACCCGAGAAACGACGCGGATAACCATAATGCTTACTTTGGATTGCACCCTTAATGTTTTGCAAGGTACTGTAATGTCTTCTTTTACTTATAATTTGACACAATGACAATGTATAATTATTTGTTTTCTTACTTCCTTTGGCTAGCATGCTTAATGTAATAGTTATCTCATAACTGTGTACTGCGTGACAAAAGTATTTTACACCTCTAATATTTCAGTGACAAATTCAAGACGGTTAGTTGACTCAGCGTAGATTACATTTAAATTTAATTTCAGGTATTGGTTCACTCCAAGTATAACTTTGACTTCGGAAACATTAATTAAAGTTGAAGACCACAGTGTGGGTGAACAATTTTATTATTATAAAGTAATAACAATTTATATAGATATACAATACAAACTCGATTAAGGCCGTAAACGTTTTGGTCACATCAAATAATATTTGCAAGTAGGTTTTTGTTTTCTTCACAAACAGATTGCTGAGTTTGAAAATGTGACACTCACTGGACAAAAAGAGTTCAAATACCAGCCACTCTTGTGTACAAAAATGCGTGAAATGAAAAGTAGAGAACCAAGAAAATATTGGAAATTACTAATTAACCAGAGAAACGAAGCGGATAACCATAATGCTAACCTGGAATAATTATAAAAAATGATTTTTAAAATAAGAATAATGACAGTGAAATTGAAAACATATTCTGAAGTTGCCATAATTATTACAATTGATGACAAGTATGAAATCCCATTTCCTGAAACTATATAATGTATTAACATCTTAGTAACAATAAAACATTGTTAAATTACAATGTATGAAACATCTTAGTAACAATAAATCACCGTCAAATTACAATGTATTTAAACATCTTAGTAACAATAAAACACAGTAAAATTACAATGTTTTTTAAAATCTTAGTAACAACAAAACACTGTCAAATTACAATGTATTAAACAAATATATAACATGCACCTCTGGCCTGCTTATGTATCCTTATATGTTTTTTGTTTTAATATAAAATTGAATCTGGTCTGATTCCGGACTCTTGGATTGAAGGAATAATCAAACCAGTATCTAAAGGGAAATGGTACTCAAGCTAACGTGATCATTATAGACTTATCATGATTTGGAGTTGCTTTAGTAAACTAATTACATCATTAGTTTTAAAAAGACTTGAGAAGTTTCTAGATTTTCATGAAAGAGAACCAAGCATGATCTAGGTCAGCTTATTCCACAATAGATCATATATTTTGTCTTTACGCTCTTACTGAAATTTAAAAAAACAAGCTTTCATCATTGACTTATTCTGCGCTTTTCTTGCGATGCAATGATCTGCATTGTGACACAGCCTACATGTACAGTGTCACATTGTCTAAAATAACTAATTTATCTCGTCTAGCTCTGTGGTTTACACGCAACGGAAGTAGATACACAAGTGGTACATCAGTCGTACATCGGTATGAATTATCTTCGTGAATAAGGGTTCAATGAAATAAATTTGCATTATTTCCTCGAGAAACTTGTTCAGCATGTTAACTAGTTGCAACCGATAATGCTGTCCTGTTATTGTACTCGAGTATGTGAAATTTCGATAGTGACTGTGGCATGTTAAAACTCGATACATCGATTAAACGGACAAAATACTACCATGGCCCCAGAAATGTTTGCCTATGACATTATTACAGTACAGATAACTATTAAGGAAATAATTTGGTGATGGTGAATTTAGCTTCCCCCCCACCCACATGGAATTTGCATGTGCCGTTAAATTGATGTAGTTTATATACGAAAATTAATAAGCCCAAATGGTTTGCATCTTCCCCCCCCCCACGCGACAAACTTTGAAATGACGTCCCTGCATCTACGGACTGTGTACATTTATTTCGCTGTTTCAATTGACTGGTAAAGGCGTTTGCCTAAATTTGGACATTTGAATTATAATTTGCAATATAACTTGTTTAAGTAGTTTTTTTTTGTATTATATACCCTGTAATATATTGGAAACCTTTACATTCATACGAATACAGATTGTGATTTGCTGTAATAACAGTGTGCTCATTTATTAAGCTTACATAAAATGAACAATGACAGCATACAGGTTCTATAAAAAGTTTCATGAAATTATGTACAAACGCTGTGATTTAATTTCAAAATGGTCATAACCCTTGAGATAAGTATTCTAGCATCTCAATCGGATGATTACGTTCACATGAAATACTGTGTAATATCCTACAGGAATTTCAAAACCACATCCTGAACAAAATAATACAATGTTTATTGTCAAAACACACTTTAATCCAATACCATCTAATTATAATTGCAATGGTAGTATGAATAACCAAAATTAATACCATTCCTTTAATTTAGCTACCTTTTTCACGTTTCGGCTTCTTCAGTAATATTCGACCACTGTGACTTCCGATTACCTTTACAAAGACTATTGCTCTTATTGAGTTTTGATAATCGAGGCTTTATTGTATGTGTGATTCACAGGATCGTGTTAACAAAGGCATAACACCTCGAAATATCTTCATACTTTCGTGTAGCTGACTTTTATGATAAAAACAGCTGAAATCCCTCCAATCTTTTGCACCTACAATCATTTCTTTTTCTTAACTTTTGCTAGTCATTCGTAAACGTTCTTTGATTCCATTCACCTCATTCACCCACACGACATTCAATACATTCAAAGGTGTGATGCGTTGTCGTGACGTGGCTGCAGTGCGTAGAATACATATTGAACGTAATGACAATATGCAGGACACCAACACATTTGTACTCACCACCAACAAACCAACAGTACTTAAGGTAGAAAGTAGTCAAAGTTGGCTTTTTGCAAGTGAAGGTCGAGATCTACATAACAGACCCCCTTCGATGCTATAAGTGCATGAAATGTGGCCATCACGAAGACTGCTGCTCAAAAGTCATAATATGTGTCTGATGCGGAGACCATTCTCATTATGTCAATGGTGGAAAGGAGCATCACTCCAATTCCAAGGAGTGTGATACTTCGAAACAGGAGAATTATATTCAGAAGGTAATGTACACATTAAACATTTCCTATCCAGAGGCCAGAAAACGTTTAAAGGCAAAAACGTAATCCCCAACTGTCGTGACAAACAATTCCAAAACAACGAAGGACTCTCAAAGACAGACAGATGCACCCGATTTAACATCCCCCATAGAAAAAGGCGGCATCTACACAAACACCATCATACAATGGAAATGTCGATTACTTTAAGCCAGGTACAACGATATGCTCCTGCTTTTAAATGAATATAATCCAGCAGTACTATGTATACAGTAAACGTCCTTGACAGAGACGGAAAACATTACATTTAAAACCTATTCGCTATTTCACACCCACTTTTAATATGCTGACAGGGCTTCAGGTGGAGCTTGTGTTGTTGTGAACAATAAAGCTCATAACAGCGTCATCGGTTTAAAACATATTTGCAAGCCATTGATGTAAGCTTCACTCTACATCGAGTGATTACCTTTTTCTCTATTTACATAACACCAAACAGCAACATACTACCAAAAGAATTAGGCAATCTTGTGCAACAACTTCCCACGGTCTTTGTTTTGCTAGACGATTTTAATGCCTATTAACATTCTATGGGGATCAAATCACATAACGACAGAGGCCACAAGTTAGAAGACTTCATTTGTAGACAAAGAATTCAAACTACGTGTGGAGTTTACACGTTCAGATATGAACGAGCAAGAGATTAGTGTGCCCCAAAGGCAGTATATTATCTGTGACTTTTTTAATATCAAAATCAATAGCATCGCTAAGTACTTGGCTTCTGGTGTGTATTGGTCGTTATATGTTGATGATTGTCTAATATTTTATCGATAAAAGCACATGCATACGATTGAAAGACAACTACAACAAAATATCAACAAGATTAAAAATTGGGCCAGTACTAACGGTTTCAAAATCTCAAATTCTAAAACAGTATGCATGCATTTCTGTTAGATGCGAATACATCATGATGACCCTAAACTCACGCTGGATAGAACACCTATTCCAGTTGTTGAGGAACCAAAGTTTTTGGGTATTACATTTGACAGAAAGCTGTCTTTTATTCCACACATCAAGAACTTGAAAGATAAAAGCTTAACATCGTTAGATCAACTTAAAGTAGTAGCACACACTACGTGGGTTGCTGATAGAAACGTCATCCTCAATTTATATAGAATATTTATCCACTCCAAACTAGACTATGGATTCGTTGTTTATGGTTCAGATAGGAAATCATATTTGAACATGCTTGATCCAATTTATCATCACGGAATAACACTCGCTCTGGAGGATATTCCCATGTGAAAGTTTTCTCTCTGAAGCGAACGAACGACCTTTATCACATCGTAGAGAAATGCTTTCTGAACAGTATGATCTCAAACTAAAATCAAACTCTCTGAAAATTGGCTATTTTTCAACCCAAATACAAAAATTTATGCGAAACAAACCCCAAAGGCCATACCTTTATTTGACATCAGAATATCATCCAGCTTTGACAGTCACAAAATTGATCTTTCGACAATTCAGAAAACGTTTGTCTCTGAAACACCTCCATGGCTCCTTAAACAACCAAAATTACGTTTTACGTTCCACGATGGGAAATAATACAATACAAACCCTTCCACCAGAACTCTTAACATGAACTCCTCACCGAATTTAGAAACTAAACTAGTCGTTGTACTGATGGATCAAATAATGAGGAAAAGGCTAATGCAGTCTTAGTGGCAAACACGCAACAAAGTTTCTTTTGCCAAAAGGTACGTCAATTTTCTCAGCCGAAATCAGAACAATAGACCTTGCTCTAAAATATATCGAAAACAAACGTATTTTAAACAGCCTTATCTTCTCTCACTCACTATGAGTGCTTCAGTCACTACACAATAGAAAACTGGAGACTCCATTATTAACCAATCTCCTCGTCAATATTATGGTGCTTAGTATATAGTATACTGTTGGTTACCTAGTCATATTGGTATTTCAGGTAACTAAAAAGCAGATCGCGCTGCTAAAATGACCCTATCTCAAGAACAGTCTGATTTTAAAATACCGTTTACGGATTTTAAACCTAGTATCAAAGAGTCGTTATGCCAGAAGTGACAGGCATCATGGAATGATGCAATTAATAAATTAATAACAAACTTCACGCCTCAAGCCAACCCTAGTAGAATTGACTCCCTCCTACAGAACCATTTGCAGAGAGGAGGTAGTCATTGCAAGAATTCGAATTGGTCATACATATAACCCACCCCCACATACTAAAACGTGAAGATAGACCAGAATGCGTTACTTGCAATGAACTATGCACAGTTAAGCACTTGATGACAGAGTGTTTCGACCTGCAACCTACGCGTGATAAGTATTATAATGTGCATGTGCTGAAGGAACCTTTTGATACTATAAACATCGCTTGTATTTTAGATTTCCTGAAGGAAGTGGCCATTTATTTTAAACTAAAACTTGTATGCCATCACCTAGAGCACTTTTATCTAATGTAAATACCGCTCCTTATGTTTAACATCTTTGCATCTGCCTCATTAACATACACCATTTTCTATCTCCGGTTGATCGGGGAGCTTCATATTTTCCTGTTACAATCTGACTATTTTCATTTGGTTTATGATATCGCTGGTCTATATTAAGCCATTAACATTTTTAAACGTATCTATCTATCTATCTATCTATCTATCTATCTATCTATCTATCTATCTATCTATCTATCTATCTATCTATCTATCTATCAACTATTGTATGGCTCTAAAAAGCCTAAAGATACTGGTGAGCCGTTAAATCAATCAATCAATCAATCAATCAATCAATCAATCAATCAATCAATCAATCAATCAATCAATCAAGCTAATCATTCATACGAATCATGTGTAGCATCACTTTTTTATCATTGCGATTATATTTCATATATTTCAAACACATAGTAATATCTGAACAATTGAGCTTTAAGCTAATGTAGTTAGTAAGTATTTCCATTAACATAGGCACCAAGGTTTAAATCTAATTAATTGAACACGCTCTAATCCTTTTATTTTCTATAATTCAGAAGAGACATGCGACTAAATTTAAGATTAGTCTATAAACAAAATGTTGGGATGATAAAATGACAATGTCAATATATGATCAGACGAAAACAGATGCACTTCTTTCCTTGGTCTCAATCGACTTTAAAGAAAAATCGCACACAATTTCATTTATCTTGATGTTTTAAAGTATTTAACTGTGGATGATATATATTCCTATAAATGGATAAATACGTTTCTCTGTAACTATACGTCCTGTGTTACGAATAGTTGTATTAGAGACCTTTTAATCTTTAAGGAGATTAAATTTCCACAGAGATTGTGTGTATGCGTTGTAATCCGTTGTCAGACAGAAAGAATAAATCTTTATGAACCTAACAAATCTGGAGGGTCATGGAATGGTACTTTTATTACACAATCATCGTTTCAAGTGTCTGGAGCACATGAAACGGAGAATAAAGACAGTTAAAAGTTAGAAGAAACGAGGGAATTAGAATTACCCTTTGAAAAAAAATATGGAAAGAAGAAAGACGCAAGATTGTATTAGATAAAGATAATTGTTAGGTTTAAGCTACAATCGCAAGAGCACAAACTTACTAAATTTTGAATCTAGACTAATGATACATTGTATAAACTTTATCATCTGATTACAAGCTGTAAATTTAGTGTCTTAATGTGACATCTTAAACGGACATCCCCCAACTACCTACCCCCATATATATATATATATATATATATATATATATATATATATATATATATATATATATATATATATATATATATATATAGTATCATACATTCATAGTTTATAAGACATTTAAATTGCTGTATAAAAAGAGTAGAAATTATGTAGCAATACAATTGTTGTCACGATCTTGATGTTTTCACTATCAACCATGGCCATCCTCGAGATCAATTTCCAGTTCCTGGACAAGTCCATTTTCAGCGAAGGGGCGGATGCATAACTACACATATATGTATAGTATATAGAAGGTAGATTTTACATGTGGCCAAGGGATATAACTCTTAACCCTACAGTAATTTACGGAAGTATCCGGGAGTAACCAAATAGGAGCAGTGATCTCACTCTATTTGCGAAAAATAGACTTACCCAAATTGTATGTAATATGGCGTCGTGTTAGTATGGAAACATCCGTTAAGCAAGTGACGCGCAGATGATGTAGGTGTTATGGACACCCTGGTCGCAATCGGGTTAGAAATTATAAATCAATGAATGAACTGAGTAAGATTTGTTGATTCTTTTAAATTCTTGTTTATGCTTTTCGTTACTGCAGCGGGGTTGGGGGTGAGGGTGGGGTGGGTAGTGGGTGGTGGGTGGTACAAACAAACGGGGGTATATCCTCAGACTATAGTAGCTGTACAATTGTTTCATGGGCAACAACTCTAATATTAGGCGACTCAGCGGTTTTTAATCCGATGATCTGTGTTATTAATCAATAATGATATGACCGAGGAAAACAGCGCCTTCCACGTGAGCAATTGCTCTTGATGACTCATTAAATTTCTTCTTGTACTTATGTCCGAATATCCATTCTGGATGTGTGCAGTTAAATAATTTCAAAGTGGATTGATCACGATATATGTTGACATGTCGAAGATATACCATCATGTGTGTTTTGCCAACAACGCAGCAACGGCTCTGAGAAATTCCTTGCCTGCCTCCATTTGCTGAAGTCGTGGCCATGCTATTGGTGAGCGTGTGTAACTAAGTTCTAATTTGTCTGAGATTCTTGTTGAATCTTTAGACGTCAAAGGCTTGATTTCCTTGTACCTGATTGCAGAATTTTTACAACGTTTGACGCGTACACATATGTTCGTCTTAATTCGCGATCAGGTGGGAGAAACAAAAAAAATCAGCCTAGTCCTCACATCAAACTATTCACGGGAAACAGGATTTTTTGTGGTAAGGGAGCATGATCAATTTTGTATAGAAAGAGGACTTTGGAACATCCTAAGTGATACATACTTTACAGTGGCAAGGATGACTAAGCTATCGCATACAATTTAATTTATATTCAGTGTTTCGCTTTTCATGCCATCTGTAGTTGTATAATAAAATGTATAAGTTTTATCTAAAACATGTTGTTTTCAAACTGTGTCTTTACTGAAATAATGTGGCTCTTTATAAAAGTAGTGTTTTAAAACCGTCCATACTTTACCTGTTTAAAAGACGGTTCCTATACATTTTGAATGATACATGCATCTTAGAAGTGAGAATTATATCCCAAATTATTTGTCTTTTTCATTTGAGCGTTGCACGGAAATAAAATGCCGTTACTTCGGTGGAGCTTTCAAGATCTGAACTGGAGTCGATTACAACGCAATCGGACTTTTCTCCTACAAAATTACAGAAAGGGACCTGCTCGATTATGTCAAATACCTGTTTAAAATTCACACACTGAAGGTTTGTTCAATTATATGAATTAGTAGAGAATTGTTTAATTGAGTAATATCACTTGGTCCTATTAGGGATTGCCAGTCTTAAAACCGACACCCAATGACAGTAAAGAAATGCATATGTAACATCATACAAACTCATTTTGACAAATATCGTAAAGAAATGCATATGTAACATCATACAAACTCATTTTGACAAATATCATAAAGAAATGCATATGTAACATCATATAAACTCATTTTGACAGATATCGTAAAGAAATGCATATGTAACATCATACAAACTCATTTTGACAGATATCGTAAAGAAATGCATATGTAACATCATACAAACTCATTTTGACAAATATCGTAAAGAAATGCATATGTAACATCATACAAACTCATTTTGACAAATATCGTAAAGAAAAGCATATGTAACATCATACAAACTCATTTTGACAAATATCGTAAAGAAATGCATATGTAACATCATACAAACTCATTTTGACAAATATCGTAAAGAAATGCATATGTAACATCATACAAACTCATTTTGACAGATATCGTACGCATACGCGCACACTGTAATGCAACCATTCAGTAGTGAAAATGGGTTTCATAGATTCGGATCTCCTGGTTCACATTTCATTAGTTGAGTCAGGAACGGCCTGTAATAATATAGGGTTAAAGATGCTGTAGTTAAAGCCTTTGGTAAATATCTAATTATGCTAACAATTCTAAAGATTTGGCGACTATTTTGTGAAAATGATACCAATCCCTCATTATTATTATTATTATTATTATTATTATTATTATTATTATTATTATTAACATCATCATCATTATTATCATTATTATTATTATTATTATTATTATTATTAACATCATCATCATTATTATCATTATTATTATTATTATTATTATTATTATTATTATTATTATTATTATTAATATTATTATTATTATTATTATTATTATTATTATTATTATTATTATTATCAGCATCATCATCATTAATATTATTATTATTATTATTATTATTATTATTATTACACTTTTCCATAAGACAATCTTCAAATAACTGTAATGTTTACATAACAATCTTCTTTCGTCATTTACCTTATTATTATTATTATTATTATTATTATTATTATTATTATTGTGGTGGTGGTGGCGGTGGTGCTGGTGCTGTTGTTTATATTATACATCTTTTAATATTATTGGCACTGTTAACCTTATTAAAATGCAACATCATTAATACATATATATTCCATAAAGATATATATCGGTTCAACATTGCTGTTTCTACGTTGATAACCACAAAGCATTACACTGTAACAGCCATTGCAAATACGTTCATGGTCACCTAGTTTCCAACATATTTTCCCTATTGCCGTTTGCTGTCGCGAGGTGGCGAATGAGTGATATATAACGTATTGTCGTCTGCTTTTAATCGGTAAACGTTTAAATTATTGAAACAATCCTTTAGTGCTATTATGGGATGTAGTGTTGTAAGGTTCCAATCAAAACTGATTCTTGAGCTGACTTACGCATCTTTTTGTGATAGTGAATTACAATGATATAGTTTAATAGGTTATATCCATGTTCAACTAAATATGTTAATCCCCGTTGTTGTTTCCATTTCTTTGTAGAATGCATCAACATGAAATTGGTGACTGTTCAGTACAGTTGAGCCCGTGTTAAGGTCGGTGACTTTTATAAAAGTAAACTTTCAACTTAAGTACTCAATAATAAAAGAGATACGGTGGTATCATATTACCGCTTTTAAAACTACATAAATTAAATCCCAAAGATGTGATATCCAACAATGTTTCCACTCTTAGCGTGTACATCATCCATGCAAAGAACTGTACTAATAATAACAATTGGGAAACATGTAAATCTCTACATTTTTATACTTTTACCCTCCAGATCTAAATTGGACTTAAGTTAAGTAGTTATCTATTCATGTACGATACAATGAAAAATTGACAAAAAATATTGTATTCATGATGATGCTCAAAATAAGATGCAACAATCGCTTTTGTAGAAAGAATGATGAACGCACGATATCAATAATGTAAGTTATTTCGGTCTGCGTTGGAAATCGCACGGCAAAACCTTTAAATATAGTGTTATTCATTTAACTGTGATTTTATTTTATGCATACTGCATAAGTACATTCAGTAATCTACGTTAATAAGATATTTAATTAATTTATAACACTGCTAGACCAGTTGCAACTGACATTTCGCATTTATCGATACAGCGCACATTTTAAAGCAAATACTAATATAGACAGACTCACTCGTATTAAATAAACACAACGATTAAGGGAACAAGTTGCTTCCAACAACGAAATACGTCCTTTGTTCTAAAATATCCTTACCGTGCATGCATTTTAAGGATATTGTCCACTATCATTATGCATGAGTCACAGTAGAATACCATTTATTTTTATATACTTTGCAGATGTCTATATTAGTCGTATGACTTAACAATGCATATACTAATGATTGCATTGTTTCTCCACATGTCTAGTTGTGTGAGCTTGGACATAAGAGGCCAGATGTTCATTATCGTGTACCCGTCATCGTCCTCAACAAATCTACGCTTAATAGAGTGGCAACATGAAGTTTCCTTTTGTGGACGTATGGATTTGTAGTAGACACAATCTTGACACATACATATAAGAGAAAGAATCACATTATCGTAAACTTAATGACAGAATAGATAATGTTGACAATCAATATGGCTTATTTGGACATCAATAAAATCTAAATATCGTAAAGTTTTGGCCAGAATTTCACTCGCGTCTTCGTCTGATGGCGAAAACAATTTGGATGACGATAAATATTGAACTTCTGCAATGCATGCGTTGGATCTTAGGTTTTATAACACACGATAATTGTTGTTAGGGTAGAACAAATGCAAGAGGTAAAATCCCCAGAGGTAAATAGCTCATAGAAAAATGTAAATCAGAGTCTGTATTTCATTTAGACTATAAGAAACAGCAGCTGGTTGGAGTATATTATAGAATATAAACAATACCAAAATAATTATATCAGACAATCAGACAATCACAATATTGACCGAAACGTGCTCGAACTGTTTCAGTGGAATCGTGTATTACACTGCAGTTTAATAGATTTGTAAGTGAAAGCTTCAAAAATGGATGGTCGCAAGAAACGTGTCTGGTGTGAATATGATTTGTGTGCTAGGTAGGATTCAGTTCCCCAAACATTTCAAATGGTTATCAGTTAAACTGACATCAGTAAGTTTCTGCGTTATTCAAATATATATTGAGACTGAGAAAAATGACAAGCATACGCAATATTTAACAGCGGGATGGCTTTTATTGATAAAGTTCATAGGTTTTATATAAATGACATATAACGTCGTGTCCTGCAGTTCCATCATACAGAAAAAATCTAAACAATGTTTCAATGCCTATGTACATTGCGTTTCGAAACCATTCCTTTTGTGCAATGCGAAGCCCCCACCCCTCCAAAACACCAAAATAAAGCAAGTAGTAAAAACTGCTAAGTTGGTCTTTTGAAACTATGTATTGCATACACGTTCTTTTTTTCTCTTCACTTAATTAATCGGTCCAAAGATTATGCACTTGTCAAGGTAGCATCGATTGAACTAAACTCTTGTGAAATCTATTTCGAGTGAAAATAGTTCTTTCGTTCAAAAAGAGCCTTCATATGTGTTGTCGATATCCTTCTTTACAAATTCGTTGAGAAGGTTTTAAATTTTCATCTGAAAATGGTGAAAAAATTTAATGCAGCAACGTGCAGTTCAAGAACCAATACCAATAAGACAGCTTAAAGACATATCATGCAGTTGACATATTCCGTATCTCCCCATTTTTCTACTGAAGCAATTATTTTAACAATTGCTCTTCCAAAAATCATAACGATTGTTCCAATTTGCAATAGTTTCACAACGTTGAACTCCCTGAAGTTTTCTCCAAGTTTTGTAAGCGCGTCCAGTTTATTAGTTTAATCAAATAGATGCAAAAGAACCTAACTGGTGCGAAATCTATGGTGAGTGAAAACAGCTCTTGCTGCGTGCACAAGGTACCTTCACATCTGTTGTTGATATTCGTCTATGTGAATTTATTGACAATGATTTCAAACGTGCATCTGAAAATGGTGCCACTAATTAATATAGCAACGTCAAGTTGAAACACCAGTACCAATAATATAACTTAAAGACATATAATATATATTCCATATCTTCCACTGCACCTAATGAAGCAGTTATTACAATAATTCCGTCATAAAGATTGTTCCAGTTTCATGCAAGCGTTTCCAGGCTGTTAGCTTGGTCTGGCAGAGGTTAACGAATCTTTCAAAAGGGCAAGAAAGAATATCTGCAAACACGATATACTTGCAACATTTATATTCATAGTCTAATTCTGCAATGATCCAGAAGTTCGTTACGTTTGGTTGGAAGATCGAGATGAATATTGGAACCAAATGGGCTGTGAATGAAATACTTGTTCTACCAATCCATCTCAAAAGCTTCAAAGAACGTGACTTAAGCACATGTATGATGATTTTTAGAGTAACATGATATATACAATGTACTGTACCTTTTAATTAAGAAGTCACAATCAACATCTCGAAAAAGGCAAACTCGAGGGGTCTCTTGAATTTTCTCACTGACGAGAAATGTTCACTTGCACAGTTAATAATACAATAACGGAATGCGACCAAATAATCTACCAAAAATAATAGTGATTGTGATAAAGCTGTGAGTGAGGGAAATTATACAAAATTAATTCGTGCGAAAATCAATATAGATGTCCGGAGACTAATTAGCATGTTCCGAGCATTCTGCACAAGAAAACAAGTTGTAAAGTCATCCCAAAGAGATGCTATATATTAGACGATATAATCTCACCCAAGACGATATGGTCTTGGCGTCATCCAAACGTCACATTATGCTGATCTTTATGACAAAATATTTATGACTATAAACACCTCAATCCCCTTGAAAAAACAAATATTTGACGAATTATATGTTGTTTCTGGTGGCACAAATAATTTGGAAACTCAGATATAAATATGGATAAAAAAAACATTTCTAGCAATACGTGCATTGAATCTGAGGTTTTATAACACATTTTCTTAAACATAAATACAGTGGTGGAAAGACACAACAAATGTGCATAGCCCATACATGTAGACAAATAAAAACTACGAATAAGACAAATTAACTGGTTGGAATTATATTATGGACAATAAACAATAACAGAGCAATTCATTTAGACAACTATTTATATTTAAAAGACAGTGGATGTTACAGAAAGACAGGCCTCAACTTTTATAATTAATTGTTGTTCTTTACTTATTTAATTTTGAATGGAAAGAATATATTATATATTTGCAAGGATTATCAACTATACACGTGAAGTTATGCACCTATAAATGCTTATGATTAGATTGGTACAAATTTTAAATATCGAATGACACAGTGAACATAATATTAGCACTCCTGCGTTTAACAGGATGAGAAAATCCTACCAAGACTATTGGCAAATGTGATTAAGATGAGAGTGATGGAAATTATACCAATTCAGTCATACGAGAATCAATTTAAGGGATCAGCCACTAATGAGCTTGTTCCGTGCATCCTGCACAAGAAAACAGATGGTTGATGATGGGTAACGAAATAATTCATTTCGAAGAAATGTTGTTTTGTGACAATTTATAAACTTTGGCACATACATGCGAAAATCTATGCTGAACTGTATGACAGTATGGTTACAGTTGTTAAATCCCCAGTCTCCTCGACGATATCAGATATACAATATTGATACATGAACATAATTGCAAAGCTCGTTAGATTTTGTGTATGCAGGACTCACTTTTGCTTCTGCTGGCGAACACAGCTTTGACACTTAAATATATAAATAATGACACAACTGAGTTTCTGCAAATACATGCATTTGATTTTAATATTTACAGCAGCAAGATGATTGTTCATAATGATAAACAAATACAGTGGTGAAAAACCATACAAATTTAAATAGCTCATGGACTGGAACATAAACAAATATAAATTTGAGTCTGTATTTCAGTTATAAAATAACTTACTTAATTCAGATATATAGGTTTTTTGTTCTTATATATTCTAGATAATATTGATATGAAACAAAGTATATTCCCTCTTAATGTATATTGATAGTTTTGTATTCGAAATTTTAAAACAGTAGAATCAACTCTCGTAAATAGATCCTAGTCGACAATTTCAGACAATAATAACTACATGTGATAAAGTACTGACCAATAAGAAGTTGCAAAATCATTGACTTAAATATGCATGAAAACAAAATTGGTCCGATCATGAACAAACCTGTAATAAGCACTACGCAAACTCTTCTCTGTTATGATGGTCACTGACGACATTGTATGCGAACAATTTCATAGTGGTGAATTTGAGTCTGTATTTCAGTTATAAAATAACTTAATTTATAAAATCCGATGTATAGGTCTATACTACAGTTTAATGTCTATAAATTACTTAGATTCAATAGTGATTTATCGTACGATAAAGCAAGGTGCTATATGCAGATCAAAACTGAACCATATTAGTAGCTAGCAGCGCTAGTTAGTATGAAATAGAATACATATGTTTATTGTTATTGAAAGTTGATTCAGTGTTTTAAAAGGTGGTCACAAAAATAACTGTAATTCCTCTTCATCTCTATCATTGTATCCAATGGGACATTTTGCTGTTTATGCCAAAAAAACAACACATTTATCCCGTGATATCGGTTCCTATTGTGATTAGCAATGGACAGATCAAATCGTGCATAATAATGGAATGATCTATGTTTGAATGTTACATACTTGAATGTTTGGAACATTATCATTGTGGAAGTTAAACGTATCAAGACAACTCACCTTGTAACTCAAGACCTCTAATGGATGTATAACTGTTTAAATGCAGTGTGATATATATTACAACATGAATTATATTCAATTGATATTCTCTTATTTTCATCTTTCCCGATTTCGTTCGATTTTTATTATGTACTTAATATCGTTTTGTTTTCCAGATAATATGCTATATTTTACTCTTAATATGTCAATGATGTCTTGAAATTATATTACATTCTATACATTCTTAAACATAATTAGAATGCTTCCGATCGCAAACTGTCTCGAGCTTTTTTGATTGATTTGGTCAGGTAATTACATTTGCGTAACAACTAACATGTTTAAATACATTATTGGCCACGGTTGATTTGTCCGTTGATCTGAAATTCATCGGCTGTCAAATCTTTACAAAACGAAATTAGATTGTCATCACTAATTGACATGATAAATGTATTTTATTTGACCAGAATCGTTTTCACATCCAAATCGTATTCAAGTAAATTATACATAAATGGCATAATATTAGTTAGATTGTTATTTAACACATTAGATATGTAAGTACCATGTTGTTTCCTTTGAAAAAATCATGTTCTCTTTTTTCTAGTTCTAACAGCTGCTTTTTCTTTAGTATTGACATATAACACGTCATGCTCCTGAATTGCATTTTAGCAGCAGCTATCCGTCGCAATTCTTGATGAATAGCGTTTTAAATGTAGTAAAAATATTCATAAAATCTAATTTATGGATTCAGTAGCCTGTAGTGTTGCTTTAAGGTAAAGACACAGTCATTATGGTATAATGGTATCGGTTTTGTTGTTTGTATTATCCAAATTTGCAATGTATTACAAAACAGAATTTGGTTGATTCTAATATGTTTTACATCATCTTCTGGTGTTCTATTGTGTCCATTCCAACATCTACTGCAATCAAGCACAAACGGTTTTTATTTCATTTGTATTTTGTCTTTGTTTTTCCATTAGGATGATATTGATCGCTGACTTTAGGAAATATTGTTAGAGTATCTACAGGTGTGTGTTTTACCTTTTCCATTAGGATGATATTGATCGCTGAATTTAGGAAATATTGTTAGAGTATCTACAGGTGTATGTTTTACCTTTTTCCGTTAAGATGATATTGATCGCTGAATTTAGGAAATATTGTTAGAGTATCTACAGGTGTGTGTTTTACCTTTCTCCGTAGTTTTAACTGGTCTGTTAAGCTTTTCTACAGGTTATATGCTTTAAATTTATTTTCAAAGTTTTTGATGTTTTGAATGGTTTAGAGGCGTTTGTCAAGCAAGTATTTTTTATTTCTCAACAATATTTCTTTGAAATATAACCAGGTGATCTCTGGATAGGATTTTAAAAAGATTTTATTGTATGCAGAGGTCTTGTATTGCTACTACTTTGCACATTTAGGTAGATTTTGTATATTCGTTTATCTCATCTGGTACATATTTGTTGAAAGCTTTATTCGACACAATATAGTTTAAAATAAAACACTTTTAAAGGTCTATTCTAGATCTACAATGTTTTGTAAAAAGAAATATATGTTTTAGTTTATTAAACATGTTTTGATCTTTACTTTCCATTTTTGTCATGCTCGTGATTCATTTGTTAGTAATGTGCTATGACGTCAACATAAAAAATGAGCACTAAATAAACTGCCCGTATAATCTATTATTATAAGTTAGACAGAGAACTCAAGAATCAAACGTATTTATAGTTGGCAGGATTATCTTACTTTCTTATCGCTTGTTTGACTGAAAGATGGGTAAATAATGAAATTATTCGAATAAAATTCATCATGTTAGTAGAAAAGTCTTTAAAACATAATTGGTAATGAAGTATTTCAAAAACTCACAAAACAACAAACCAATGGGTCAAAATATTAGGTGGCTATTATAGTTTGCGAGAATCAACACAATGGAGAAACGGCTAATTAGCGTGTTCCGTGAATCAACATAATGGAGAAACGGCTAATTAGCGTGTTCTGTGAATCAACATAATGGAGAAACGGCTAATTAGCGTGTTCCGTGAATCAACATAATGGACAAACGGCTAATTAGCGTGTTCCGTGAATCAACATAATGGACAAACGGCTAATTAGCGTGTTCCGTGAATCAACATAATGGACAAACGGCTAATTAGCGTGTTCCGTGAATCAAAATAATGGACAAACGGCTAATTAGCGTGTTCCGTGAATCAACATAATGGACAAACGGCTAATTAGCGTGTTCCGTGAATCAACATAATGGAGAAACGGCTAATTAGCGTGTTCCGTGAATCAACATAATGGACAAACGGCTAATTAGCGTGTTCCGTGAATCATGCACAAGAAAACAGGAGGCATTAGAAGGGTTAGAAGAAATGTTGATTTGTGAAAATATGCAATCTTGGTACGTACAGGCATAACGTTATGCTGAACTGTATTACAGTATAGTTGCAGTTGTAAATTTCTCAGTCTCCTCAAAAAATAAAATATACAATACTGCTACATTAACATAATTGCAAAGTTTCTTTTAGACATAGTGCAGCTATGCCTGACCTTTGCTTCTACTAGGGACAATTATACAGATAAATGACATTACAACTGAGTTTCTGCAATACATGAATTAGATCTTAGGTCCAACAGCAGCGCCGGTTCAAGACATTTTGGTGCCCTAGGCGAGAAAAGATATCTGGCGCCCTCCTTCCACTCACGCCCTTACCCACCCGCCCATCATGAAATAAAGCCTTAACCCAGCGCCCTATTCGATTGCCTAGTTCGCCTAGCGGAAGCCTAGTTCGCCCTGTCCAAAAGCACAACATAATTGTTGTTAAAAATAAACAGTGGCGAGAAAACATTACTAAATCATGTAATGTGACACAGACAAAAGTAGCTTCTAGTCTATATTCCAGTAATACAATAACAATTCATTTAGATAATCGGTATATGTTTTTATTTTTAAAGCTTCTGGATCATATTGATGACAAACAAAATACAGGACCCTCCCAACATTTAATGTATATTGCTAGCTTTAATTCGAAAATCAACTCACGTAAATAGATTCAATTCGACAATGTCGGGCAGCATTAACTATATGTGTAAAATTACTGACCAATATACAGTTGAAAAAGCATTAACATAGGTATAGATGAAATAGGAATATGATCAGACTACGTACAATCCTGTTTTAAAATGCTTAGATTCAAGACTTGTTTATTGTAAGACAGAGGAAAGTGAGATATGCAAATCATGTCCTGTTATTTGTCGCCTAAGAGGAAACCAGTTGTCGAAACGGTTTAACCAGAACCGCTGGTCTTAGTAACAGACTTCTTAAGCGGAATGTTTTAAAAGATTTCTTGTGGCATAGTTCTGATTTTGAATACATATATGTCGCCATCAAACAGTGATTCCTGTATATGATCATAATCGTGTATCCTTTGTTTTTGAATCCGGGATGTAATCCTCGAACATTATTAGATGTTTTGAAAGCAAAGCATGACCTATGAGATAATGGCGATTTTATAGACTTAAATTGCATATATTTTTTCTTACTTATTACAATAATTGAACTAACATATGGTAAGCGCAACCAATCATTATATGAGACCATATTATTATATTATTAAATTAAAAATGACGACTTAGAAAGTCATTAGTGTTTTAGATAGTGAGATAAAATCTAATTTGAATGTTCTTAACAGATTCTGATCCAGTACAACCTCACATGTCAACAAAAGTGACCAATTTTAGTATAAAGTGGCTTCAGTTAAGATGACATAGAAATACATATGTTCACTGTTATTGTTAGTTGATTAAATGTGTCAAAAAAGGATCACTAAAATAAATAATTCCTGATGCATCTCTGTCTTTGTATCCATTGGTATATTTTGTTGTTTATGCCAAGAAGATGTGCATTTCTCCAGTGACATCATTGCCTCTGGTCATTGGGAATGGAAATATCAAAACGTACACAAATAATAGAATGATCTATGTTTGAATGTTTCATACCTGTACGTTTGGATAATTATAGCCATGGATTTAAACATTGTCAAGAACACCCACCTTCTAACTCGAAACACCTGATAGATTCATGAATGTATTTAAAGACAGTGTGAGTTATATTACAACATAAATTTGTTTTTTTTAAGTTGTTCATCTATCGTGTATGTTCCTTTCATATAATTTCTCATATTCTTGTAAGCATTCAAAATTATTTACTTTACATTCTCTTATGTTCATTAATAACAGTTATCGTTATATTTGTTTTAAATATTTTGTTTTCCAGATAATATGCCTTATTGTGCTCTTTAATATGGATATGTTGTTTTCATAATATATTATATTCTACACATTCGTAAATAACTAGAATGCTTCTTTGATTGCATTTGATACATGTTTTCGCATTTGCTACCATGTTTAAATTTATTAGTGACCACATTTGTTTTTCTACTTTTGTTCATTTTTCTAAAAACCATTGCCTGTAAAATATTTAAGAAAACAAAAATAGATTTCACCATTGACATGTTATCTGACTAAAACCTTTTTGTTACAGGTATTGAATAGATTTTGGAATTAAATAAAACTAGTCATAACATCTTCTCCTTTAAACAATGGATTCTGTAGTGTCGCTTGTTGCTGTAAATTCTAGGCCATGGTGATATAGGTTTTGCGCTTTATTTTCAAGTTTTAAGTTCTGTATGTACATATTGTTGTAACAAATTATGAATGTAGTTCAATAAACATTTCTTAAAATTTACATTTTATTTTTGTGATGTTCTTGATGCATTTTATAGTATTGTTCTGTGGAGTCAACATACAAAATGATCACTAATTATCTGCTCATATAAACTACTATTATAAGTTAAACAGAGAAATTAAGGTGAAAGCTTGCAGATCCAAACAATTCATTGTTTCACCTTTTGCAGTCAATATATACTCTTATTAATCTATTTATCTTTAGGAATGAAAGCATATTGAGTTTGATGCAGTTCTTAGGTTTCAGGCCATCATACACGAGTATGACTGCAATAGAATAGCAGATAGCACAATAATTGTATTAATTCAGACGAATCGAACGTTTGACAGCTTAGCCTACTCTAGTCAAGGCATATACCATACACATCAAATATCATGACCACGAGTACTATTCGATACATAGAAGCTTGGCTTGCATCTATCATGGATCATCTAGGGTAAGACTTCTTTTTAGTATTCATACTAACTACTAATCAGTTTCACAATAATATATGACTCGCCTGTCGATCAAAAGAAATCACACTGTTCACGGCCTAGTTTGACTAAAAGTTCGAAGTTTTTTTTCTAAAATTTAGTCAACGTCGATAGTAAGCAAACTTTTTCTAGCAAAGAATTTAATATTTATTGCGATTAATGTTTAGAAATTTATTTCAAATTTTGTACAAGATTAATTGTTGACAAATTATATGAGAACATGGCTTTGACAGTATTAAGAGAATACAACCTAATCGTTTCATGTAGATAAAACTTCAGTCTAGCTAATACCAGGCTATAAACGCCGTTAAAATTAACGGAGACACGAGGGATATTCATGAGCTTTATGTAACATTAGATGTTCATTTGTTTTTGTTGGTCTATCAGTATATAAGTAACCGATTATATTGAGTAGCGAAAATCAGATCATGGTGACATGGCAAAACACATGAATAGCCGAACAGATCGTGATATTGCTAACACTTGCCTCCGCCCTCTCATCGCCCATATTTGTGTCGAAGTCAGAACGAAGAGAAGGGCTTTTTCGGTTTTAGTACGAAGGTGCTGGCATATTGACCATATTCCTGCGCTATATCCTATTTGATCGATGGGTGAGCGAAACGATGATAAGTAAAATAGATGTTTAGGAATCAGGAGTCCCAAGGCGGCCACAAAGGCTTACATGGTCAACTGAAATGTTTCAAGGTAGAACATCACCGTTACAACTTTATTTGACTGCGATATTACATTATTCGAGAACTGCAGGTCTAAGAAGTGGACGTGAATACATACATAGTTTTAGATATATATTAGGTTTACTTTCGATTTATTTTGTGCCAACTGTGCAAAAGATTCGAGCAGAGGAGGATGTAAAACTCAGAACGAAGAGAAGGGCTTTTACGGTCCTGGTACTAAGGTGCTGGTATATTGTCCATAGTCCTACCCTATATCATATATGTTCGATGGATGAGAAAGAAAAAGTAAAAAATGTATAGCTCGCTCTGTTTTATATGCGTTTCTTCATCCCAAACCACAAAGAAGATATCACTTTTAAA
Source organism: Unio pictorum (assembly GCA_030141615.1). Classification (NCBI taxonomy): domain Eukaryota; kingdom Metazoa; phylum Mollusca; class Bivalvia; order Unionida; family Unionidae; genus Unio; species Unio pictorum. The sequence continues at coordinate 12,279,197 of JARLTB010000377.1, forward strand.
CAAATACATGATTATTAGCCATTTTTGTCATTTAATATAGTTGAAATTATTAAATAAACAACATTATACGTATGGAATAGAAACAAATTGTCAGATATAAAAGTGACCAGATCAATAAACATTTCACACTCTGACATTGCATGCACTCATAGATGATTGTTGACGATGTAAAGTACACCTTTGGTCTGTTTCGTTTTAAATGTACGGAAAACCAAAGGATTATAAAGATTACATAAAGTAATTGAAGTGAAAGCGTACAAAAAAGAAATTTACATATATGACAACGAATGATTTGATTAATATAGTGTATAATGTACTAACAGGCTACTAACTTTGTAGATGTTTTAGTTACATACGGTATATTGGAAGATCAGTTATTAAACGAATATATATATATATATATATATATATATATATATATATATATATATATATATATATATATATATATATATATATATATATATATATATATATATATATATATATAATTGATTATTTTACGTAAACGTGACCATTGCAAAATAATGCTTCACCGTGGTTTTGGAATAATATTACCTTCAGATGCGAAGTGAAGACAAACGCCGTACTGGCGTGAATCTGTACTGGCGTGAATATTGTGCTAAAATGTTTGTGGTTTATAACTAATATCAAATTTTCTAAATATCCCAAAATAAATCTTTAAGATAATTTCTTGTGAAAATTGACGCTGTTTTAGTAGGTATCAAATACAGAGTTAAATAAAATAAGCAGATAAGTGTAAGTTAAATTAAGTGTAAATTTGATTTATCAGTCCCATATAGAGTATTTTGCAACAATCCGACGATTCAACTACATATTCAATGTTGCAAATGAGTGTGTATCGGGTCTTGTAGAAAAAGATAAAGTTCAGCAGAAAGCTTTTGAAATTTGCATATACAGCAGGAAATGGATATTTAATGCCAATATAACAAAGCAGTTCAAAATAAGTCATATTTTATTTTCTAAATGTTCCTCCTTTCATTTAGGAAATCCGTCATTGGGAAATAATTGATTAGCGTTTTGTTTATATTAAGAAACGCGTTTTAAGGAGATTGTACATTTTGTTCTGGTAGAAAAAAGAAAAACCTCAGCATTACTTCTGTTACTTCTGTGGCATAAACCATTATGAAATGTGATATTATCATTGAATTTACAGTTTTACTATTTTAAAAATATTGATGTACCATTATTAATACAATGAAATGAGACTTGGAGTTATACGAATATGATGTAACATTTACACACTTAATTAACATGAACACATCTGAATTAGGTCTGTAATAAACGATGTGTAGTGTGTAAGGATGCAATGCATATATGCAGAGGCGGTTCTGTTTCGTTACAGTCTAAACATTGTTTCAAACTAGTTATGTGTAAATAAATGATCGTCAATGCAACAGATCAGGCATTTACGCATGAATCGACTTGTTTAACGGTTGCATTATCAACTGCATTCATCATGTAAATATATGTAGCATTATTAAACAATATTGCAACGATTCTAACTATGTTTTACCCAAATTACAAATATATTCATCAATTAACTCATGTCGCAATATTTCACTAGATACATTTTCCCGGGTCATTCCAAAATACTTTTAACACATTATTGAATACATAATGAGAGAAAAGTGGCTTTCAAAAAGACACACACACACACACACACACACACACACACACACATTTATACGTCCCTGGTAATAGTAAGTTTACACATGTATGGAACGGTTCGTGCAATGAATATTGATTTCAATGATATTCAGTATAATGTGTCAAGTATTTGAAATTAGTCATGGGGGACCAAAGCATATTTCGTTCGTCAGATATTAAACACGTAATCCTAAATCAGTAGAATGCATGTCTTAGTCTCTAATTCCTCTGTAAACATTTCCGAATTAGCCTTGCAGTCTTAATGCAAGTGTAGTTTAGCAACGCAACTCAGCTGTGCGCATTTTCAAATACTTGAAAGATAATACTTTTTGGGGGGTTTCTTTGCTGTCAGGGTAATTAATTTTACTGTGTTGCCTCTCTGAGTTTGAATTGTTTTCACGCAGAAGCCAAATACCAAATAGAAACCCTTGCACTAGTGGCAGCAGGAACAACGTTTGGACTATTATGCGGGAAAGGAAATAGGATATTAGCCCTCTTATCTCTTATCAAACATTTTTTAGGCGATATGACACATTATATCGATTAGTGTACTTTGAAGGAAACTTGTAGAACACATCAACATTTTGAAAGTCGCAAAAGAAATGTACATGTATGTATTTGTGAAAATGGCCAGGGCCATTGCCAGGTTAGTTTTAATAAAGTAGAAGTGATCATTCCTTACCTTGCAATTATTGATTAATTGATTGATTGATTTTATTTTTAATTTTATCCGTCAGACTGAGTACGGGAGAGGTGCTTTTGTTTCTTGTGCCAAAATGTTGTGCTAAAGCAGACTCAGTATATATTTCAGTAATGCTTACATAATTGTATAATGTGTCGATTTCATAGTAGTTGCAAACGGATGACTGGCATTCATCTTTTATTATGACTTTAGTCAATTAGTGTTAATCTATTTTTATCTCAATTTGCAGACATATATTGCAGGCTACAGCTTCTATTCAATATAGATTAGATAATTAATGAAATACTAACTCATATCTGATATTTAAAAATTGAACAAATATTTTCCTTCAATCACCTGTATTTTATTTCAAACATGTTATGAATTAACATAGATAAAGACAAGTCTAATTTAATTTTAAAATGTATTTTAATGTCTGCATTTGAAACTTCGCCAGCGCCTTCTATAATCAGAGATCGTTGAAGTACTCTATATTCCGATGGTGTAGAGCGCTCATAGGTTTGAACAGAGGAGCTTGTTCAACGACTGCAACTCTCACCACATAGCAGCAGACAAGAAAACACTGCCAAATCTGAAAGACATTAAGACACTGATGACAATTGCATCACCACCACCATCGCCTGCGGTCAAGTCAGACGAGGTGCCACGAATCCCTGAAAAAGAAGAGGTACGATAAGTCTTTCAAACAACGTCAATACCTCCCATTCCTAGTACGATTGCAGCATTCATATTAAACTCCCCAACGAGAAGACATTGAAGCATGGGTTAAAATGATGATGCTCACGCATCCTTCGACAAAAGTGAAAAAGAAAGAAGTGACAACAGAAGTTAAAAATGAAAAGACGACCATCATTATTCCATCACCGTCCGCACCGCCAACATTAATCTCGATATTTCCTCCCGTGGCACATCGGACACATTAAACCGTTTCCAAGCCACCATTTTGCTCCCTCCAAAGTAGCATCAGCGAACAGTGGGCTAATTAATTAAAATAGAGAAGGAGAGCATTTACTATGATCCAATCACTACTACATGTTACATTGGTGTTCATAAATTGTCTACTGCTTCCAAAACACGACTGTTTACCTCAAGTGGAACGATGGTTAAAAGAACTAAATGTTTTCAGACGTCGCATCCGATTGTTGGGCATCTATCATCAATGGCAAACCGATTTAGTCGATGTCTCTTATTTGGCCACCTACACTCGTAGCTACAAATGTTTGTTTTTTGTCATCGACTTCTTTTCTAAATTTGCCTGGGTCTTGTTATTGACTTCCAAATGAAGCAGTGAGATAGTGTGAGTCATCATACTGCTGTTGAAAAGAAGCTAAGGACACCCATCTTGATGCTTGCGTGGTATGGAAACCTGACAAGGTAGGCAGATTTAGCGACACCGGAGACCATTCCATGATCGAAGATCATCTGTTCCAAGGACAGTTATCCAAGCATTTAATCCTTAGTATCGTGAGCAATGCAATCTTCCACGGAGTCGGCAAAGAAATTCCTTTCCACTATTATCACTACAACCTATCCCAAGTTTGAAGTCAATCAAGATGGCAAAACATTGCGTAGCAGACCTTTTGAATCTAAGTTTGTTGACAAGAAGAATTACTGGAGATCGTGCGTGTCCCTATCGATCAGACAGTTAGGCACCAACACCAGTTACTTTATCACAAATGAAGATTATGCAGGAAGCTACACTTTGTTGGCTTTTGATTTCACTTCAGACCAAGGCAGAAACGAGGGACATTTCTCTGTAAATTCCGACCAGATTCGTGTGTAACTTCAGTTTTCAGCACATGTACCCTACGCGGTAAACGTCATCTTGTATGCCGAATTCGACAATACGATATAAATAAACAGTTTAATAGACGTCATTCTAGACTAGAAGGAATGGAAGACTGTAATCCCACTTTAAATGGTGGAAAGTTTTTGGAAATGGAATTAAAGAATACCGTGGAAGTAGAAACACAAGACAAAGACGAAGAGGGCAATGTTATTAGATTAAGATGACCAGAACAATAACAACATTTATTCGTCTGTTTTGCCAAACACCTGGCATAATAAATTACGAAATCGATCAAGAAAGATTGCTATAGATGTCAAAACGATCTACCCAGTAAAAGTTAACACGATAAATGTCTGTTGATGAGTAAGTAAGAAAGATTAGACTAGTATCTAGACTACGCCTGGGGTCTCATCTTAGATGAAGCCGTGTTGTATTAGTGGTATAAAGTATTGCACAATGTTTCCTCCAAAGCATTGTGTGCTCTAAATTCGTCGCATCGAATCTCTCTTGACACAGAGTACAAAGACGGAGCTGATAGAGATTTTCGGGGAAAAGGTCAGGATTGAATTGATGACTTATCGTCATGTGTAAAAGAAGAAAAAACAAAAGAAAACTGAAGAAAAAATGGATACCCGGGAGCTTTATTACCTTTTGAACAACAGTTTGTACAATGCATATTGCAATCCTGTTGTGTGTGTTAATGATGCACTGCCTTATAGAAAACCTCAAGAACATCAAACGTATGTCATCAACATGAATGACAGTCGTCTTCCAAGAACCCACTGGGTAGCCGTCTACTTTCCTAAAGAGGATTATGTGTAGTATTTTGCTTTTGATTCGTATGGATTATCACCTTTGGAAGATGATATCATCGAATTTTCAGAAGAAATGCACAGATGGCACAATTCAATAATGTCATATTAAAATACACAGATTGCATTGGGTGTGGACCATATTGTGTGCATTTTTTTCATCAACGTAGTCTTGGGGACATTTGTGATTTTTTAGAGTCACTCGTCTAGAAACGATTTTAAAGTAGATACATGGTTTTGTGACCATTATGGCTATCTTTGGGCTATAGCTAAGAAACGTAGTATGCATCAATGACCCAATGACTTCCAACAGTGGAAGTCTCACTTAACTTCACAACGTTGTCAACCATGTCAAAAATAGATTGTCATTTGAAAAATGGGCTTTTATGATTAATTGTTGATTGTTAGTTGTTTGAAAATATGATGTTTTAAACACGTGCTTGTCATTTGTTTGCAATATGTATCATTATATATAGCCTTTGACTTCTCTCTATCTCTGACCATAAAATCAACAATCATAGGGACCCAACAAAATATCGTAGCGTCCGCGCTTGAACCATATAAAGCGAGGCAGTATACAGTCTGATTATCCATTGTTGACGCGTCCTCTTATGAATCTTTCTTCAAGTCTAGCAAAGCTGAACGACGTTTACCTGACTTTACACCCTGTCAGGCAAAGCCTGATTCACATGCCTGAAGTGATATAGATATTCAGAATGTTGAAAGTGACCAAAGACCTGATATAAGAGCCATTCAGAGAGGAAACCATCAAAGAGCAAGAGTGGACGGAGACGTAGAGACTTCAAAAGCAAAGAGAACTACAGCAGAAGCAGGATGCGGCCAAATGATTTGTAGACTGCAGTGTGGGCTCGAAAGAGTTCTCATACTCTTTCCGAAGAAACAGACACATCCTGTTGGAAAGCCTGTTGCCAGATGTGGACGCAATCTTAGACGATAAATTATTGCCATAAACCCCGTCCAAAAAACAGACCTGTTCGAGGCTTCCTCAATACTCTAGAAAAGACATACTAGTCCAATTGCCAGAACATGTGTGCTTTTTTGTTTGTAAGTTAAAAAAAAAACGTGTGTCTATAAGCACTTCTGTTCTTTGCTGTATGTCCAAACAAGCGTGTCAATAAGGACTTAGTTTCCCTTCCTTGTCAACAAGTATGTATGTGTCCATGTTTGTAGTTAGTGATTGTAAGTAATACCGTGAGCGCTTCGTTTAGCTCCGCGAATTTCAACGATTTTTTGGTGATGATATGGGCAATGCAAGTTTTAGTGTATGGGGATGTTTTCTTTCGAGCTGGTGCCTCACACATTTAAAGGCAAGCGTTCCTCAGTCTGGTTACTGAACTCAGCTAACTCAAACGTCATACAGCAACTACAAGACAACTTAAAAATAATAGGTCGATAGGCGGATAAATGGGGTTTCAACGATTCCAACATCAAGGCAGAAGCCATCATGTTCTCATCACGAGGACAAATGCGCATAGAATACCTATAAATACACATCCAAAATAAATTAATAATGTTCTTAAGGAAATCATATTCCAAGGGAAGCACCTAGATAAAAATATAACCTGGAAAAATCACATTGAAGAGGTCACCAGAAAGTGCAAATTCCATCTTAATTTCCTTCGAAACCTCAAAGGCACCACCTGGGAAACCAACCATGAAACATTGATGATACTTTAGAAATCCCTAATAGGATCGACAGCTGATTATGCATGCCAAGTATATGCGTCATTGTGCCCAACAACCATAGCAAAACTCAACTCCATAGAACACAAAGCCCTAATGTTCTGCACTGGTGCTATTAAGCAAACCTTCCTCGAAGACATACAAATACTCATAGGGAGTCCCCCACTACAATCGAGAAGGGAGGAAAACATACTAAGATATGCCGCACGGATATCAGCCAACAGACCATGTCACCCCACCAGGAACATAATCCTGGAATGCAACATCAACTTAACACGGGAAACCGGTCCCCCAACCTCCACGTGGACATAACATTAAAAAACTAATTAAAGAATTCAATCTACCTGAACTCCAAGCTGATCAACACAAATGCCCTGATACAACACCTTGAACAGGGCACAACCCTATGTGCGAAACAACCGCCACCACGTACGTATCCAAACACGACCAGGAATACAGCATCAGAGCTAAAATGCTAATCAAACTTTAATCACAATTTGTAGGATACACACAGATCTACACAGATGGCTCCAAATCTACAAACCCAAATAAAACTTCAGCGCCAGTAACAATGCCAGCACAGAACCAACAATTTGTAGCCACACTACTGGACAATCGCTCCCTATACACAGCCGAATTCTGAACCATCATACTGTTACGTATATTTAATATAAGTCATTTATATTTATTTTTATTGTTTGTTTGTTAGATTTAAATTTGGAATTTTAAGTATTAAGATTCGTTCATTGAAGGGGTGTGTGTGTGTGTGTGTGACCAGAACTTTTACAGAGTAAACACCAGATGTTGACCTCATTTCTGACCTGGCTTCAGAGTTGTAAACAAGCTCTTAAAATGATTGGTTGGTTCTAAGGACAAAATGGAGTTTTGTATAAACATCTTTCTATTTTAGTTGGGTCATACGCTGGGTACGTGAGTTTTTGAAAGCAAATTTGTTCTTATAGTTTCTAGAAGATCACGTGACCTCTTGTTTACGTAAAAAAACAGATATAAAAACTATGTTTTGGAAGCGAGTTATTCGTAGGAGGGCTCTACACTCTCAGATATTCACGAGCAACAGATTATTGTGCCCCAGGGCAGTATGTTATCGCTTTTTAATATCAAAACTAATAGCATCGCTAAGTATTTGGCTTCTGGTGTGTATTGGTCGTTATATGTTGATGATTGTCTAATATGTTATTGATCAAAGCACATGCATACGATTGAAAGACAACTACAACAAAATATCAATAAGATTCAAAATTGGGCTAGTACTAACGATTTTAAATTCTTGAAGTCTAAAACATTATGCATGCATTTCTTTTAGTTGCGAATACATCATGATGACTCTAATCACACGCTGGACCGAACACCTATTCCAGTTGTTGAGGAACCAAAGGTTTTGGGTATTATCTTTGACAGAAAGCTGATTTTTATTCCACACATCAACAACTTGAAAGATACATGCTTAAAATCGTTAGATCTAAAGTAGTAGCGCACACTACATGGGTTGCTGTTAGAAAAGTCTTCCTCAATTTATATAGAACTTTTATCAACTCCAAACTAGACTCTGGTTTATTTGTTTATGGTTCAGATAGGAAATCATATTTGAACATGCGTGACCCAATTTATCATCACGGAATAAGACCCGCCCTGGAGGACATCCCCATGTGACAGCCTTCTCGCTGAAGGGAACGAATGACCTTTATCACATCGTATAGAAATGCTTTCTGAACAGTTTGATCTCAAACTAAAATCAAACTCCCTGAAAATTGGAAAATTTTCAACCCAAATACAAATGTTTATACGAAATTAACCAAAGGTCAAACCATCATTTGACATCATAATATCATCAACCCTTGACAGTAACAAAATGGATCTTTCTACATTTCAGTAAACGCTTGTCTCTGAAACACCTCCATGGTTCCTTAAGCAACCAAAAGTACGCTTTACGTTCCACGATGGGAAACAATATGATACAATCCCTTCCAAGTGCCAGAGCTCTTAACATGAAAATCTCATCGAATTTAGAAACTAAACTAAACTAGTCGTTGTACTGACGGGACAAAGGATGAGGAAAAAGGCTATTGCAGTCTTAGTGGCAAACACGCAACAAAGTTTCATTTGCCAAATGGTGCGTCAATGCTTTCAGCCGACATCACTGCTATAGACCTTGCTCTAAAATATATCGAAAACAAACGTATTTTAAACAGCATTATCTTTTCTCACTCACAATGAGTGCTCCAGTTACTACACAAATAGAAAACTGGAGACTCCATTATTAACCAATCTCCTCGTCAAAAATACGGTAGTTAGTGCCTCGTACAATATAGTATACTGTTGGTTACCTAGCCATATTGGTATTTCAGGTAACTAAAAAGCAGATCGCGCTGCTAAAATGACCCTATCTCAAGAACAATCTGATATTAAAATACCATTTACGGATTTTAAACCTAGTATCAAAGAGTCGTTACGCCAGAAGTGGCAGGCATCGCGGAATGATGCAATTAATAACAAACTTCACGTCTCAAGCCAACTCTAGTAGAATTGACTCCCTCCTACAGACCCATCTGCAGAGAGGAGGTAGTCATTGCAGGAATTAGAATTGGTCATACATATAATCCATCCCCACATACTAAAAAGTGAAGATATACCAGAGTGCGTTACTTGCAATGAACCATGCACAGTTAAGCACTTGATGACAGTGTTTCGACCTGCAACCTACGCGTGATAAGTACTAAAATGTACATGACACGAAGGAACCTTTTTGACGCTATATATATATATATATATATATATATATATATATATATATCACTTGTATTTTAGATTTCCTGAAGGAAGTAAATCTTTATTTTAAACTGTAACTCGTATGCCATCACCTAGATCACTTTTATCGAATGTAAATACCTTTCCTTATTTTCAACATCTTTTCATCTGCTTCATTAATATACATCATTTTCCATCCCGGTTGATCGGGGAGCTTCATATTCTACTGTTACCATCTGTCTATTTTCTTTTGGTTTATGATGTCTCTGGTCGATTTTAAACCTTTGACCATTTTTAAACATATATATAAAATATTGTATGGCTCTAAAAAACCTAATGGTGCTGGTGAACCGTTAAAATTCAATCAATCAATCAATCAATCAATCAATCAATCAATCAATCAATCAATCAATCAATCAATCAATCAATCAATCAATCAATCAATCAATCAATCCATCAATCAATCAATACATCAATCCATCCATCCATCAATCAATCAATACATCAATCAATCAATACATCAATCAATCAATCAGCCTAATCATCCATACGAAACAGGTGTAGCCTCACTTTCTTATCATTGCGATTATATTTCAAAAACTACTGACCATAAATAATATCTGAACAATTGAACTTTAAGTTAATGTAGTTACTAAGTAATTACATTAACATAGGCACCAAGGTTCAAATCTAATTAATTGAACAAGTTGCTAATCTTTTCAGTTTTTAAAATTCAGAAGTGGCATGCAACTTAATTTAAGATCAGTCTATAAACAATATGTTGGGATGATATATGACAATGTCAATATATGATCAGACGAAAACAGATGCATTTCTTTACTTGGTCTCAATCGACTTTAAAGAAAATTCGCACATAATTTCATTTATCTTGATGTTTTAAAGTATTTAACTGTCGATGATATGTATTTCTATAATGGATAAATACGTTTCTCAGTAACGATACGGCCTGTGTCGCGAATAACTGTACTAGAGACCTTTTAATCTTTAAAGAGATTAAATCTCCACAAAGATTGTGTGTATGCGTTGTAATAAGTTGTCAGACAGAGAGAATAATCTTTACGAACCTAGCAAATATGGAGGGTCATGAACTGGTACTTGTATTAGCGTTTGAGTGATTTTAGAAGAAATTAAGTCCCTGGCCTTTCTACGAAAGCGATGTTTGGTGCGCCAATGAACACAATTTTCGTTTCAAGTGTCTGGAGCACATGTTAGGTTAAAGCTACAATCGCAAGAGCACAAACTTACTAAATTTTGAATCTAGACTAATCATAATTGTAGAAACTTTATCATCTGATTACAAGGTGTAATTTTAGTGTCTTAATGTGACAACTTAAACGTATAACCACCAACTAACCCCCATATATATATATATATATATATATATATATATATATATATATATATATATATATATATATATATACATACATACACACATATTTTATGAGACATTTAAATTGCTGTATAAAAGGAGTAGAAATTATGTAGCAATACAATTGTTGTCACGATCCGGATGTTTTCATTATCAACCATGGTCATCCTCGAGATCAATTTCCAGTTCCTAGACAAGTCAATTTTCAGCGAAGGGACGGATGAATAACTACACATGTATGTATATAGAAGGTAGATTTTGCAGGTGGCCAAGGGATATAATTCTTAACCCTACCGTTATTTATGGAAGTATCCGGGAGTAACCAAATAAGAGCAGTGACGTCACTCTATTTGCGAAACATAGACTTTCCTAAATTGTACAACGCAGCAACGGCTCTGAGAAATTCCTTGCCTGCCTCCATTTGCTGAAGTCGTGGCCATGCTATTGGTGAGCGTGTGTAACTAAGTTCTAATGTGCATAAGTTGTGTCTAAAACATGTTGTTTTTCAAACTATGCCCTCACTGAAATAATGTGGCTCTTTATAAAAGTAGTGTTTTAAAAACGTCCATACTTTACCTGCTTAAAAGACGGTTCCTATGCATTTTGAATAATACATGCATCTTAGAAGTGAGAATTATATTCCAAATTATTTGTCTTTTTCGTTTGAGCGTTGCACTGAAATAAGATGCAGTCACTTCCGTGGAGCTTTCCAGATCTGAATTGTAGTCGATTACAATGCAATCGGACTTTTCTCCTTCAGAATTACAGAAAGGGACCTGCTCGATTATGTCAAATACCTGTTTAAAATTCACACTGAAGATTTGTTCAGTTATATGAATTAGTAGAGAATTGTTTAATTGAGTAATATAACTTGGTCCTATTAGGGATTGCCAGTCTTAAAACCGACACCCAATGACAGTAAAGAAAAGCACATCTAACATCATACAAACTCATTTTGACAGATATCGTACACATACGCGCACACTGTAATGCAGCCATTCGGTAGTGAAAATGGGATTCATAGATCCGGACCTCCTGGTTCATATTTCATTAGTTGAGTCAGAAACCGACTGTACTAATATAGGATTAAAAATGATGTAGTTAAGGCCTTTGGTAAATATCTAATTATGCTAACAGTTCTAAAGATTTGGCGACTATTTTGTGAAAATGATGCCAATAGCTCATTATTATTATAATTAAATCATCATCATCATCATCATCTTCATCATTTATTATTATTATTATTATTATTATTATTATTATTATTATTATTATTATTATTATTATTATTATTTATATTATGACAGTTATACTTTTCCATAACACAATCTTCAAATAACTGTAATGTTTATATAACAAAATTCCTCCGTCATTTACCTAATTATTATTATTATTATTATTATTATTATTATTATTATTAGTATTGTGGTGGTGGTGGCGTTTGTGCTGGAGCTGGTGGTTATATAATACGTCTTTTAATATTATTGGCTATGTTAACCTTCTTAAAATGCAACATCATTATTACATATATATTCCATAAAGATATATATCGGTTCAACATTGCTGTTTCTACATTGATAACCACAATGTATTACACTGTAACAGGCATTGCAAATACTTTCATGGTCACGTAGTCTAAACTATTGCCTTTTGCTGTCGTTAGATGTCGAATGAGTAATATAAAACGTATTGTCGTCTGCTTTTAATCGGTAAACGTTTAAATTATTGAACCAATCCTTTGGTGCTATTATGGGATGTAGTGTTGTAAGGTTCCAATCAGAACTGATTCTTGAGTTGACCTATGCATCTTTTTGTGATAGTAAATTACAATGATATCGTTTAATAGGTTATATCCATGTTCAACTAAATATGTTAATCCCCGTTGTGTTTTCCATTTCTTTGTAGAATGCATCAAGATAAAAAGTTGGTGACTGTTGAGTACACGTCGGGGGAGCCCGTGTTAAGGTCGCTGACTTGTTTAAAAGTAAACTTTCAACTGAAGCACGCAATAATAAAAGAGATACGGTGGTATTATATTACCGCTTTTAAACCTACATAAATTAAATCCCAAAGATGTGATATCCAACAATGTTTCCACTCTTAGTGTGTACGTCATCCATACAAAGAACTGTACTTATAATAACAATAGGGAAACATGTAAATTTCTACATTTTTATACTTTTACCCTCCAGATCTAAGGTGGACTTAACTTGAGTAGTTATCTATTCATTCTATATTGTATTCATGATGATACTCAAAATAAGATGCAACAATCGCTTTTGTAGAAAGACTGAGGAACGCACAATATCAATAATGTAAGTTGTTTTGGTCTTCGTTGGCAATCGCACGTCAAAACCTTTAAAAACCTTTTAACTATGGTTTTATTTTCTGCATACTGCATAAGTGTATTCAGTAATCTACATTAATAGGATATTTAATTATATTAAAACACTGCTAGACCAATTGCAACTGACATTTTGCAGTTATCGATACAGCGCACATTTTAAACCAAATACTATACTATCATACGAGACAGACTCACTCGTATTAAATAAACACAACGAATAAGGGAACAAGTTGCTTCCAACAACGAAATACGTCCTTTGTTCTAAAATATCCTTAAAGTGCATGCATTTTTAGGGTATTGTCCACTGTCATTATGCATGAGTCACAGTAGAATACCATTTCTTTTTATATACTTTGCAGATGTCTATATTAGTCGTATGACTTAACAATGTATATACTAATGATTGCATTGTTTCTCCACATGTCTAGTTGTGTGAGCTTGGACATAAGAGGCCAGATGTTCATTATCGTGTACCCGTCATCGTCCTCAATAAATCTACGCTTGATAGTGTGGCAACATGAAGTTTCCTTTGTGGACGTGTGGATTTGTAGTAGACACAATCTTTACTCATATATATAAGAGAAAGAATCACATTATCGTAAACTTAATGACAGAATAGATAATGTTGACATTCAATATGGCTTATTTGGACATCAATACAATATAAAGATCGTAAAGTTTTGGCCAGAATTTCACTCATCTCTTCGTCTGATGGCGAAAACAATTTGGACGACGATAAATATTGAACTTCTGCAATGCATGCGTTGGATCTTAGGTTTTATAACACACGATAATTGTTGTTAGAGTAGAACAAATTCAAGAGGAAAAAAAAACCCAGAGGTAAATAGCTCATAGAAAAATGTCAATCAGAGTCTGTATTTCATTTAGACTATAAGAAACAGCAGCTGGTTGGAGTATATTTTAGAATATAAACAATACCAAACTAATTATATCAGACAATCAGACAATCACAATATTGACCAAAACGTACTCGAACTGTTTCAGTGGAATCTTGTATTACACTGCAGTTTAATAGATTTGCAAGTGAAAGCTTCAAAAATGGTTGGTCGCAAGAAACGTGTCTGGTGTGAATATGATCTGTGTGCTAGGTAGGATTCAGTTGCCAAAACCTTTCAAATGGTTATCAGCTAAACTGATATCAGTAAGTTTCTGCGTTATTCAAATATATATTGATACTGAGGAAAATAACAAGCATACGCAATATTTAACAGCGGGATGGCTTTTATTGATAAAGTTCGTAGGTTTTATATAAAAGATTTATAACGTCGTTTCCTGCAGTTCCATCATACAGAAAAAATCTAAACAATGTTTCAATGCCTATGTACATTGCGTTTCGAAACCATTCCTTTTGTGCAATGCGAAGCCCCCACCCCTCCAAAACACCAAAATAAAGCAAGTAGTAAAAACTGCTAAGTTGGTCTTTTGAAACTATGTATTGCATACACGTTCTTTTTTTCTCTTCACTTAATTAATCGGTCCAAAGATTATGCACTTGTCAAGGTAGCATTGATTGAACTAAACTCTTGTGAAATCTATTTCGAGTGAAAATAGTTCTTTCGTTCAAAAAGAGCCTTCATATGTGTTGTCGATATCCTTCTTTACAAATTCGTTGAGAAGGTTTTAAATTTTCATCTGAAAATGGTGAAAAGATTTAATGCAGCAACGTGCAGTTCAAGAACCAATACCAATAAGACAGCTTAAAGACATATCATGCAGTTGACATATTCCGTATCTCCCCATTTTTCTACTGAAGCAATTATTTTAACAATTGCTCTTCCAAAAATCATAACGATTGTTCCAATTTGCAATAGTTTCACAACGTTGAACTCCCCGAAGTTTTCTCCAAGTTTTGTAAGCGCGTCCAGTTTATTAGTTTAATCAAATAGATGCAAAAGAACCTAACTGGTGCGAAATCTATGGTGAGTGAAAACAGCTCTTGCTGCGTGCACAAGGTACCTTCACATCTGTTGTTGATACTCGTCTATGTGAATTTATTGACAATGATTTCAAACGTGCATCTGAAAATGGTGCCACTAATTAATATAGCAACGTCAAGTTGAAACACCAGTACCAATAATATAACTTAAAGACATATAATATATATTCCATATCTTCCATTGCACCTAATGAAGCAGTTATTACAATAATTCCGTCATAAAGATTGTTCCAGTTTCATGCAAGCGTTTCCAGGCTGTTAGCTTGGTCTGGCAGAGGTTAACGAATCTTTCAAAAGGGCAAGAAAGAATATCTGCAAACACGATATACTTGCAACATTTATATTCATAGTCTAATTCTGCAATGATCCAGAAGTTCGTTACGTTTGGTTGGTAGATCGAGATGAATATTGGAACCAAATGGGCTGTAAATGAAATACTTGGTCTACCAATCCATCTCAAAAGCTTCAAAGAACGTGACTTAAGCACATGGATGATGACTTTTAGAGTAACATGATATATACAATGTACTGTACCTTTTAATTAATAAGTCACAATCAACATCTCGAAAAAGGCAAACTCGAGGGGTCTCTTGAATTTTCTCACTGATGAGAAATGTTCACTTGCACAGTTAATAATACAATAACGGAATGCGACCAAATAATCTACCAAAAATAATAGTGATTGTGATAAAGCTGTGAGTGAGGGAAATTATACAAAATTAATTCGTGCGAAAATCAATATAGATGTCCGGAGACTAATTAGCATGTTCCGAGCATTCTGCACAAGAAAACAAGTTGTAAAGTCATCCCAAAGAGATGCTATATATTAGACGATATAATCTCACCCAAGACGATATGATCTTGGCGTCATGCAAACGTCACATTATGCTGATCTTTATGAAAAACACCTCAATCCCCTTGAAAAAACAAATATTTGACGAATTATATGTTGTTTCTGGTGGCACAAATAATTTGGAAACTCAGATATAAATATGGATAAAAAAAACAATTTATGCAATACATGCATTGAATCTGAGGTTTTATAACACATTTTCTTAAACATAAATACAGTGGTGGAAAAACACAACAAATGTGCATAGCCCATACATGTAGACAAATAAAAATATTACGAATAAGACAAATTAACTGGTTGGAATTATATTATGGACAATAAACAATAACAGAGCAATTCATTTAGACAACTATTTATATTTAAAAGACAGTGGATGTTACACAAAGACAGGCCACAACTTTTATAATTAATTGTTGTTCTTTACTTGTTTAATTTTGAATGCAAAGAATATATTATATATTTGCAAGGATTATCAACTATACACGTGAAGTTATGCACCTATAAACGCTTATGATTAGATTGGTACAAATTTTAAATATCGAATGACACAGTGAACATAATATTAGCACTCCTGCGTTTAACAAGATGAGAAAATCCTACCAAGACTATTGGCAAATGTGATTAAGATGAGAGTGATGGAAATTATACCAATTCAGTCATACGAGAATCAATTTAAGGGATCAGCCACTAATGAGCTTGTTCCGTGCATCCTGCACAAGAAAACAGATGGTTGATGATGGGTAACGAAATAATTCATTTCGAAGAAATGTTGTTTTGTGACAATTTATAAACTTTGGCACATACATGCGAAAATCTATGCTGAACTGTATGACAGTATGGTTACAGTTGTTAAATCCCCAGTCTCCTCGACGATATCAGATATACAATATTGATACATGAACATAATTGCAAAGCTCATTAGATTTTGTGTATGCAGGACTCACTTTTGCTTCTGCTGGCGAACACAGCTTTGACACTTAAATATATAAATAATGACACAACTGAGTTTCTGCAAATACATGCATTTGATTTTAGTATTTACAGCAGCAAGATGATTGTTCATAATGATAAACAAATACAGTGGTGAAAAACCATACAAATTTAAATAGCTCATGGACTGGAACATAAACAAATATAAATTTGAGTCTGTATTTCAGTTATAAAATAACTTACTTAATTCAGATATATAGGTTTTTGTTCTTATATATTCTAGATAATATTGATATGAAACAAAGTATATTCCCTCTTAATGTATATTGATAGTTTTGTATTCGAAATTTTAAAACAGTAGAATCAAATCTCGTAAATAGATCCTAGTCGACATTTTCAGACAATAATAACTACATGTGATAAAGTACTGACCAATAAGAAGTTGCAAAATCATTGACTTAAATATGCATGAAAACAAAATTGGTCCGACCATGTACAAACCTGTAATAAGCACTACGCAAACTCTTTTCTGTCATGATGGTCACTGACGACATTGTATGCGAACTATTTCATGGTGGTGAATTTGAGTCTGTATTTCAGTTATAAAATAACTTAATTTATAAAATCCGATGTATAGGTCTATACTACAGTTTAATGGCTATAAATCACTTAGATTCAATAGTGATTTATCGTACGATAAAGCAAGGTGCTATATGCAGATCAAAACTGAACCATATTAGTAGTTAGCAGCGCTAGTTAGCATGAAATAAAATACATATGTTTATTGCTATTGAAAGTTGATTCAGTGTTTTAAAAGGTGGTCACAAAAATAACTGTAATTCCTCTTCATCTCTATCATTGTATCCAATGGGACATTTTGCTGTTTATGCCAAAAAAAACCACATTTATCCCGTGATATCGTTTCCTATTGTGATTAGCAATGGACAGATCAAATCGTGCATAATAATGGAATGATCTATGTTTGAATGTTACATACCTGAATGCATGGAACATTATAATTGTGGAAGTTAAACGTATCAAGACAACTCACCTTGTAACTCAAGACCTCTAATGGATGTATAACTGTTTAAATGCAGTGTGATATATATTACAACATGAATTATATTCAATTGATATTCTCTTATTTTCATCTTTCCCGATTTCGTTCGATTTTTATTATGTACTTAATATCGTTTTGTTTTCCAGATTATATGCTATATTTTACTCTTAATATGTCAATGATGTCTTGATAGTATATTACATTCTATAAATTCTTAAACATAATTAGAGTGCTTCCGATTGCAAACTGTCTCGAGCTTTTTTGATTGATTTGGTCAGGTAATTACATTTGCGTAACAACTAACATGTTTAAATACATTATTGGCCACAGTTGATTTGTCCGTTGATCTGAAATTCATCGGCTGTCAAATCTTTACAAAACGAAATTAGATTGTCATCACTAATTGACATGATAAATGTATTTTATTTGACCAGAATCGTTTTCACATCCAAATCGTATTCAAGTAAATTATACATAAATGGCATACTATTTGGTAGATTGTTATTTAACACATTAGATATGCAAGAACCATGTTGTTTCCTTTGAAAAAATCATGTTCTCTTTTTTTTCTAGTTCTAACAGCTACTTTTTCTTTAGTATTGACATATAACACGTCATACTCCTGAATTGCATTTTAGCAGCAGCTATCCGTCGCAATTCTTGATGAATAGCGTTTTAAATGTAGTAAAAATATTCATAAAATCTAATTGATGGAATCAGTAGCCTGTAGTGTTGTTTTATGGTAAAGACACAGTCATAACGGTATAATGGTATCGATTTTGTTGTTTGTATTGTCCAAATTTGCAATGTATTACAAAACAGAATTTGGTTGATTTTAATATGTTTTACATCATCTTCTGGTTTTCTATTGTGTCCATTCCAACATCTACTGCAATCAAGCACAAGTTTGTATTTCATTTGTATTTTGTCTTTGTTTTTCCATTAGGATGATATTGATCGCTGACTTTAGGAAATATTGTTAGAGTATCTACAAGTGTGTGTTTTACCTTTTTCCATTAGGATGATATTGATCGCTGAATTTAGGAAATATTGTCAGAGTATCTACAGGTGTGTGTTTTACCTTTTTCCATTAAGATGATATTGATCGCTGAATTTAGGAAATATTGTTAGAGTATCTACAGGTGTGTGTTTTACCTTTTACCGTAGTTTTAACTGGTCTGTTAAGCTTTTCTACAGGTTATATGCTTTAAATTCATTTTCAAATTTTTTTATGTCTTGAATGGTTTAGAGGCGTTTGTCAAGCAAGTATTTTTTATTTCTCAACAATATTTCTTTGAAATATAACCAGGTGATCTCTGGATAGGATTTTAAAAAGATTTTATTGTATGCAGAGGTTTTGTATTGTTACTACTTTGCACATTTAGGTAGATTTTGTATATTCGTTTATCTCATCTGGTACATATTTGTAGAAAGCTTTATTCGACACAGTATAGTTTAAAATAAAACACTTTTAAAAATCTATTCTAGATCTACAATGTTTTGTAAAAAGAAATATAAGTATGTAGTTAAGTAAACATGTTTTGATCTTTACTTTCTATTTTTGTCATGCTCGTGATTCATTTGTTAGTAATTTGCTATGACGTCAACATAAAAAATGAGCACTAAATAAACTGCCCGTATAATCTATTATTATATGTTAGATAGAGAACTCAAGAATCAAACGTATTTATAGTTGGCAGGATTATCTTACTTTTTTATCGCTTGTTTGACTGAAAGATGGGTAAATAATGAAATTATTCGAATAAAATTCATCATGTTAGTAGAAAAGTCTTTAAAACATAATTGGTAATGAAGTATTTCAAAAACTCACAAAACAACAAACCAATGGGTCAAAATATTAGGTGGCTATTATAGTTTGCGAGATTCAACATAATGGAGAAACGGCTAATTAGCGTGTTCCGTGAATCAACATAACGGACAAACGGCTAATTAGCGTGTTCCGTGAATCAACATAATGGACAAACGGCTAATTAGCGTGTTCCGTGAATCATGCAGAAGAAAACAGGAGGCATTAGGAGGGTTAGAAGAAATGTTGATTTGTGAAAATATGCAATCTTGGTACGTACAGGCATAACGTTATGCTGAACTGTATTACAGTATAGTTGCAGTTGTAAATTTCTCAGTCTCCTCAAAAAATAAAATATACAATACTCCTACAGTAACATAATTGCAAAGTTTCTTTTAGATATAGTGCAGCTAGGCCTGTCCTTTGCTTCTACTAGGGACTATTATACAGATAAATGACATTACAACTGAGTTTCTGCAATACATGAATTAGATCTTAGGTCCAACAGCAGCGCCAGTGCTAGGCATTTTGGTGCCCTAGGCGAGATAAGATATCTGGCGCCCCCCCTTCCACTCACGCCCTTACCCACCCGCCCATCATGAAATAAACCCTTAGCCTAGCGCCCTATTCGATTGCCTAGTTCGCCTAGCGGAAGCCTAGTTCGCCATGTCCAACAGCACAACATAATTGTTGTTAAAGATAAACAGTGGTGAGAAAACATAAACAGATCATGTAATTTGACATAGACAAATGTAGTTTCTAGTCTATATTCCAGTAATAAAATAACAATTCATTTAGATAATCGGGTATATATGTTTTTATTTTTAAAGATTCTTAATCATATTGATGAATATATTACTAGTTTTGTATTCGAAAATCAACTCACGTAAATAGATTCAGTTCGACAATGTCGGGCAGCATTAACTATATGTGTAAAATTACTGACCAATATACAGTTGAAAAAGCATTAACATAGGTATAGATGAAATAGGAATATGGTCAGACTACGTACAAACCTGTTTAAAAATGCTAAGATTCAAGACTTGTTTATTGTCAGACAGAGGAAAGAGAGATATGAAATCATGTACTGTTATTTGTCGCCTAGGAGGAAACCAGTTGTCGAAACGGTTTAACCAGAACCGCTGATCTTAGTAACAGACTTCTTAAGCTGAATGTTCTAAAAAATTTCTTGTGGCATAGTTCTGATTTTGAATACATATATGTCGTCATCAAACAGTGATTCCTGTATTTGATCATAATCGTGAATCCTTTGTATTTGAATCCGGGATTTAATCCTCGAACAGTATTAGATGTTTTCAAAGCAAAGCATGAACTATGAGATAATGGCGATGTTATAGACTTTAAATTTAATTTAATTTTTCGTGCTTAATAAAATAATTGAAGTAACATTTGTTAAGCTTAAGCAATCATTATATGAGACTATAAGTTAAGACAAAATCATGCAAAATACTTAATGATACATTCTTGGAAGTAATGCGTTATTGCCTTTAATAACATAATGCCATGAATGCCACGGGTAATGCGAATAATGCACTTATCATTATTCGAATGACTAGAGTTTAAATATCGCTGTTCAATTTGAATAATACATAACTGTCGGTATTATACAGGTCATGAAACATACAAATTTACATCCTATTTCGTTATTAAATTAAAAATGATGACTTAGAAAGTCATTAGTGTTTTAGATGGAGAGATAAAATCTAATTTGAATGTTCTTAACAGATTCTGAACGAGTGACAAAAGCGAATATACACTTTATTTTGCAGTACAACCTCACATGTCAACAAAAGTGAGCAATTTTAGTATAAAGTGGCTGCAGTTAGGATGACATAGAAATACATATGTTCATTGCTATTGATAGTTTATTAAATGTGTCAAAAAAGGATCACTAAAATAAATAATTCCTGATGCATCTCTGTCTATGTATCCATTGGGATATTTTGTGGTTTATGACAAGAAGACGTGCATTTCTCCAGTGACATAATTTCCTCTGGTCATTGGGAATAGAAATATCGTACACAACTCGTACACAAATAATAGAATGATCTATGTTCGAATGTTTCATACCTGTACGTTTGGACAATTATAGCCAAGGAGTTAAACATTGTTAAGAACACCCACCTTCTAACTCGAAACACCTAATAGATCCATAAATGTGTTTAAATGCAGTGTGATTTATATTACAACATAAATTAGTTATTTTAAGTTGTTCATCTATCTTGCATGTTCCTTTCATATAATTTCTCATATTATTGTAAGCATACAAAATGTATTCACTTTCCCATCTCTTATGTTCATTAATAACCGTTATCGTTATATTTGTTTTAAATATTTTGTTTTCCAGATAATATGCCTTATTGTGCTCTTTAATATGGCAAAGTTGTTTTTATAATATATTATATTCTACACATTCGTAAATAACTAGAATGCTTCTTTGATTGCATTTGATACATGTTTTTGCATTTGCTACCATGCTTAAATTTATTAGTGACCACATCTGTTTTTTCTAATTTTGTTCATTTTTCTAAAAACCATTGCCTGTAAAATATTTACGAAAAAAAATAGAGTTCACCATTGATATGTTATGAGACTAAAACCGTTTTCCCTGCTACTTTGACAACTACATCCAAATAATATTGAAATTAATTATATAATTACATAAATGGCGGAATATGAGCAAGAAAGGTATAACACATTATATATGCAGGTGACCTGCATGTTTCTTTCAAGTGATCACTTTCTGTTATTTTGTATTTCTAAGAACTGCTCTTTAATAATCACCTTTTCTCACGCATGACAGATCACACATTTTGATTCTGAATTGAATTTTGGTATCAGCTATTTGTTACAGGTATTGAATAGATTTTGGAATTAACTAAATTTAACTCACTTATCTTCTGGCTTATGCTTATTTTGTCTTTGTTTATACATAATAATGATATTGATCTCGCTTTGCAGGAAATATTGTTAAACTATATCTACAAGTCTGTGTCGTGCCCATGTCCGTAGTTGTAACTGGTCGGTTAAGCCTTTCATCTGGTTCTTGTGTTTTAAATTCATTTTCAAATGTTTTGACATATGTTTATATTTTTATAAATATGGTTTTTATTTTGTACATGTAGGCAGATTTTGTATTCTCCTTTATCTCATCTGGTTAATGTATGTGTAAATGTCTATTCAACTTATTGCGCTATGACAAAAACATGTTTTAAGTTCTGTATCTACATATTGTTGTAACAAATTATGAATGTAGTTCAATAAATTTCTTAAAATTTACATTTTATTTTTGTGATGTTCTTGATGCATTTTATAGTATTGTTCTGTGGAGTCAACATACAAAATGATCACTAATTATCTGCTCATATAATCAACTATTATCAGTTCAACAGAGAAATTAAGGTGAAAGCTTGCAGATCCAAACGATTCATTGATTCACCTTTTGCAGTCAATATATACTCTTATTAATCTATTTATCTTTAGGAATGAAAGCATATTGAGTTTGATGCAGTTCTTAGGTTTCTGGCCATCGTACATGAGTATGACTGCAATAGAATGGCAGATAACACAATAATTGTATTAATTCAGACAAACCGAACGTTTGACAGCTTAGCCTACTATAGTCAAGGCATATACCATACACATCAAATATCATGACCTCGATTACTATTCGATACATAGTAGCTTGGCTTGCATCTGTTATGGATCATCTAGGGTAAGACTTCTTTTTAGTATTCATACTAACTATTAAATCAGTTTCACAATAATATATAACTCGTCTGCCGGTCAAAAGAAATCACCCTGTTCACGGCCTCGATTGATTAAAAGTTCGAAGTGTTTTCTAAAATATAGTCAACGTCTTTAGTAAGCAAACTTCTTCTAGCAAAGAAATTAATATTTAGGAATCAGAAGTCCTAAGGCGGCCACAAAGGTTTACATGGTCAACTGAAATGTTTCAAGGTGGAACATCACCGTTACAACTTTATTTGACTGCGATATTACATTATTCGAGAACTGCAGGGCTAAGAAGTGGACGCGAATACATACATAGTTTTAGATATATATTAGGTTTACTGTAAATTTATTTTGTGCCAACTGTGCAAAAGATTCGAGCAGAGGAGGATGTAAAACTCAGAACGAAGAGAAGGGCTTTTACGGTCCTGGTACTAAGGTGCTGGCATATTGTCCATATTCCTACCCTATATCATATATGTTCAATGAATGAGAAAGAAAAAGTAAAAAATGTATAGCTTGCTCTGTTTTCTATGCGTTTCTTCATCCCAAACCACAAAGAAGATATCACTTTTAAACAAATACATGATTATTAGCCATTTTTGTCATTTAATATAGTTGAAATTATTAAATAAACAACATTATACGTATGGAATAGAAACAAATTGTCAGATATAAAAGTGACCAGATCAATAAACATTTCACACTCTGACATTGCATGCACTCATAGATGATTGTTGACGATGTAAAGTACACCTTTGGTCTGTTTCGTTTTAAATGTACGGAAAACCAAAGGATTATAAAGATTACATAAAGTAATTTAAGTGAAAGCGTACAAAAAAGAAATTTACATATATGACAACGAATGATTTGATTAATATAGTGTATAATGTACTAACAGGCTACTAACTTTGTAGATGTTTTAGTTACATACGGTATATTGGAAGATCAGTTATTAAACGAATATATATATATATATATATATATATATATATATATATATATATATATATATATATATATATAGATATATATATATATATATATATATATATATATATATATATATATATATATATATATATATATATATATATATATATATATATATATATATATATAATTGATTATTTTACGTAAACGTGACCATTGCAAAATAATGCTTCACCGTGGCTTTGGAATAATATTACCTTCAGATGCGAAGTGACGACAAACGCCGTACTGGCGTGAATCTGTACTGGCGTGAATATTGTGCTAAAATGTTTGTGGTTTATAACTAATATCAAGTTTTCTAAATATCCCAAAATAAATCTTTAAGATAAGTTCTTGTGAAAATTGATGCTGTTTTAGTAGGTATCAAATATAGAGTTAAATAAAATAAGCAGATAAGTGTAAGTTAAATTAAGTGTAAATTTGATTTATCAGTCCCATATAGAGTATTTTGCAACAATCCGACGATTCAACTACATATTCAATGTTGCAAATGAGTGTGTATCGGGTCTTGCAGAAAAAGATTAAGTTCAGCAGAAAGCTTTTGAAATTTGCATATACAGCAGGAAATGGATATTTAATGCCAATATAACAAAGCAGTTCAAAATAAGTCATATTTTATTTTCTAAATGTTCCTCCTTTCATTTAGGAAATCCGTCATTGGGAAATAATTGATTAGCGTTTTTTTATATTAAGAAACGCGTTTTAAGGAGATTGTACATTTTGTTCTGGTAGAAAAAAGAAATACCTCAGCATTACTTCTGTTACTTCTGTGGCATAAACCATCATGAAATGTGATATTATCATTGAATTTACAGTTTTACTATTTTAAAAATATTGATGTACCATTATTAATACAATGAAATGATACTTGGAGTTATAGTCATACGAATATGATGTAACATTTACACACTTAATTAACATGAACACATCTGAATTAGGTCTGTAATAAACGATGTGTAGTGTGTAAGGATGCAATGCATATATGCAGAGGCGGTTCTGTTTCGTTACAGTCTAAACATTGTTTCAAACTAGTTATGTGTAAATAAATGATCGTCAATGCAACAGATCAGGCATTTACGCATGAATCGACTTGTTTAACGGTTGCATTATCAACTGCATTCATCATGTAAATATGTGTAGCATTATTAAACAATATTGCAACGATTCTAACTATGTTTTACCCAAATTACAAATATATTCATCAATTAACTCATGTCGCAATATTTCACAAGATACATTTTCCCGGGTCATTCCAAAATACTTTTAACACATTATTGAATACATAATGAGAGAAAAGTGGCTTTCAAAAAGACACACACACACATAAACACACACACACACACACACACACAAACACACACACACACACACACACACACACATATATATATATATATATATATATATATATATATATATATATATATACGTCCCTGGTAATAGTAAGTTTACACATGTATGGAACGGTTCGTGCAATGAATATTGATTTCAATGATATTCAGTATAATGTGTCAAGTATTTGAAATTAGTCATGGGGGACCAAAGCATATTTCGTTCGTCAGATATTAAACACGTTATCCTAAATCAGTAGAATGCATGTCTTAGTCTCTAATTCCTCTGTAAACATTTCCATATCAGCCTTGCAGTCTAAATGCAAGTGTAGTTTAGCAACGTAACTCAGCTGTGCGCATTTTCAAATACTTGAAAGATAATACTTTTTGGGGGGTGTCTTTGCTGTCAGGGTAATTAATTTTACTGGGTTGCCTCTCTGAGTTTGAATAGTTTTCACGTAGAAGCTAAATACCAAATAGAAACCCTTGCACTAGTGGCAGCAGGAACAACGTTTGGATTATTATGCGTGAAAGGAAATTGGATGTTAGACCTCTTATCTCTTATCAAACATTTTTTAGGCGATATGACACATTATATCGAATAGTGTACTTTGAAGGAAACTTGTAGAACACATCGACATTTTGAAAGTCGCAAAAGAAATGTACATGTATGTATTTGTGAAAATGGCCAGGGCCATTGTCAGGTCAGTTTTAATAAAGTAGAAGTGATCATTCCTTACCTTGCAATTATTGATTAATTGATTGATTGATTTTATTTTTAATTTTATCCGTCAGACTGAGTACGGGAGAGGTGCTTTCGTTTCTTGTGCCAAAATGTTGTGTTAAAGCGGACTCAGTAATGCGTACATAATTGTATAATGTGTCGATTTCATAGTAGTTGCTAACGGATGACTGGCATTCATCTTTTATTATGACTTTAGTCAATTAGTGTTAATCTATTTTTATCTCAATTTGCAGACATATATTGCAGGCTACAGCTTCTATTCAATATAGATTAGATAATTAATGAAATACTAACTCATATCTGATATTTAAAAATTGAACACATATTTTCCTTCAATCACCTGTATTTTTATTTCAAACATGTTATGAATTAACATAGATAAAGACAAGTCTAATTTAATTTTAAAATGTATTTTAATGTCTGCATTTGAAACTTCACCAGCGCCTTCTATAATCAGAGATCGTTGAAGTACTCTATATTCCGATGGTGTAGACCGCGCATAGGTTTGAACAGAGGATCCTGTTCAACGACTGCAACTCTCACCACATAGCAGTAGACAAGAAAACACTGCCAAATCTGAAAGACATTAAGACACTGATGACAATTGCATCACCACCACCATCGCCTGCGGTCAAGTCAGACGAGGTGCCACGAATCCCTGAAAAAAAAGAGGTACGATAAGTCTTTCAAACACCGTCAACACCTCCCATTCCTAGTACGATTGCAGCGTTCATATTAAACTCCCCAACGAGGAGACATTGAAGCATGGGTTAAAATGATGATGCTCACGCATCCTTCGACAAAAGTGAAAAAGAAAGAAGTGACAACAGAAGTTAAAAATGAAAAGACGACCAACATTATTCCATCACCGTCCGCACCGCCAACATTAATCTCGATATTTCCTCCCGTGGCACATCGGACACATAAAACCGTTTCCAAGCCACCATTTTGCTCCGTCCAAAGTAGCATCAGCGAACAGTGGGCTAATTAATTAAAAATAGAGAAGGAGAGCATTTACTATGATCCAATCACTACTACATGTTACATTGGTGTTCATAAATTGTCTACTGCTTCCAAAACACGACTGTTTACCTAAAGTATAACGATGGTTAAAAGAACTAAACGTTTTCAGACGTCGCATCCGATTGTTGGGCATCTATCATCAATGGGAAACCGATTTAGTCGATGTCTCGTATTTGGCCACCTATACTCGTGGCTCCAAATATTTGTTTTTTGTCATAGACTTCTTTTCTAAATTTGCCTGGGTCGTGTTACTTACTTCAAAATCAAGCAGTGAGTTAGTGTGAGTCCTCAAACTGGTGTTGAGAAGAAGCTAAAAACACCCATATTGATGCTTGCGTGGTATGGAAATCTGACAAGGTACGCCGATTTAACGACACCGGAGACCATTCCATGATCAAAGATCATCTGTTTCAAGGATAGTTTCCCAAGCGTTTAATCCTTAGTAGCGTGAGCAATGCAACCTTCCACGGAGTCGGCAAGCACATTCCTTTCCAGTTTTATCACTACAACCTATCCCAAGATTGAAGTCAGTCGAGATGGCAAATCCTTGCGTAGCAGGCCCTTCGAATCTAAGTTTGTTGCTAAGAAGAATTACTGGAGATCATACGTGTCCCTATCGATCAGACAGTTAGGAACCAACACCAGTCATAGTATCACAAATGGAGATCATGCAGGAGGCCACACTTTGTTGGCTTTTGATTTCACTTCAGACCAAGCAGAAATGATGTACATTTCTCTGTAAATTCCGACCAGATTCGTGTGTAACTTCAGTTCTCAGCACCTGTACCCTACGAGGTGAACGTCATCTTGTATGCCGAATTCGACAATACGATATAAATAACCAGTTTAAGAGACGTCATTCTAGACTAGAAGCAATGGCAGACTGTAATCCCACTTTAAATGGTGGAGAGTCTTTGGAAATGGAATTAGAGAATACCATGGAAGTAGAAACTCAAGACAAAGACGAAGAGGGCATTGTGATGAGATTCAGATGACCAGAACAATAACAACAATTATTCGTCTGTTTTGCCAAACACCTGGCATAACAAATTACGAAATCGATCAAGAAAGATTTCTATAGATGTCAAAACGATCAACTCAGTCAAATTTAACACTATAAATGTCTGGTGATGAGTAAGTAAGAAAGATTAGACTAGTATCTAGACTACGCTTGGGGTCTCATCTTGGATGAAGCCGTGTTGCATCAGTATTGCGTAATGATTCCTCCCATGCATTGTGTGCTCTAAATTCGTCGCATCAAATCTCTCTTGACACAGAGTACAACGACGGAGTACAACGACGGAGCTGATGGAGATTTTTAGGCAAAATGTCAAGATTGAATTGATGACTATCGTTATGGGTGAAAGAAGAAAAAACAAAAGAAAACAGAAGAAAAAATGGATACCTGGGAGCTTTATTACCGTTTGAACAACAGTTCGTACAATGCGTATTGCAATCCTGTAGTGTGTGCTAAAGATGCACTGCCTTATAGAAAACCTCAAGAACATTAAACGTATGTCATCAACATGGATGACAATTGTCTTCCAAGAACCCACTGGGTAGCCGTCTACTTTCCTAAAGAGGATTATGTGTAGTATTTTGATTTTGATTTGTATGTATTATCACCTTTGGAAGATGATATCATCGACTTTATGAGAAGACATGCCCAGATGGCACAATTCAATAATGTGATATTAAAATACACAGATTGCATGGTGTGTGGACCATATTGTGTGTATTTTCTTCGTCAACGTAGTCTTGGGGACATTTGTGATTTTTTAGAGTCACTCGTCTAGAAACGATGATAAAGTAGATACATGGTTTTGTGACCATTATGGCTATCTTTGGTCTATAGCTAAGAAACGTAGTATGCATCAATGACCCAATGACTTCCAACAGTGGAAGTCTAACTTAACGTCACAACGTTGTCAACCATGTCAAAAATAGATTGTCATTTGAAAAATGGGCTTTTATGATTAATTGTTGATTGTTAGCTGTTTGAAAATATGATGTGTTTTAAACACTTGTCTGTCGTTTGTTTGCAATATTTATCATTATGTATAGTCTTTGACTTATCTCTATCTCTGACCCTAAAATCAACAATCATAGAGACCCAACAAAATATCGTAGCGTCCGCGCTTGAACCATATAAAGCGAGGCAGTATCCAGTCTGATTATACATTGTTGACGTGTCCTCTTATGAATCTTTATTAAAGACTAGCAAAGCTGAACGACGAGGAACGAAACAGACCCTAACCTGTTTGAAAGCCTGTTGCCAGATGTGGACGCAATCTTAGACGATAAATTATTGCCATAAACCCCGTCCAAAAAACAGCCCTCTTCTAGGCTACCTAAATACTCTAGAAAAGACATACTAGTCCAATTGCCAGATTATGTGTGCATTTTTGTTTGTAAGTTTTAAAACAAAATCGTGTGTCTATAATCACTTATGTTCTTTGCTTTATGTCCAAACAAGCGTGTCAATAAGGACTTAGTTTCCCTTCCTTGTCAACAAGTATGTATGTATCTATGTTTGAAGTTAGTGATTGTATATAATACCGTGAGTGGTTCGTTTAGTTCCGCGCATTCCAACGATTTTGGGGTGATGATATGGGCAATGCAAGTTTTAGTGTATGGGGATATTTTCTTTCGAGCCGGTGCCTCACACATCTAAACGGAAGCGTTCGTCAGTCTGGTTACTTAACTCAGCTAACTCAAACGTCATACAAGACAACTTAAAAATAATAGGTCGATGGTCGGATAAATGGGGTTTCAACATTTCCAACATCAAGACAGAAGCCATCATGTTCTCACCACGAAGACAAATGCGCATAGAATACCTATTACTACACATCCAAAATAAATTAATAATGTTCGTTAATGTAATCATATTCCAAGGGATGCACCTAGATAACAATATAACCTGGAAAAATCACATTGAAGAGGTCACTAGAAAGTGCAAATTCGATCTTAATTCCCTTCGAAACCTCAAAGGTACCATCTGGGACGTCAACCAGGAAACATTGATGATACTTTAGAAATCCTTAATAGGATCGACAATTGATTATGGATGCTAAGTATATGTGTCATTTTGCTCAACAACCATAGCAAAAACTCAACTCCATACAACACAAAGCCCTAATGATCTGCACTGGTGCTATTAAGCAAGACATACAAATACTCATAAGTAAGCCCCCAATACAGCCGAGAAGGGAGGAAAACATACTAAGATATGCCGCACGTTTGTCAGTCAACAGACCATGTCACCCCACCAAGAACATAATCCTGCACTGCAACATTAAATTAACACGGGAAACTGGTCCTCCAACCTCTGCGTGGAGATAACATTAAAAACCTAATTAAAGAATTCAATCTACCTGAACTCCAAACTGATCAACACAAATACCCTGATACAACACCTTGGACAGGGCACAACCCTATGTGCGAAACAACCGCCACCACCTACGGATCTAATCACGGCCAGGAATCAGAGCTAAAATACTAATCAAACTTTAATCACAATTCGTAGAATACACACAGATCTACACAGATGGCTCCAAAACTACCAACCCAAATAAAACCGCAGCGGCAGTTGACAATAACAGTACAGAACCGACAATTTGGAGCCACACTACTGGACAATTGCTCCCTATACACAGCTGAATTCTGATCCATCATAGAAGGTCTCCAATGGGCGTATCAAACAAAAAATCCACAAACAGTGATTATTAGAGACACGCTCAGTGTCGTCAACTCAATGAAAACAAATCACACTATCCTTCGAGAGGCCAACCACTTAATTTATCTACTTAAACTCAACAACGAAATAATAAAATTCACGTGGGTGCCTTCACTCATAGCAATACCAGGCAACGATTAAACCGATAGCATGGCCATACAATACCTCAGAGAACAAACAATAACAGCCATACATTATAGCATCCATGAACTGTTAAGCAGCATCATAATAAAGATCGACAACTCTTTAATGAAAGTCGCACACTCTACACCATTCTATGCAGGGTCTCAAGGAATACCAAACCAACAACAATAATAAAAAGCCATGACCAAAAAAAAATAATCATTATCATCATAATCGCCAAAACTAAGTTGGGCAGCACATAGGAAATAAGACCCGTGCAGCCACCAGAAAAAAAAAAAACATATGGAAGCCGTTACTCAACTGATATCTGTACAACAAAATCAAGAGTTATCATTTTGGCATGAGAACCCATTTTGACTAATCTCTATATCAAATATATTTTGATTTGTCTTGGTACCTCCATCAAAATTATTATTTCTTGACTTATGCCTAATATTGACTGACCAAATGTATTCAAGTCACTAACAGGACACCCCTGTTGTTGTCAATGTCATATATAGAAAAAGTAATTATATTGTTTTTTTCCTGCGCTTGTGTTTGTTGTCAATATAACGCAATGTGGGGGTGTTGTTTGCAATGTAGTAAAAAGACTTAAAAACGAATTATGGACGAAAATATATTAGGTCACAAATACATTTTGGTCTAAAATTACCTCTCATATCTGTTCATTGTTTCCATTTTTATCTGCATGACACTGCTAATGTTCATCACGACCACCCCCATCCCACCCCACCTCAACTCCATTTCTATGTTCTAAATGTTCCATATTTAATAGTTAAACGAAATATCGGACTCGATTTTATTACCTTTACAATATTTACTGCTGCCCTGACATGATCTACAGTGACGTAGGTAGCGATAACGAGAATATCTGCAGTAAACTTAGTCGAACATGCAACGTCATGTAGCGCAATATTTACCCATGGATATTAAGGAGTGTTGTAAATATTAACATAACCTATACATTACAAAACAACACTTATATTCAGTATTTCACATTTCATTGTTATTGATTGAATCGTTTGTATAGACTCTATGCAATTTATAATGCTTTTAAATCTAAAATATTGACTATAATTGATACTTATATAAAGTAACCTTTATTGGTAGTCAACACCCATCACAGCTATCTCTTTTTACCACTGTCACTGCGACATTTTAGTTCGGTTCTTAATAAAGACTTCCTAGTTTCATCATTCATCTGTAAATATAATATTTAGGAACGCATGTATACAAGATTGAAAATTAAGTACGTCGTCATAGTATATATCTGTGAGCACTTGTACACATTTTCTGAATATAAAAGCCGTTAGTAAGAAATAAGGAAGTTAAGATATATTAACATTTCACAGTGAATTGCTTACTTTTCTATACTTTACTTAAGGAATCAACAGGCGAACAATGTTTATATATATATATATATATATATATATATATATATATATATATATATATATATATATATATATATATATATATATATATATATATCTATATATCTATATATAGATATATCAGCAGAGCGGGTGAACAGACTATTTCGAAACGTCACACTTGTTGATTTCCAAATCGACTTATAGTGACTAACATAGAAGTTAGTTCAATGATTACACCTAGATTGACCCAAACTCTGCTGCTCTCTCCATGTGTTAAATTGTCAATCTGATGATAAAAAAATCTTGTATATAAATCAAACAAAATAAATAATTCAGACCAAAGATCAATCTGAGATATTTTTGAACTTTAGTAATATTCTTCCTCGGTGCTGCTACAAATTAGCCAAATATTTTATCGATACATGGAATTAACATTATATATTTATATATATATATATATATATATATATATATATATATATATATATATATATATATATATATATATATATATATATATATATATATATATATATATATCAATAAAAATAGTTCAAATATCTGAGAAGCATATACTACTAGATTAGCTCGAGAACGTCAGGAAGCAATCAAAAAATATATTCCTTTGAGATATTCGCTTCGAAGAAAACTTCAAGAACACCAGGATTCACACGTTGACAACGTAGAAGGTACAGAAAGATTATTTAAACCTATTACTGCAACAACTGAGAAAGTTGTATGGGGAGATATCACTTATCCAGAAAAAAAGAAATCTCTTCTTGGGACAATACAAGAAACCGCTAGGGCAACGCAAGAGATTTTACAAGATCTTCTAGCTAGAATAGCTGCCGCACAACCTAAACAAGATATTGATAAAATTTATACTGAAATAGCTGATGTGAAAGAAAAACTTGCATCTAAACCTAAAGCAAAAAGAGATGTTAAATTGATTAGTAAATTTAAGGCAGGTGTTATTGAAGATCTTAAGGAAAATGTTAAAAAGAAGGATTTTTCTCGTGCTGCATATGAAAGTTCGAAAATGCTGATAACTATTTTAAATGAGTATATCGTGTGTACTAAAATAAAATTCAGGCTAGAAGTGATGATCCAGTATATAATGAATATATTAACGATATAAAAAGATTTTATTCAGAAGAAACGCAACAACAAAAAGAACAACAACAACCCCAGTATCAACTTCATCCACCTTTGCAACAAATAGAACAACAAACTCCCCAGTATCAGCTACCTCCACCTCTGCAACAAATAGAACAACAAGGGATGATGTTGGAAGATAAAAAATTTAGAAGTGATCAAAGTAAAGAAAAGGTGAAACAAAAAAAAATAGGGCTGTTCAAATAAAAGAACAGTTGGAACAAATGGACAAGAGTGGGAGGGAACAAAAGGAAGCCAAACGACAGGAGAGATTACGCTCTTCACTAGGTACGGAAAAAGATCCTGGTGATGATTCTTCTGGCGCTACTACAGGAAGTGGTCTAGGAAATAATCTTATCACTTGTCCTGACAACGTCATCGCTGACGTGGATAGACTAGAAATTCTTATAGGAGGAAAACGCGCTGGAAATACTTCTCATGAAATTATCAACGAAATATCAGATATTTGTCGACGAATATTTACCGGTGGTATCAAGGACATCAATACCTATCTAGAATTTATCCATGAAATTACAGATAACTAAATCCCTTGACACATAATTTAGATCATGGTGAATGATTAAATAAAATGATCGTACACAATACGTATCGTAGACCAAGAATGATCAGAGTAGTAAACTCATGATTACCAGTTTATCAAATAAAATACGGAGATGGACTTGGTGATGTTGTTCGGGGTTTATTTACCAGGATAGCCCCAAAAGCAATGCAAATTGCAAAACAACTATCAATGAAAGCTATCGATATTATTCGCGACAAAGCTCCTAGCGCAATCGGTGATCTTGCCGGTGAAGCGTTTCTGCCGTCAAGGACAGAATTTTACGGTTGCTACGACGAAATGAGCAATTGAAATTACCATCTACTCAAGTTATGCCTGCAAATGAAAGTAAAAGATAAATGGATCTGGCTGATGCATCGTTAAAAGAAAAGGAAGATAACATATCCGCTAGTCTGATAGCAGCAAGTGGTCTTCATAGATAATTACAATTTAAATCATAGTAATTACAATAAAATGTTTAAGCGTGAAATTTATACAGCGTTAGACATGGGTGAACCAGTTCGTAAAAATGATTCCCTGCGCAATTATCAATATTATTCTTACGACGCAGTACAACCAAATCAACGTGGAAGAATAGAATAACAAGTACAAGATACAAGTTGGTATTTTCTTACCCTCTGAGGCATTTATCGAAGTCGAAGATCGACTTATAAAAGTATACGATACAAATTATGAAGCTGCTACTAAAATTGCTTTTGTCAATAATGACATTATGGCATTATTCAGTAGTGCTACGTACACCATCGATGGAAAACAAATCGAATCATGTCTGCAACATGTTGATGTTGCTACGACGATATTTGGTCTAGCAAGATAATCTGATGACTATTCAAAATCAGCTGGTCCTTCGATGATGTTTGCAAAGGATATAACCGATCATGTAGATCACGAGATGTTAGAAATGTTGTATTTGGTGCTAAACACTCTATAGTACTTGTCAGAAAAGACACAGACAATGATGTAGTCTGGCCTGCAGATGGGGTTGTTGATGAAGCTAAAATAACGATAGCAAAATTATCATTGTGGATGCCGGTAATGGTTCCATCTATTTCAGAAGAAAATATATTACTTTCTTTCATGAATCAAGGTGGTAAATCACTGCTATCGTGGAAAACAATGACTACAGATGGTACTCAAAGGTAATGGTGCTGGTCAATTTACATGGCATATATCAGCACAACAGGGGGTTTCAGCACCACGAGATATTTTTAACGCACTTCAGGCAAATGCACGATTAAACAATCAGAAAAAAATACGATGATATTTGACACACTTGATGTTGCCGAGGTTAGTTTAAGAATAAATATATATATATATATAACATATATATTTAAATTTTAAAAATATGACCTTTAACCCCAAGGTGACCACCGTGCCCTTGCAGGTTTAACGCATATTATTGACAGAACAACCTTTAACCCCAAGGTCACTACCATCCCTTTGCAGGTCTAAGGCATATGAAACATATAATCTTAATTAAGCACGGCACACAATCTTTAACTCCAAGGTCATCACCGTATCCTAGCAGGTTTAAGGCACATGAAAAATATAATCTTAATTAAAGGACAGCACAACATGAAATGGAATTCGAATCATGGTGAAATGTGTGTACATAATTTCGATTTTTGAATTTTGAATTCGATTATTGAATTTTTCGAATTTGAAGTTCGCATTTCGAGGTCCTGAAGCAGCTGGCAACTGTATTCATTGACGGAAATATTATTTCTTCGTCTGTTTCTGTATTTACAGATTTTATCATCCGTTTTCCTATTGTTTTACATCTCCCAGTATTACCGTATATAGAATTCTGACTCTGCGTGATAGCTCTCAGATTATCCAGGGAATTGTTTATCTTATCTGAATTAATATGAAAATTTTATTTGAAAATATGAAATTTTATTTGAAAATAAAATTGCAAAAGATCTTGACCGGAAAATCATAGGTAAATTTACCCAAGGAAGATCATATGACCATAAACGACATTGTACAAGATTGATCATGGACGATGCTGTATTAAATTTTATAATCGCTGATACAACGAAAAGTAATACATTTAGAAGTCGGGATACAGCTTTCTTATCAAATGGAAGTAAGTTAGGTACAGTTGTGAGTTATATTGACGTTGAATCACCGCAGTATACCCATATAAGATCTTCAATCTTCGCGTACGTTTCGATTAATCTGTTCTCGATGATAAATAAAATTCCAGAGTTTGCTGTCAGAGTAGCAACCAACTCGATTTATATGAGTAAAAAAAATGTTTAAGATTGGAAGACCAACTGAATATCATTAATCATGCACAATGGGGTGAATGGAGAATAAAAAAGGAAAATATACTCGATTATTCTGAATCAACAGATGTTCCAACCAAAGATATTTACCGTATAAATAATCAGATATTAAAACCATCATCTGCACCATCAATATATGATCCCGTAGCTAGACACAAAACGACTTATCTCAATGGACATGGAGGATCAGGAAAGACGACACGTGCGATTGTACTATTTCAGAATTCAGATATGATCGTTTTGACACTTACACACAGACTTGCGCGAGAAATGACCCAACGAGGAACACAGTCATGTACTTATCACAGCTTTTTCCGATGGAGCGGATACGCATGGAATCCCGATCGAATGGGAGATAAATATATTAGGAAGATCATAGTTTGGGATGAAATATGTACTGTATCGCTGGAAAATCTAAAAAATCTAAAAATATTTGTTGATTCGTTGTTGACGAAAAACACGGCTGTAATAATGTGTGGCGATCATGGTCAACCACCACCCTTTGTTGGACCGTCTCCACACGAATGGCTAAAGAGATCCGTTGACTATTACGAAGAAATAGTTGACGATCATAGAGCTCTTGATTCAACAGTGAGGGAGTTTAAAAATTAATCAGATTAGAACCGAATAATATTCAATGTGAAGTAATGCGTAATATAATTTCAGAAACCTCTTTGAACAACTTTTGGGATACGTGGAGACTAAATGATCTGATAGTTGCAAATAGAAAGCTAGTTCGTGATACACTTCAGCGAAATTTATTTCTGCTACA
This sequence comes from Unio pictorum, assembly GCA_030141615.1. Taxonomy (NCBI): domain Eukaryota; kingdom Metazoa; phylum Mollusca; class Bivalvia; order Unionida; family Unionidae; genus Unio; species Unio pictorum. The sequence goes on from JARLTB010000377.1 coordinate 12,316,891, forward strand.
TAAAGAAAAATTCGCAGAGCTGCTGGTACCATTATGTTATCGCTCAGCAGATACACGACAACATAATATTCCCGTTGACATATCAGGACAGACGGAGAAAAAATCTCGTGTTGAATGATATGGTTTTAGTTGATGTCAATGTTGTTATCGGATTGGACGCTAGGATACGCAATGACAATACATTCTTCTCAAGGATTAACTATTTCTGATACAGTTGTCTGGATTGTTGATGATCATATCGAGTAGTCGAATTTAGCTACGTAGGATTGTCATGGATGCGTTAGAAACCACTGGCAATGTTGACAATGATATTGTAAGAAAATAAAATTAGATATCTATAAACAATGTGAAGAAACAAAAACGCGACTTCGATCTGGACGTTCAATTTATCATAACATTGAAACAACAACAGGATAATCACTGTGCAAGCTGTAATTGTATAATACTGTGGCAGTACTCGAGCAAATATCCTAGACAATTTACCGAATATAGAAAAGATAACAGTTTTGGTCATACACGTAATAATGTGATGTTAACTTGTCTAGAATGTAATTGGCGTAGAGGTGCTAGTTACGTAAATGTGGTGGTAATTGTGTAACCTCGGAAATTACTTGTAATTGGTCACGTGTAAATCCACGTTGCGGAGCAGGTGAATCTAATCTGTAGATTGCAGGTCTACCTGTGGATCGTACCACGCTGGAGATATTGTGTGTAGTGATACTGAAAATAGGATATGTCGCTCTTTTTTTCCTCCTTCAAGTTCACCGGGTTCGTACAAATACCTGACGATGACATTACCTAATATTGGCTGCGGTGAAACATTATGCTGTATTGGTATATATGTCCTTGTAGTCGCATTAATAGGTTTCATGGCAGTTGTTCGAGTAACCTCATTGTTTAATGTAGCTATCACACTTGGTAATCTTGCAACCCATTCACAAGATCTTGTATCCTGAATGAATTTCTTCGCGTATTGATATCCAAATAATCTTTCAGCAAGTATTCCATTAATTGGTTCTACGATCGCTTGATCACGATGAATTTCAGTGTGTCCTCGTCGTATTTTAACATTATATCGCTTCATTAATGACGATACTGCACAAAGAAATTCTTTGCCATCATCAATTTGTAATAGCTGTGGTCGTCGCAAGGGTCCTCGTCGATAAATTCATTCAATGGCAGATACAACTTCAGTAGCTGTTTTAGTTGATAGTGGTTCTGCTTCTTTATATCTACTTGAAACATCAACAATGGTTAATGCGTATGTAAATGTTACTCTACGTATACTATCATGAGGTAAAAACAAAATATCAGCTTGATGAACTTCATTAGGAACATTAACATCAAAATATGCGTTCTCGATTCGTTTAGGCGGTGGTAGGTAAATTTGACATATTGCTTGTCGTGCCAACCACGCTGCGGCGGTAGAACGTGTGAGATTTGCTGCTTTAGCGATTTTATCGATTGCTGCTCTACATTTCCAGTATCCTCTTGGGCTGTAATAAATTGATTGCATTATAATTATTTACCCATTATCTATTGCTAATTTGGTTTTCGTCGCATATTTTACTAACCAATTTTTTTTTTATAGAATTCAATGCATGAATCAATTTCACATCTGCGATATTTCGTTGGTCTAGATCTTTACATTTATAAGCTACATCATGAACGTGACACGCATTATCGATTGAATTTAAGGGATATTCACTGGATTTTGGCTGATCTTCTTCATTAAGTCTGATATCAAGTCGAGTGCCAGGACATCAGCAATTATATACTGGACGATGTTTTTCTTCCTGATATTTAGACCACGGAGTTCCTGGAAATTTTGACATTAATGTTGCAATGTTACCACCGCTTTTATTAGGTAAAAAAAGGAAAATTTCTATCTGTAACAAACGGAACATTTTCCACTGTATGCTAGTTTTTATTGTTGTAAACGTAGATAAATTAGTAGTTGGAGTTTTATCTTTACAGATTAAACAATATAAATCCATGGTATAATATTATATGATGGATGCAATTGATTTTTCAGCCACACGAAAACGAGAACAGGTAAAATATCATTCAGTGTTACCAAATTCGATCAGAATGATAGGCCCGTCTGGATCCGGTAAAACACAACTATTACTTAATTTGATAATGAGATGGTTGAAATGGAATAAATTGTATTTTAGATGATCAGAGATGCTACGAAGTACTTAAGGAATTTAATGAAAATGCACGACTGCTGAGCGGTATTGATATTATTGATTTTAAAACCGATATTGACGAAGCACCATCTGTCGATGATGTCGATGGATTCGTTAATAATTTAGTTGTGTATGATGACGTAATGCTAGATAAACAATCAAATCCGGCAAGAATATTGTCTCTAGGATATCATAAAAATACTGATGTTATTTATGTAACTCAGCGGTATACACAAATTTCGAAAGTAATCAGAGATACTTGTTATATTTTAGCTGTACACACGCTAATAAATATTCATCAGACCTGGTGTAGCGGGGATATGGATATAAATAAATTCACGAATTTCTTTTCACGTGCGCAAGCAACACCATATGGTTTTATAACAATAAATCTGCATGATCCCAGGACAAGATATCGTTTAGGTATCGATCAAATATTTGGCTAATATGTAGGAGGAGATTGACAAAATAACGATATCCTCTAACTAAATTAAATATATGCTATTTGATATATGAAAACTTGTATATGGCTACTTTAAGGAAGCACAGATAAAGTAATAAAAAATGTTGTGGAGAATACTGCAAGAAACTTAAATATATCCTATCAAAAAATCCAAAGTAAAAAAGAATCTCAGATTCATCGTTTGTCTGAATTATTCATTTTGTTTGATTTATATACAAGATTTTTTATCATCAGACTGACAATTTAACACATGGAGAGAGCAGCAGAGAGAGAGAGAGAGAGAGAGTCGACTACAACATTTGTTTGGATCAATCTAGGTGTAGTCATTGAACTGACTTCTATGTAAGTCACCATTAGTCGATTTGGTAATCAACAACGGTGACGTTTCGAATTAGCCTGTTCACCCTCTCTGCTATATATATATATATATATATATATATATATATATATATATATATATATATATATATATATATATATATATATATATATATATATATATATATATAACTGGGTCGGCAGACTGAGCTCGTCGTTAGTCTTAGCAGGCAGCCAGAATAAGAGAAGCGAAACTGACTACAAACCCGGCCGGGCAGGTCGTTAGCCTTGTCAAGGCAATTTCTCTAGGAGAAAGTAACTCTGACATAAAACCACCAAGCCGCATGCATTGGATGATGGCTCCACTGCTGTGTGGATACCTTCAGGAAAAGGAATGGCTACGGGAATAAATCCAGACAGAAAATCCGGAGTGGAGGCTGATGGATGTCGAATAAGAATTCCTGCAAGCAGAAGGCTTGGACAAGCCAACCCAATTATGTCACGACTAACGAAGAGGGTGTGGATAAACAACACGGTAACAGAGCATACCAAGGTACAAGTTTTTCAGGCCTGCATTCTCAGAACTCTTCTATATGGAAGTGAGACTTGGAGTTACCTACATGAGGAAAGAGCACCGGATCAACTCCTTCCATATACGGTGCCTTAAACGCATCATGAAAATCATTTGCCAAGACCGTGTTCCACACATATCCTGCAGCACGCAAATACCTTCATGTTTTCGATTCCCGTAATACGTCCGACGCATAGAGGATGGGAGGCTTCTGATGGACATCCTATACGGACATCTGGCCATTATTCACGAGAAGAGTCGGCCGCTCGGTTTCAAGGATGTGTGCAATAGTTACATGAAGGCATGTGACATTTCACCTGATGCCTGTGAAGTACTCGCTGAGGACGGAGGCACCTGGAGACTGACGGTAAGCAAGAGCGTATCAGTCGCTGATGCAAGGAGAAGTCAGCTGGTAGGCAGATAAACGTGTGAGAAAGAAAGCCATGGCAGCAGCCAGTGTAACTCAGGCTTCCCAGTATGTATGCACCAAATGCAATAGGGACTGTCACTTACGCATTGATCTGCATAGCCACAACTAACGATGACAACACCCCGAGACAGACAACACCCCAAGTGCGCTTTCTTCATGGCCCCTCGCGACTAAGTCGCCAATTATATATATATATATATATAAAAAGAGAGAGAGGTAGAGACAGGTAGATGGAGAGAGAGAGAGAGAGAGAGAGAGAGAGAGAGAGAGAGAGAGAGAGAGAGAGAGAGAGAGAGAGAGAGAGAGAGAGTCCTTTTTATTTTTATTTTGCCAGCATCAATATTAAAATGGTATCACACGTATAATATAAACATTCAACCTTAAGATGCTTACTCATCCCTTCTTAATTGAGTGCGTTATTTAATTGACTGCAACATACTCTGTACCCGATATAGGGGTCGACCATATATATGTTCTACTGTAATATATATATATATATATATATATATATATATATATATATATATATATATATATATATATATATATATATATATATATATATATATATATATATATATATATATCGATAATATACCACAAGAGTAAACTTTGATTGCCGAGTTTCCTTTTAATGTACAATGTATACAACGGGTGGTATATCATTGATACAGCGCAGATACTACAGATACTATACATATATTTTACTTGTACAACATTGACATACATGTATGTGCCCTTTTGAGACTTACTAGTACAGGCAGCTGTGTATTATCCAAGGGAATGAATTCTCCACATCACCCTAGTGTGTCTGCTGCAAAATGTAGTTTTATGTCTTTTGTGGCTATTCTCAATCACCGTTACATATTGAAAAGTTGATTTTTTTTATTTCTTTAATTTCTGTTGCTTTTGACATTGATTAAATCAATATAATACAAACCTATGACATAAACATGAAAGATCGTTTAATGATAAAAGTACAGCGCTAAAACGCTGGGTTACCTATGACAATCACATGAACGCATAGCCATCACGTACCGGTGACCGGCTGAAAATTATTGTGAAATATAATCTAAGCAAAATGATGAACCAAGAAGAGGTACTCAAAATAGTTTAATATATTTACAGCTGATTTAAGTAATTTATCTGCTTTAATACTACCACTCACCATAAGATGCTTACTTTTGTATCTTTCTGGTCAGTTTGATATTAACATTCTCTCTCTCTCTCTCTCTCTCTCTCTCTCTCTCTCATATTTTGTCGGTTTGTTTTAACTTTAATAATCATTCATAATTCCAGAGACATAGTCTGATGACATAAACGTAAAATCACCCATGCTTGTTATTTAACAGATTTCAGCCCGTATCTTGCTACAATGAGAGAGAGAGAGAGAGAGAGAGAGAGAGAGAGAGAGAGAGAGAGAGAGGGAGAGGGGGGATGGAGAGAGAGTGAGTAAGAGAAAGAGAGAGACAGGTCTTTGAACATTTTCATCATTACTTAATAATAATAATAATCGATTTTAGAACATCATAACATTTTGAATAAACAACGGCAATATAAAAAAATATTAAATACTTTACAGTCATATACCACGTAACCGAGAACTTTTACCGTATATTGTCGACATGATTAGCAACTTTTTATCATGATAAACTCGGTTGATAAATCCCATATTCTTGTAGGAAACTTAGTATACATGTGCTTGTAATTTCTATTCCAAGGTTTTAATCCAGTACAAAATCCTCTTCTCTCTCACTCCGCAGTTCTGGGTAGTTGTCCGTTATGCATATGACACAAGGTAGGAACACAAAGCAGGAAACATTGCGAAGAAAATGTTTAATATATTAAATTAATTTAAGAAACGCGGATTATTAATATTTTACTTTCATGTCACAAAGGATTAATGTGTGGAAATTTATCGTCATTGATCTTGAGTCGACTGCGTATTGTTGTTACATGGGCTAATCACAATTTGATATACTAATATCATTATATATATATATATATATATATATATATATATATATATATATATATATATATATATATATATACATTGTGTGTATATGTGTGTGTCCGTGCGTATGCGTGATATAACATTCGTTAGTGTCAGTTACCTAAAGCTGCCTGTCCAGGTGAATATGACTTATATGGTACAAAGATCAAAATACGGGCGCTTAGGTTTCTCGTTGACCAACTTGCATAAGTTTACGTTCTAAGTTTGTGTTATATCGAATGATTCTGAGGTGCTTGCATCTTTGCAGGACGGTCACGTATCCATGGAAGATGACGAACGATCTGAAACACCGTTGCAAATGACTGGTGAGCAATAAGTGACAGATGTGAAGGGAATAATTATGAACATGTTGAAAGATGTGTATATCATCTTCAGCATTATTTCGTTAAATAGTCTCATTAAATTGAACTAGCATTTAATGCAGATGCACGTTGCATACCAGTGGCTAGCAAAACACGATTCCTATTGAAATCTCCACACAGCTACTCCCCGCATATGAATGGAGTCATCATGTGCATTTTAATTAGTTCGATAATATAATAAAATAGTAGTAAATAGATAGAGATCACAAATCGCTAAATGTAGTCAGACTGTCTTGAGATTTTTATGCATTTTGTATACAAAATCGATTTGTTTCGGATATACATGTGGATGGCGCTACAATTTGCACGTCTCCATTGTTATGTCAAAGGTTTGGGAAACTACCATATGCGCACAATTACCCGCTGTATCAATTTACTTCACTGTCGCGGCAGCATCCAAACCTCACCACATCCTCCATACTATCTTGCTTTAACTCCAAGTAAATTTTTGGCTCAATCCAGTAGTAAAATAAATTACAATGGAAGACAATTTGAACGTCCCTACGCTGTTGAACGTTTTCTGTTGTAAGAAGAAAATAGGATAATGTGAATACAAAAATTGGCTCTAAAATTTTATGAATGGATGAATGAAAAGTGGAACTGTTCATTAAGAAAGAATTGTGATCACCATGACATAGATTGTCAGATATTGTAAATACGCCTCGTCGGAAAAGAAACATACTAAATCATTCCCTGACTAAACATGGTTCATAACACATATTATTATTCGACAGAAGATAAGGGCATATATATATATATATATATATATATATATATATATATATATATATATATATATATATATATATATATATATATATATATATATATATATATATATATCACTGACTGACATAAAAGTTTATTTGAACAACATGGCCCGTGTTTGCCGTAAATGAATTGCAGCTCGTAGTCATCTATGTCCATCGTCTATCCAAACATTTCATACATGTATGCATAAGTACATTTATTTACCAAAATTTAAAATATGTTGAAATAAAACTGCATCCATGTTAATCATTTCGAAGCTGTAAATTCTACTTCAAGCATGTAATTCTTGCGTTATATGGTTATATGTGGATCAGCACGGTACACAAATGTGACCTGACTAATGGAAAGATTTGTTATCTGTATATATATATATATATATATATATATATATATATATATATATATATCACGATCTTGTGATCTAATTTGTATTGATAAAGTGTTAAAAAATTATTAAAATAAACTAGAGACAAATAGTCCTACATATTGCTATGAAGGATATGCAATATATCAGTTTAAATTATACAATTTTATATAATGCCCTGGCATTAAGTCCATTAGGATACAAAGTATCTAACTTATGAATCCAATAAGTTTCTTTTATGAATCTGGTCATCTCACCATGTACAATATATATTGGCATGAAAGAAAAATCGAGTAAAAAGTGAGTATTTGTGTTAAACTGTGTAGAAATATTAGAGAAGATTGGTTTATTTTATTAATTTATTAATCCATGTTTCATTAAAGACTCATGTATCTTATATATCCTGTCATATAGAATTGTATATATTTATTATGATTATGCATATCGTTTATGACGTTACCTGATGACGTAATTGTTATTTAAAAATAAATGACGTCATCCATTACATTCAAATCATTTAGTGCCTGACGAAGCATTGATTAAAATGCGAAACTAGTTGCACAGGACCTTGGTGTTTGTGTTGTTTGTTCTACCACAATTGATAAAGTAGCATACATTCAATAGATACATGGTTGTTCACACCTCCACTAGCCTGGCTTCTGACCGGTTGCATCTCTTGTTATTTGGCAAGGTAATTTTATTCTTCTTTTAGTTAGATTATGTCGCAGCGACACTATGTCTATTATTTATTTTTATTGTCTAGTTTTAAAATATTAAATATGATGCTTAATTCGTGCACGGAGATGTAGACATGTAATAGCCAATAAGTCTTTACAGCTTGAAAAAATACATGTCCTTTTGAAAATGTATGAGGGAAATTACTACTCGGAAACAAAAGCTATTATGTATCTGCATCTTGTGCGTATTTCCATGTTAATGTCGTTCACCTGGATCTTTGCGTGATTTTTAAAGCAACTTAATGTTCATAAATTTCATTTTAATCTCCAAATGAATTCTTCCCTAAAATATATAAACGTGGTGATTGGTTGGCAAAGTGGTTTCTATATAACTTTAATTGCAGCTTTAGGTTTAAGTCCATTAACAAAAGCATGCATACATATGTTGAATATATTATTGTATTTCTTTTATAGGTTGATCAATATCAATCCAATTGGTACAACTAAGATACCGATGGAATCAGAACTTCGATTTATTTTGTTGGGTAAAACGGGGGTCGGAAAAAGTGCAACTGGAAATTTTATATTAAAGACGAAAGCTTTCATATCCAGTCAAAGTTTCAATTCTGTAACACAGGTACTCTCATCAGCTACGGCGAGGCTAGATCTTTCTAAGAGAAGAAAAACTGTTGTGGATACTCCAGGATTATTTGACAACAAGAGGCTAATGCTTGAAACAATAATGGAGATTCAGAAATCCCTTGATCTTGCAAAGCCAGGACCGAATGCTTTTCTACTTGTAATAAAGCCTGGGAGATTCACGGATGAAGAGGAACAAACACTTGGGCTCCTAAGAATGACCTTCGGGAATCAACTTCTGAATTACACAATTGTCATTTTTACGCACGAAGATCAAATTGAAGGAGACTTTAGGAATATCATTGATGAGAACAGCAGTTTGAAGGATTTGCTTGATGAATGCGGTGGACGATATATAACTCTAAATACCTCGGAAGACAATAATGCAGTGATTAACGGAAAATTAGAGCGATTAATGCGACTCGCAAACAAAGTTTCCGACAATGGAAAGAAAATTTACGATGAAAATATTAATATATATAAAAATGTCCTTCGAAGCCATGTTAAAGAGTGGACCCTTACACGTCTGACGGGTGAACAAATAAAAAAAATCTTGCTTGAGCAAGAAGAGGAGCGGTTACGACAAATCCGCACTGGAGTTAAAGTAGTCGTGGGAGCAGCAGCTGTGCTTGCAGTAGGAGCTATGAAGTTTCTGCGATTGAAATAATCTCGCTAAATTACTCTGTTGCTAATTATGAATCATCGATCAGATCAGGGCCTTAAAATTTCCACCAGAATATAAATGACCCCCAGAACCGCGACGAGATGATTTTAACCAACGTAATTGATTTTAATAAATGAGCCAGAGTATTGAAAATATATTTTGGAAAAGAAATTATTTCACACTACATTTAATGGAGAAAAAAAAAGAAAGAAGTAACTCTGATTTTTGTAAGATTTCAAACGTTAGATTAATTGAAAACGAATAATGTATTAATACGTTTATTAATACGTTTTCATAAGCAAGTAAACCCGCACGTACACGCATGTTTGGTAAATTACAACATTTACCTGTAACTATTACACAATATTATTCGGATGAAGACATTATCGACACAATACAACATTTAAATCAGATTATAGAATATATTGAGTACATTAATCGGCGAATTCGTGATTAAATAGTAAATTCTAAAGTGTATCATAACTATAGACGTGACCTCAAATTTTGTTGCAGAGAAAGTATTTCGTTATCGTCGTAAAATAACTGAACAACAACTACCAACATTTCAACACTTGTAATACCATAACTTGCAACCGACAAATTAAATAAATTATTACTGACCAAACCAGTAACTTGATTGACATAAGGTGCAAAAATCTACATTTGAATCTCTTCATAAAATCTTAACGATTAAAATAATATCAGATTGATGGGTATCATATGAAAATCTTAACGATTAAAATAATATCAGATTGATGGGTATCATATGAAAATCTTACCGATTAAAATAATATCAGATTGATGGGTATCATATGAAAATCTTACCGATTAAAATAATATCAGATTGATGGGTATCATATGAAAATCTTACCCATTAAAATAATATCAGAATGATGGGTATCATATGAAAATCTTACCGATTAAAATAATATCAGATTGATGGGTATCATATGAAAATCTTACCGATTAAAATAATATCAGATTGATGGGTATCATATGAAAATCTTACCCATTAAAATAATATCAGAATGATGGGTATCATATGAAAATCTTACCGATTAAAATAATATCAGATTGATGGGTATCATATGAAAATCTTACCGATTAAAATAATATCAGATTGATGGGTATCATATGAAAATCTTACCGATTAAAATAATATCAGATTGATGGGTATCATATGAAAATCGTACCGACTAAAATAATATCAGAAATGATGGGTATCATATGAAAATCTTAACGATTAAAATAATATCAGATTGATGGGTATCATATGAAAATCTTACCCATTAAAATAATATCAGATTGATGGGTATCATATGAAAATCTTACCAATTAAAATAATATCAGATTGATGGGTATCATATGAAAATCTTACCAATTAAAATAATATCAGATTGATGGGTATCATATGAAAATCTTACCAATTAAAATAATATCAGATTGATGGGTATCATATGAAAATCTTACCCATTAAATTAATATCAGATCGATGGGTATCATATGAAAATCTTACCGATTAAAATAATATCAGATTGATGGGTATCATATGAAAATCTTACCGATTAAAATAATATCAGATTGATGGGTATCATATGAAAATCGTACCGACTAAAATAATATCAGAAATGATGGGTATCATATGAAAATCTTAACGATTAAAATAATATCAGATTGATGGGTATCATATGAAAATCTTACCCATTAAAATAATATCAGATTGATGGGTATCATATGAAAATCTTACCAATTAAAATAATATCAGATTGATGGGTATCATATGAAAATCTTACCAATTAAAATAATATCAGATTGATGGGTATCATATGAAAATCTTACCAATTAAAATAATATCAGATTGATGGGTATCATATGAAAATCTTACCCATTAAAATAATATCAGATTGATGGGTATCATATGAAAATCTTACCGATTAAAATAATATCAGATTGATGGGTATCATATGAAAATCTTACCGATTAAAATAATATCAGATTGATGGGTATCATATGAAAATCGTACCGATTAAAATAATATCAGATTGATGGGTATCATATGAAAATCTTATGGATTAAAATAATATCAGATTGATGGGTATCATATGAAAATCTTACCGATTAAAATAATATCAGATTGATGGGTATCATATGAAAATCTTACCGATTAAAATAATATCAGATTGATGGGTATCATATGAAAATCTTACCGATTAAAATAATATCAGATCGATGGGTATCATATGAAAATCTTACCGATTAAAATAATATCAGATTGATGGGTATCATATGGACAAATTCAAGACAGAAAATAACTACTGCTTTCACTTTCGTGATCATTGCTGAAAAACTGCAACTTTCATTTTCACTTGACAGTATTTTCGTTTGCTAAATCTATTTTAGTTGTCCTACACGTGCAATAATAGTCTTCTTGTTTCGTATTCGCAAGATAATTCTAACTAATTAATTTCGGTCGCGTGAGAGAGAGAGAGAGAGAGAGAGAGATACAAATTTCTCTGCATCTATATTTTTCACTGCGGCTAATCAAACGAATATAGCTTAGTTGAATTTGACTCATGAACTTATATTCTGATGGTAGTGTATATCTTAAAATTTAGCTTCTTGCAGTAATTCAAAATCAGAAATAATTTTGTCAGGATTTAGCTCATCAGGTGTTTTTGTACTGTCGTTTTCTTAATGTGTGATTACCGATGAAATATCATTATTATTTTCATAGATATATTTAATTACTTATCTCGACCATGACGATGTAAAATGCAACCTATAGAATATTAAATAAAATATTTCACTTACTCTGATAACTCCTAAATATCCATTTTCCTGCTTACCTGGACTTAATAAACTGTAGACGTTTCTTATGGATGCATACGATTACACGGAAGATACCACTGAATAATGTGAATTTCCAGAATGATTCATTACGTGAATTTCCAGTGTTCCGATACATCTATAAGAGAGGTGTTCTACGATGGCCACAACTACTACAATGAATCATTTGGCAAATTCACATGATTTACTGGAAACGTCCGTGTAATCGTATGCATCTAAGAGAGAAGGGAAGTTTCAACCACTTGGTCAGCTTGAAAGTGGATATTCAGGAGTGATGAGAGGTAAGTGAAATATTTTATTTTGAATAAAATTACATCACATTTTAAAAAAGAGTCAGTAGTAAATTCTAACCGCGTTATGTATCCCCAACGTATTTATTTCCATTCAACAATAACGGGAAATAGTATTTTGTTTACACTTTTAGTATACGGCGATTTGTATAAATGGCGTGTACATATTGTCTGTGTTTAGTAGTGCCAAATTCGAGATATTTACCACGTATCCATGGCGTCACTCAAGAGACAAGTTTTCTGGAACCGTATCTGTTATATTTAAACCGGGAGACGAGGAAACATTTATCTTGGTTGCATCCGACAAAGAATTAACTGCAGCGCGAGTGAGTGGCAAGATAAATTAAAATCTATTGTTGATACGTAGACGATAAAAGTAACAAAATATCACAGACGTGTAATTGTCATTGATATAATTGTATACGCAGTCTCCGCGGTTGTTGCTGGAGCCGGTCTTTTATTATCCGCGGTAACATTGATATCACCTGCGGTCATACCGATATGTGTTTCAGCGTCAACTGCAATCGATGGAGCTTTTAATATAATCTATATACAAAATATCGACGTGCACGAATGAAAAATTATCCGATTATGCGGTGACGTTACACGCGGCAACGGCGTCCTATTCTAAACTATCTCAGTTAATATCTCAAAGCCTCAACGATTCTTCAATATCTGAGTCTGAGTTCAGATTAATGACTAAAATATTCTTCGAAGTAATGACTGTGATAGAAGCTACACCCATTAAAGTTACATATAAATAGATAAATAGATAAATGTCAGCAAAAGAACTATTGCAACGGATTGCCATGAACAGAACACCGGTGAAAACCAATATGATATCAGTGAGCACAACCAATCCTGAATTCAGTATTAATTTTCCAACTGCAATTTCAGCAAGGGAGATTGCACTTGCACAACTGTGAGTATATCATAGTTGGCCAAATATCAGATCTGAACCGTTTTTTGAATTATCTCCAAATAATTCGCTTGTACTTGCAAACAAAAATAAACCAGATGGAACCCCAGATTTCTTTGTTGTTTATGTCCCCACATATAGTTATCAGATTGAACAGATCAACGCTAAATTCCAGCACAGAATAAAATCAACAAAACAAAGAATCAAAAATAACTATAACTGTTCACTAACCAACATTATCATCTGTGATTGAAGTAAAATCTCCCCGATTAAGTCGTAGATATTTATCGATCACCGATAAAAACTGTTCTAGGATGGCCTGAAATCCCACCACATCCTGATGATGTTCTCGGATTTAACAATTGATCCATACGCTGAAGGCAGACATATTTCACCAGAGATTGTAAATATTACCTCAACGATTGCAGTCAATCTTGTATGTGATGTAATTGATGGTAATTATCAAACAGATCATGGGATATCGAATCAGACTCAAAAAGAATACGTTCTTTACACATTTACTCCAATGGGTCCTCCTGGATCCCTGATCGTACAGGAACCAATGAATCCGGTGTATCTACGCACGCATAATCAATACTTGTCAAGAATTAATTTTAAACTCACCGACCAGAGTGGACACTTAATTGATTTACGTGGCGATGTTTTACTGATAAACCTCAATGTAAAATCGTAAAGGACTTTTTGATTTTGATTCACGAATTAATCAGATAAATATTACATATGTACCAGCACGTTAAGGTTTTTATATACGACAAGGAAGCACTTGAAAATACAATCAAGTTAATATTTACACAGTCTTCATTCAACATCGTTGATATAGTCATTGATGGGTTCGGTGACGTAGATTTTTTACTGACGCAAGAACAGTTAGATAGATTGCGGCGAGAACATATTTCTATGATCACGTGTCACAGAGATCAGATTATAAACTACGCGCATTCCTGCGCATTAAACTTGATGAACTTAAAACAATATTATATAATTCTGAATAAAATTCAGTAAAACTTAATATTTCTTTACAGATTTGATTAAAATTCATTTTAGTCAATTTTATCGTACAAAATCTATCTATCACATTTCTGATGTTTGTAAGGTGAAACCCCGAGCCATTCTCTAAATGATTTATCGATAAATCGGTAATTTCATCTTTTTCTGGTCTGTTTTTTGTATGTTTTCGTAAAAATATATCCGATTTTAGTTAATTTATGAGCAAAAGATGGCAAATTTACCGATTTATCGATAAATCATTTAGAGAATTGCTCGCGGTTTTACCCCACAAATATTACAATTTTGATAGATTTAATATGATATTTCGACTAAAATGGGTTAAAAAAATGAAATTTCATCAAAATTCATAAATCTGAATAAAACAGATATTATAACAGAATAAAAAAATATAAGAGAATAAAAAAGATATTCTAATAGAATAAAAATGATATAACAGAATTAAAAAATATAACAGAATTAGAAAAGATGTAACAGAATTAAAAAGGTATAACAGAATAGAACAACGGAACTGTGGAGGAATTAATCCAAGCTGTCTTCGGTAATAGCGTTTTCATTTATAATCTCTTTTAGTTGTCTCACGCGTGTGTTAATAATTTTGTTTGTTTCATATTCAAGAGAGTTTTTGATTTAATATTTTCTACTTCGATAGAAATTGGTACAAATATATCTACATCTGTATCTTTTACCATTGATAAGGACTGGAACATTATAGACTGTATGTTCTCTTTCAGCCTATACTCCGTTGAAAGTGTATAACCACCTTCAATATTTCGTTGTTGGATTGACTCGAAGTCACACATTATTTTTCTGCATCGAGTTGTATATTTATATTTTAATTTTTTATTTTTTTTTAACTGCAGATATTATAGCATTATTATTTTCGATGTTCATATATATATATATATATATATATATATATATATATATATATATATATATATATATATATATTTATATATATATAATTAAAAAAATATATCCTTTCACCCGAAGGTCGCCACCGTTTCTTGCAGGTCTAAGGCATATTAAACACAGCACAACCTTTAGCCCCAAGGTCACCACCGTGCCTTTGCAGGTTTAAGGCATATTAAGCACAGCACAACCTTTGAACCTCAAGATCACCACCGTGCCCTTGCAGGTCAAAGGCATATAAAACATATAATCTTAATTAAGCACAGCACACAATTTTTAACCCCAAGGTCATCACCGTGTCCTAGCAGGTTTAAGGCACATGAAAAATATAATCTTAATTAAGGACAGCACAACATGAAAAACATAACATTAATATAATACGAATTACGTATTACGATGGCCTCTCTACAAATTATGTACAAACACGCCGGATATCAAATCCGGGTGAATAAAACGATCAGATACCACGATTCGAATCATGGTAAAATGTGTGTACATAATTTTGATTTTTGAATTTAGAATTTGTATTTTTGATTTTTTCGAAGTTTGAGTTTCGAATTTCGAGGTCCTGAAGAAGCTGGCAGCTGGATTCATTGATGAACATATTATTTCTTCGTCTGTTTCTGTATTTACAGATTTTATCATCCGTTTTCCTATTGTTTTACATCTACCAGTATTACCGTATATATAATTCTGACTCTGCGTGATAGCTTTCAGATTATCCAGGGAATTGTTTTTCTTATCTGAATTAATATGATCAATGACAAAACCATCTTCGATCAACCCACGGAAACAATCGAAGACGAACCTATGGCAGAGATATTTTCTTTTTTTATTTATTTCATTGAAACTGAACATGAGATAACCAGTATTAATAACGAAGCCAACCGGTTTCTGTAGTCGATAAATCCTGATAACACCATCACGATTTGCTTCGTAGTTTGTTATGATAGGATGTCTCATAAATTCCTTTTTCTCCATCATATAGAAATATCTTTTGTTTAAATCGTTTTTGCCTTAATATTTACTTTGAAATCTATAATAATGTCACTATCATTATGTTTTTTTTTATCATAATATCGTTTCAGTTCTATGTATCTTTTACCACCACATTGCACACACAAGCGTATTTCACCTCGTACTCCATAACAACATTGTAAACACGGTTTTGGTCTAATATTTTTAATTTAAATACTTGTTTTAATTATAATGAATGGGGAATTCGAGAGATTATCCAAGATCGAGGTTTCTAAAAATAAATTTTTTAATCTTGACAATATTCCCTGTGCCGATGCGAGATCTGGTTGATCCGACAGATAAAATCTTTATCAATAAAATACATGACGCCAAAAATGAATTTCAGAAAAATGAAGCATCTCATGTGTGGTTGACGTTTAAGATTAGAAGTGACACAAAAAATATAGATGCTACGATGAACGGAAAACGAGCGGCGATGATCATTAACTACCTTGACGATAAAAATTTAGTTTAAAAATCAAATTTATCGTACTATCAGATACAGACTATTGGATTATTCGTGATAAACGTGATGCTGTCCTTCATAACGAAAAGAACTGCCATACTGAGTAAAGATTACAAGCAAGGGATGTTGACCGGTATTGATAAACTACATTACGAAAGATCTTATCCTGTAACAGCTGTTATCTATGGGATATATCCGCTTGAGAAACCCAGCATTGATAATCTAAAACCGATGAAATTCTTGAAGATAAATTGTGTGGCCGAACGAATAACAGAACATTTCACTGTTTTGACTCGTGGGAAGGGGTTAACGGATAACCGAAGTAATATAATAAATTCGTGGGTAGAAATAGTTAAATTTACCGGTGCATCTATCAAAGATGTTGCTGAACTAGGAGATAAATTAATATTCCCTATACCAGTAAAAACGATAACAGGAGAGATCTTATTCGAATCAAAATTTAAATCAAAGGGAGTTTCAATCGAAATTATTGATCATAATACGCATGCGTGGACTAATGCAGAAGCAGTTTTTCCACGCACGAGGACGGTTAAATTCTATAACGGTGATATGTTTGACTTTATTAACGAAATAAGTAAAAACGATCATGTATCCGTGTGGTTGTTTAGTTCTGAAGATGAATTCGATCAATTTGTAAGACCAAATGGTGATATTTATCGAACAGAATCACTCCACGAGAAAATGAGAAAATATACGCCTGACGAAAATTTACTCGGTGAATGTTTTACTGTTCCATCGGTTGCAGCTCATTTTGCTACAGAGAAACATTCCTGGAAACCAACTCGGTTTGATTTTGTTGATGATATAATATTAAGTTGTGTTGCATATGGTCACGGTGGACTGTGGAGCCGTAAATACTTAATTAAAGATGTTATCTCGGTTGATATGGTTGCATATTATCCGGAAAGTTTTCTGGGATACGGAGAGTGTTCTGAGTATTTTAAAAGATTCGGTCACACGAGATGACGCGAGTATCAATAAATGGACCATTACCTGATTTGATATTACTGGATTCGCTTGTATCGAATCATTCGAGTTTACAGAAAACCTTCATCCGATTTGTTATGTTTGGTTCGGTAGACATTTTTCAGAAAAGAAGTGGGCTTCAATAGTACTATTACGATATGCGCTTGATTTTTTAATGTTGACGTCGTTGATTGTCAGTGAAGCGATTATATCATACCGAATGGAGACCGAAGATTGGTTACCACAACGAAAGAAATACTCTGATGAAGAAACTCCTGATAAAACAGACTTTGAAAATAAAATTGCAATAGATCTTGACAGGTAAGTAATAGGTAAATTTACCCAAGGAAGATCATACGATCATAAACGACATTGTACAAGACTGATCATGGACGATGCTGAATTAAATTTTATAATCGCTGATACAACGAAAAGAAATACATTTAGAAGTCGGGATAGCTTTCTTATCAAATGGAACTAAGTTAGGTACAGTTGTGAGTTATATTGACGGTGAATCACCGTAGTATACCCATTCAAGATCTTCGATGCTCGCGTACGTTTCGATTAATCTGTTATCGATGATAAATACAATTCCAGAGTTTTCTGTCAGAGTATCAACCAACTCGTTTTATATCAGTAAAAAAATATTTAAGATTGCTAGACCAACTGAATATCATTAATCATTCACCATGGGGTGAATGGAGAATAAAAAAGGAAAATATACTAGATTATTCTGAATCAACAGAAGTTCCAATCAAAGATATTTACCGTAGAAATAATCAGATATTAAAACCATCATCTGCACCATCAATATATGATCCCGTAGCTAGACACAAAACGACTTATCTCAATGGACTTGGAGGATCAGGAAAGACGACACCTGCGATTGTATTATTTCAGAATTCAGATATGATCACTTACACACAGACTTGCGGGAGAAATTACCCAAAGAGGAACACAGTCATGTACTTATCACAGCTTTTTCCGACGGAGCGGAGACGCATGGAATCCCGATCGAATGGGACATAAATAAATTCCGAAGATCTTAGTTTGGGATGAAATATATACTGTATCGCTTGAAAATCTAAAATTATTTGTTGATTGGTAGCTGACGAAAAAAACTGCTGCAATAATGTGTGGCGATTATGGTCAACCACCACCCTTTGTTGTACCGTCTCCACACGAATGGCTAAAGAGATCCGTTGACTAGAACGAAGAAATAGTTGACGATAATAGGACACTTGATTCAACATTGAGGGAGTTAAATTTTTTTATCAGATTACAACCAAATAAAATTCAATGTGAAGTAATGCGTAATATAACTTCAGAAACCGCTTTGAACGGCTTTTGGGATAGGTGGAGACTAAATGATCTGATAGTTGCAAGTAGAAAACTAATAGTGATATACTTCAACGAAAATTGTTTGTGCTACATAAAGAAAAATTCGTAGAGCTGCTGGTACCATTATGTTGTCTCGCAGCAGATACGCGACAACAGAATATTCCCGTTGACATACCAGGATAGACGGAGAAACAAATCTCGTTAAAAACGATACGGTTTTAGCTGATGTCAATGTTGTTGATAGCGCGTTATCGGTTTGGACGCTAGTATACGCAATGACAATAGATTCATGTCAAGGATTAACTATTTCTGATACAGTTGTCTGGATTGTTGATGTGTCACAGAATTAGGCGAAAATTGAATTTTTATTTCTTGAATTACAAACTAATCTCACCATTCTTTTTTTTTTGTTTCATCGTACATGCGTTACCTGGGGTGAATAAGTGGTTTTATCCAAGGTAAGCGGCGTGTAACCATTTGCATGTGCCTGACTTTGAATTACATGAATTCGGAACATTAGATTCACAGGGTGGACGGTAATCTTGCCATGATTTCTGCTCACCTATTTGAGGGTATATAAGGCAGAATATTTCTGATAAATATTAAGGGACCAAAAGTATCTTATCACAGGAAAGATAGCTCGTCATTCAAATCTCCAGCCAAAGGGGTGAGTGTTAAATTTATATTTCGTCTTATTGTGAATTCTATTCAGTTTATCATTTCATATAATGATGCCTTTATTACAATGCAGATTTTAAACGTGGAATATTTGGAATTACTAGTCACTATTAGACTTTAAATGCAATAGCGTAATCTAAGGTTTAGATTATTTTTTTGAGACAACTATTATCAGTCTGGTTTCTTTATTGTAGCTGATAACGTCGGCTGATAACGTCTCTGAGATCGTAGCTGAAATTGTAGATGATTTATTGCGGAACATCTCTGATAACGTCACTGATAACATCTCTGATATCGTAGCTGAAATTGTTGCTGATTTATTGTGCAATCGAATTGAAGTATCTGACAGTCTGTCTGTCAGATTGTCTGTCCGTCTACATCTGTCGTGACGTGTAAATATCCGGAAATCTGGAAGTCCGAGTGTCGG
Source organism: Unio pictorum (assembly GCA_030141615.1). NCBI lineage: Eukaryota > Metazoa > Mollusca > Bivalvia > Unionida > Unionidae > Unio > Unio pictorum. Next base: position 12,337,272 of record JARLTB010000377.1, read on the forward strand.
AGCTGTCTAGAGTTGTAAACATCCGGGGTGGCATCTAGGTATTGGGGAGCGTTGGTTCTAGTAGATGTTGTATGCTGTCTGTACGTATAACTGTGGTGGATCCGTGAAGGGCAAGTGACCGATAAAAGTATTGTGTCAACCCTAGGTCTTCGGATAAACTGGGCGGCGATTCAACTGTTGGTGAATCGTACGGTTATACAGGGTCGAGACACATGTGTGTGTTGCAATTGTAGTACAATTGAATACATTGTTATATTTACATAGTTACTTCAAATCACAATAGTATTTCAAGGGATTGCATGAATCTCAATAAAAGCTAGCAACTTGATTAAATACATGTATATGTTCGTGCTAGTTGTCGCAATCCATACGTGCAATAGTATATTTTGATGTTTTGTATTTGTTATCGTAATTTATACTTGCGGTAATATAACTTATGTAAAGGTTCCTTGGATCTGTGTATAGTCCACGAGATTCCTTTGTATCTGTGTATTAATATGTAATTTATTCATGTATTGTGAATGGCTGTGAGTGTAATTGTGGGTTGAACGCATGAGTTATTGTGTTGATACATCATTATTTTTCATTACTAATTTATTTCATAAATTTATATTTTCTTTCACAAATTGTGTTTGTGTTGTTCATTTAATCCACCATCCTCTCGGTAACAATTCTGTTACATGATGAGCATATCGAGTGGTCGAATTTAGTTTATCTTGCGGTGTCTCGCGTCAGGAAAATATCTCAGCTAGGATTGTCGTGGATGCTTCAGAAACCACTGGCAATGTTGACAATGATATTGTAAGAAACAAATAAGATAGCTATAAACAATGTGATTAAACAAAAACGCTACTTCAATCTGGACGTGCAATTTATCATAACATTGAAACAACAACAGGATAATCACTGTGCATGCTGTAATTGTATAATGCTGTGGCAATACTCGAGTAAAAATCCTAGATAATTTACCGTAGATAGAAAAGATAACAGTCTTGGTCATACACGTGATAATGTGATGTTAAATTGTCCTGAATGTAATCGGCGTAGAGGTGCTAGTTACGTAAATGTGGTGGTAATTGTGTATCTACGGGAATTACATGTAATTGCTCACGTGTAAATCCACGTTGCGGAGCAGTTGAATCTAATCTGTAGATTGCAGGTCTTCCTGTGGATCGTAGTGCGCTGGATATATTATGTGTAGTAATACTCCTTCAAGTTCACCGGGTTCGTACAAATACCGCACGATGACATTTCCTAATTTTGTGTGCGGTGATACATTATGCTGTATTGTATGTATTTCCTTGTAATCGCATAAATAGGCTTCATGGCAGTTGTCCGAGTAACCTCGTTGTTTAATGCAGCTATCACACTTGGTAATCTTGCAACCCATTCACAAGATCTTGTATCCTGAATAAATTCCTTCGCGTATTGATATCCAAATAATCTTAAAGTGTTCTATTAAATCGTTCTACGATCGCTTGATCACGATGAATTTCCTTTCGTCCTCGGCGTATTTAAACTTTATTTCGCTTCATTAATGATGATACTGCACCAAGAAATTCTTTGCCATGATCAATTTGTAATAGTTGTGGCCATCGCAAGGGTCCTGGTCGATACATTCGTTCGAAGACAGATGCAACTTCTGTAGCTGTTTTAGTTGATAGTTGTTCTGCTTCTTTGTATCTATTTGAAACATCAACAACATCGTTACCCTTAGCACTCAGCCAGACTGAGATCAGGAAAACTGACTCGAAACCCGGGCAGCTCGTTAGCATTGTCAAGGTAATTTCTCTAGGAGAAGGTAACATTGACATAAAACCAAACCCGATACAGTGGATAATGGCTCCACTGCAGTGTGGATACCTTCGGGAAAAGGAATGGCTACGGGAATAAATCCAGACAGAAAATCCGGAGTGGAGGCGGATGGGTGTCGACCATGAATTCCTGCCAGCAGCTCCTGCATCCAAACTGGTGTGAAATGTCATCCTCAGCATTCCTTTGGACCCCACCACCAAGGACAAGAAGGGGATTCTGACGTCTGGGCAGCCCAATGTCTCCATATTCCACGTATAGGCTTGCATTCTGGAGAGGTCACTCCAGGCTCGGTACTAAGTTAGGAAACAACACGGAAGCTGACCATTTACGGGTTATAAGTCCCACTCGATTGACGTAGATAAGAGCCGCCACAGGTTTGCTTTGACGATGGGAGGGATCATCGTGTATCACTTGCCAACTATCGCTCGCCTCAAGCCGGGAAAATCTCGGTCAATAAGGTGTTGATCCGCTCTCGTCTGCCTGCTCCAGTGGGTGTCTGGAGCTCAGTGTGTTGCTTAGCATGACAATCAGACGGAAATTCCACACCATACAATTCGCAAGCTAAAATGTGCGCATCATGTGCAAAGGCTTCTCCGACGGACTCAGGGACGTGAACGACACCAGGAGAGCGGCCATCATCGATATATAACTCACCAAACTAAGGATCAGCATAGCTGTCCTCGAGGATACAAGGCTCGCCTCAAGTGGCTCCCTCAGAAAAAAAACTACAGCTTCTTCTGGAAGGGTCGCGAAGCTGAGGAGCCCCGTCAGCACGAAGTAGGCTTCGCCGTAAAAAAAAAACAATCGTCTGGTCTTGGTTGAACGTCACACAGGGGTCACTGAGCGTCTTTTTTTCATTCGTCTCACCACTGCTGCCGGCCCTGTGAACGTCATCATTTCTTATGCCTTTACCCTCGCGTCTTCAGAAGACACAAAAGATCAGTTTAATGGACAGCTGGACTAACAAATCAAAGGATGACCCAATCGTGAACCACTATTCCTCCTCGGCGACATTAATACCAGAGTAGATGAAGATCACGAATCATGGCCTACCTTCTTCGGATATCATGGTACTGGTGAGACCAACAAAAACTGTCAAAGACTGCTGAAATTGTGCACCGACCATGGCCTGTTTATCACAAACACATTCTTTAAGTGTAAGCCACAACACAAAGTGTCATAGAAACACCCCAGTTCCTATCGCTGGCACCAGTTCGACTTTGTCATCACCACGTGCTCTGCCATTAACAGCGTTCTCCACAAGAACATACAACAGTGCAGAATGCGACTCCGACCAATCCAATTCGTGAGCAGCAGGTCACCCACGCATGAACACTGCATATATGTCGGTCCACTCCAAGGTGAAGGAGTATACGTCCGCCCTGGATAATGCTCTCCAGGACCTCTCAGAGCACGATTCCACAGCCATATGGAACTCCGCGAAGGGTTTCATCTACAAAACAGCCATGTCCACGTTCGGCAAAAAAGAAACGACCCATTCAGTACTGGTTTCACGCATTCCTGTCAAGGACTGAACCACTAATCGATGAGAAGCGAAACGCCTATATAGCTTACAAACAATGCCCTAAATAACGGACGCTTACTGCCCCTAAATGTGCGCGAAGCAACACCCAACACATACTGTCAACAACTGTGTAAAGAAATCCAGCGCAGTGTCGAGTCCGGAGACATCCAAGGTGTATACAGTGGCATCAGGAAGGCTCTCGGCCCTGCAGAGAAAGGGGTCGCTCCCCATAAATGTCTGATGAGAGAGAAGATCACAGACAGTGGGCAACAGATGGCCAGATGGGTGGAGCACTGCTTGGAGCTATACTCCCGAGAAACGATGCAGCCCTTAGCAGCATAAAAACTCCGCGCACCGTGGATGTGCTCGACAAAATGCCACAAATAGAGGAGTTAAACAAAACGATTGACTCCTCACAGACAACAAAGCACCAGGTAGTGACAGCATCCCGCCCGAAACTATCAAAAGTAGGAACCCAACACTGTTTCAACCACTGCACGAACTACTTTGCCTCTGCTGTCAGAAAGGAGCAGTTCCCCAAGACATGCACGACGCCACAATTGTGACCCTTTACCTAAACAAGGGCTACCGCAGTGATTGTAATAATTATAGAAGGATCTCGCTTCTGACCATTGTTGGTAAAGTGTACGTCCGCATCATGCTCAATAGGCTACAAGTGCTGGCCGATCGTGTGTACCCATAATCCCAGTGCGGCTTCAGAGCGGACTGGTCGACCACAGACATGATCTTCTCCATACGACAAGTCCAAGGGGAGAGCAGATAGCAAGTATAACCACTCTTCATGAAATTTATCGACCTCACCAAGGCATTTGATTTAGACAGTCTTTTAGAGCTTCTCAGTAAGATCGAATGCCTCCAAAAATCTCCGCAGCATGATGATATGTTTCCATGCAGATATGAATGTGAACAGTCCTGTATGATGGATCTTCCTCAACCTCCTTGCCACTTATTATCAGCGAGAAGCAGGGTTTTGTGCTGGCGCCAACTCTTTGTTTCTGTCCTACTCATTGAATCGTCCACTGATGGCATATATCGATACATCAGGTCCGATGGGAGGCTATTCAACATTGCACGACAACGCTCGAAGAGCAAAGTGAGTGCTGTGCTCATCGGAGAGATTCTTTTTGCAGATGACGCGGCACTTGTGACCCACATTGAGGAAGCCTTCCAGAGACTATTAGACCGTTTTGCTGATGCATGTATGCAGTTTGGGCTCACCATCAACCTGGACAAAACAGAGGTCAGCTTGCAAGATCCCACCATTGCCCCTTCCATCAAAATCAACTGTGTCACCCTGGAAGCTGTCAACAAATTTACCTACCTGGGGTCAACCATCAGCAGCACTCTCTCGCTTGATAAGGAGATAGACAGATGACTTTGACAGGAGAACCCAATTATTGCATGACTAACGAAGAGGGTGTGGATAAACAACACGGTAACAGAGCATGCCAAGGTACAAGTTTTTCAGACCTGCATTCTCAGAACTATTCTATATGTAAGTGAGACTTGGAGTACCTACATGAGGAAAGAGCACCGGATCAACTCCTTCCATAAACGGTGCCTTAGCCGCATCATGAAAATCATTTGCCAAGACCGTGTTCCACACAGCGATATCCTGCAGCATGCAAATACCTTCATGTTTTCGATTCCCGGGACACGTCCGACGCATGGAGGATGGGAGGCTTCTGATGGACATCCTATATGGACATATGGTCATTATTCACGAGACGACTCGGCCGATCGGTTTCATGGATTTGTGCAATAGTTACATGAAGGCATGTGACATTTCACCTGATGCCTGGGAAGTGTTTCAGAGTAAATAAATCGGATTGAGGAAAATATAAAATATTCTACTTCAATATACAATTTATATTCTCCCTTCACATCCAATTATACCACCAAAATCTTATTTAATCGCTCCCTCTTTGACATATAGATACTTTAATAGCATGAAATTAACCGCTCCCTCTTTGGCATATGGCTGCTTTCATAGCATGAAAATTAACCACTCCCTCTTTGACATCTGTCTGCTTTCATAGCATGAATATTAACCGCTCCCACTTTGACATTCGGCTCCTTTCATAGCATGAAAATTAATCGCTCCCTCTTTGACATCTGTCTGCTTCCATAGCATGAAAATTAACCGCTACCTCTTTGACATACGGCTGCTTTCATAGCATGAAAATTAACCGCTCCCTCTTTGACATCTGTCTGCTTTCATAGCATGAAAATTAATCGCTCCCTCTTTAACATCTGTCTGCTTCCATAGCATGAAAATTAGCCGCTCCCTCTTTGACATATGGCTGCTTTTTAAACATGAAAATACAAGTTTGTAGCCGGTTCTTTGTCGTAAGAAATGTTCTAAAATAAAGCATGTTTATGCACACTTTATGTTGAACCAAATAACACTGGAAGAAATTTTAACATCAGTTATGAGATGCATTATGCGCTTAAAAATATGGTTTATGAATATATGATAGTTGTATCCAAATATTTTGTTGTATATGTTTGACAGGTTGATTTCTCGGCATGTATTCCGAATTTCCACCCACCCACCCATTTACTGCTTGGGCATCATCCAGGCCGTAACTCTGGATACATTACAATAATATAATCATTATCTGTTATGGGTATATTAGAAGAATATAATCATTATATGTTCTGGATATATTACAAGAATTTAATAATTATCTGTTCTGGGTATATTACAAGAATATAATTATTATCTGTTCTGGGAATATTACAAGAATAAAATCATTATCTGTTCTGGGTATATTACAAAAATACAATCATTATCTGTTCTGGGTATATTACAATAATACAATCATTATCTGTTCTGGGTATAATAAAATAACAATCATTATCTGTCCTGGGAATATTACAATAATATAATCATTATCTGTTATAGGTATATTACAATAATATAACCATTATCTGTTATAGGTATATTACAAGAATACAATCATTATCTGTTATGAGTACAAGAATATAATCATATCTGTTATGGGTACATTACAAGAAAACAATCATTATCTGTTATGGGTTCATTGCAATAATGCAATCATTATATGTCATGGGTACATTACAAGAATACAATCATCATCTGTTATGGGTACATTACAAGAATACAATCATTATCTGTTATGGGTATATTACAAGAATATAATCATTATCTGTTATGGGTATATTACAATAATAAAATCATCATCTTTTATGGGTATATTACAATAATAGAAACATTATATGTTATGGTTATATTACAAGAATACAATCAGCATATGTTATGGGTATATTGCAATAATGTAATCATTGTCTGTTATAGGTATGTTACAATAATATAATCATTATATGTTTGTTTATTACAATAATATAATCATGATATGTTATGTGGTAATTATAATAGTATAATCATTATATGTTATGATTTTTTTTACAATAATATAATCATTATATGTTATGGTATATTACAAGAATACAATCAATATATGCTATGGGTATATGACAATAATATAATCATTATCTGTTTTGGGTATATTACAATAATATAATCATTATCTGTTATGGACATTATCTGTTATGGATATAATACAAAAATATAATCTTTATCTGTTATGGGTACATTTCAATAAAATAATCATTATCTGTTATGGGTATATTACAATAATATAATCATTATCTGTTATGGACATTATCTGTTATGGATATAATACAAAAATATAATCTTTATCTGTTATGGGTACATTACAATAATATAATCATTATCTGTTATGGGTATATTACAATAATATAATTATTATCTGTTATGGGTATATTACAAGAATGCAATCATTATCTGTTATGGGTATTTTACAATAATATATTCATTATATGTTATGGGTTTATTTCAATAATATAATAATTCTATGTTATGGGTATATTACAATAATATAATCATTATTTGTTATAGGTATGTTAAAATAATACAATCATTATCTGATATGGGTATCTGATAAGAATACAATCATTTTATATTATGGGTATATTATAATAATATAATAATTTTCTTTTATGGGTATATTACAATAATACAATCATTATCTGTTCTGGGTATATTACAAGAATACAATCATTTTCTGTTATGGGTATATTGCAATAATACAATCAACATCTGTTATGGGTATATTACAAGAATACAATCCTTATATGTTATAGGTATATTAGAGTAACAAAATCATTATTTGTTTCGGTATATTACAATAATATAATCATTATATGTTATGGGTATTTTACAATAATATAATCATTATATGTTATGGGTTTATTACAATGATATAATCATTATATGTTATGGGTATATTACAATAATATAATCATTATATGTTATGGGTGTATTACAATAACATAATCATTATCTGTTATGGGTATATTACAATAATATAATCATTATATGTTATGGGTATGTTACAATAATATAATCATTATATGTTATGGGTATGTTACAATAATATAATCATTATCTGTTATGGGTGTATTATCAAAATACAATCATTATATGCTATGGGTATATTATAATAATATAATAATTTTCTGTTATGGGTATATTAGAATAATGCAATCATTATCTGTTATGAGTATATTACAATAATAAAATCATTATCTGTTATGGTATATTATAATAATGTAATAATTTTATGTTATGGGTATATTACAATAATACAATCATTATATGTTATGGGTATATTACAATAATAAAATTGACAGTAGTTTTATCATCTTTATCTATCCTAGTTTGTACCTAGTACGTCTCTCTACGTCTTCAATATAATAGACGATAAACCCATGATAGCCGCGAGATTAGTTATCTCATGTACTGGTGGACAGCCACGTGTTCACAGCAACATTTGATCATGAGATACAAGATACATTGTTCAAATACTTATATCATCAAAATACACGAGTACTTGTCATTACTTGTCTGCCTTGTGTATTTTATTTTATTTCTATGTACTTGTTATTACTTGTCAGCCCCGTGTATGTTATTTTATTTATATGCACCTGTAATTATTTACCTGCCTCGAGTTTTTTTTATTTTATTTGTATGTACCTTTTATTATTTGTCTGCCTCGTGTACTTTATTTTATTTATATGTAAAGTAATACTACGTTGTACAAGTCATTATGAGAGTACCTTTACTTTTTAGTCTTCCATCTTTTTAAAATGTATTTTATATCTGGAGTTACTTTATAATACATTATACAAAAATAAATTGGGGAGAAATGCGATGGTGCATCGGATTCGTAATTCTAAGTTTCTCGGTTCGTTGCCTGTCCGTGTCAGCCCGGCTCAGTTACTTCTGTGTCTCATTGGCAAAAGCACTCATCTACTATTTCATCGTCATTATAAATACATTAATGTGTTAAAGAGTCATTACAAGCAACCAGTGGCATAGCAAAGATACTTGGCGCCTAAGGCAAAAAACCCAAATTTGCGCCCCCGGCTTCCCCTGTTGCGCTGTTATGTTGATTCTTTGGACCGAATTGGCGCCCTCTAGCCACCGGCGCTCGGGAATCGAATGTCCCACCTCCCACCCCTCACCCCCGTCGCTACGCCACTGCAAGCAACATCACTGAGAAAGGAACTCATCTCCTAGATCATCGCCTCAGAGTATAGACAAAGATTTTTTTTAAAAAAAACTTCCACTATGCTAAGAGTACAGGCAATTTTAAAACTTCCACTATGCTACGAATACAGACAAGTTCAAAAATCAAAAATCAGATATACGTAACAATATAAATGTTCTAAAATAAATCATGTTTATGTAACTTTGTGCTGAAGAAAATAACACTGGAAATTTTTCAGAATTTTAAAAACGTGATTATTTTAACATTCTGTTATGAAATGCATTATACGCTTAAAAACATGGCTTATGAACATATGATAGATGTATCAAAATATTTGTTTTACATGTTTGATAGGCTGATTTGTCGGTATGTCTTCCGAATTTACACCCACCCACCCATTCGCTGCTTGGGCATCATCTATGCCGCTGTCCTGGGTAAATTACAAGAATACAATCATTATCTGTTCTGGGTATATTACAAGTAATCTGGCACAAGCTAGCTCGATATTAGTGATGATGACATTGACAGTAGTTTAATCATCTTTATCTTCCCGAGTTTTTGCCTCTTACGTCTCTCTACGTCATCGATAAACCCATGATAGCCCCACGTGTTGACTGCGTGATTTGATCATGCGGCGGCTGAGATAGAAGATACCTTGTTCAAATACTTATATCATCAAATTATGTAATTGTCATTAATTGTCTGCCTCGTATATTTATTGTATCTATATGTATATTAATAATACGTTGTACAAATGATTATGATAGTGTCTTTTCTTTCTACTCATCCCATGTTTAAAAATGTTTTTAATATACGTTGTAAAAAAAACAATTCGGGAGAAATGCGAGACAGAACAGCAGGTGGAGAGTCTGATTCGTAATTCGATGTTCCTGGGTTCGTTGCTTATCCGTGTCATCCCGGCTCATCTCGTATTTCATCGCCATGATAAATACTTTAATGTCTGAAAGAGCCGTTACAATTAACATCACTGAGAAAGGAAATCTTTTCCTATTTCATCGTAATGTTAAATACACTATTGTGTTAACACAATAACCCCTGGAGGTTTTTGTTAGTTTCGCATGAAATGCGAGTAGGAAACACATTTTGGGGACTATTTCTGAATACATCGTATTCCATCGATGTCCAAGCGATGCTCCGTTAGGAAAAAAGCTAGTCGTGCTAAAGAAAAATGTTTTTCATTGGTTAGTTTGCTGGCGCATGAGCAGAAATGACCGGTTTGCCAAAGATATGAGGTCACAAAGTCTAAAATCTAGACCCAAATTCGGAATCCGACCAAAGGCGCTTTTTGGGTGAAAAAAAACGGGTTCAAAAACTTTGGAGTTTCCCTCTGTATTTGTAGTGCAACTAAAATGTCAAGATGATTTGTTATCATTGTAGAGCTACGTTTGTCTACCTTTCTATGATACCACCCACTTTAGTGCATCATGTATGACCTTGACGCTACAGACCTTGGAAGTAGGTTACTACCTCATGCCCCGTAAAGTCGTCGTTAGGGCTTAATGTGTTAAAGAGCCGTTACAATCAACATCATTGACAAAGGCACTTATTTCCTATTTCATCGCCATGATAAAGGTATTAATGTGTTAAAGAGTCGTTACAATCAACGTCACTGAGAAACGAACTCATCTCATAATTCATCGCAATTATAAATACAGTAGTGTGTTAAAGAGCCGTTACAAGCAACATCACTGTGAAAGGCATTATAGTTACACAATACTAAAGTAGAGAATCGTCAATAATAATAATGCATACACAAGTATGCAACACAAAAGTAGTAAATAGTCAACACTAATCAATAATAATCAAACTCTACTACAAAAGCATATAGCTAATAATAATTAAACAACACTACAATAATACTTATACAACACTAAAGTAACAAATATACAATAACAGTTACTAAAGTAACAAATATACAATAATAATTATACAGAACTAAAGTAACAAATATACAATAATAGTTATACAAAACTAAAGTAACAAATATACAATAATAGTTATACAAAACTAAAGTAACAAATATACAATAATAGTTATACAAAACTAAAGTAACAAATATACAATAATAGTTATACAAAACTAAAGTAACAAATATACAATAATAGTTATACAAAACTAAAGTAACAAATATACAATAATAGTTATACAAAACTAAAGTAACAAATATATAATAATAGTTATACAAAACTAAAGTAACAATATACAATAATAGTTATACAAAACTAAAGTAACGAATATACAATAATAGTTATACTAGACGAAAGTAACAAATATACAATAATAGTTATACTAGACTGAAGTAACACATAAGCAACAATACAAAACTAAAGTAACTAATATTTATTGATAGTTATATGCTAAAGTAACGAATAAGTATTGATAGTTATAAAATTTTAAAGTAACGAATATTAATTGATAGTTATAAAATGCTAAAGTAACAAATATTTGTTGATAGTTATAAAATGCTAAAGTAACAAATAGGCTGTAATGGTTATACAGCACAACAGTAACAAATATTAATAATTCTTGAATTTTGCAAAATAATGGCAAAATCTACACCAGGGTCGTTACGTGTATATATTTCAATTGTTGACTTGATTAATAGTCTTGTAAACGTCATCAAATAATGTATTTCCTTAGAATTCAATGAAACTTTAACAAAGGGACGTCATGTATTGCGAATTGAACTCTATAGTGGTGATGTCCTTTGTTGGATCACAATAACAAAAATACAAGACTATAACATTATTCCATATTTTAATTTAATGCTATTTTTGTAGAGACTTTATATTTCCAAAACATTGATTTTTATCCACATATTATTTAAATGCTACATATTCTCTACAGGATATTATTTTGACGTGCAAAATGTTGATGTTGAATAATCGCTTAACCTCGTCCCACCGTTAGTATCCGCCACATTGGACTGGTCACAGATACTTTGTTTCAGTGGTGCAATCAGAGATTTATAAACACATTTACTACACTCACCTCCTCAGTTCTCTCGAATTGAATATATCAAATCTATGGACGGGTATTACCGCCAAAAAGTATATGCATACATTTCTATTTTTCCCTGATGCATTATTTTAAATGGCAGTTTACAAATACTGCTTTCCTAATTCTATCCATGTATATTGTATTCTTCATTAATGCATTGAAGCAGAACTGTCTGTGGTACTTTCCTTCTGCATTATTGTAAATGGCGGCTTGCAAGTACTTCACTCCTGCCTTTTCCAATGACTGGATGTGCTCGACTAGACCTAACTCATAATCATTCTTGATAACAGTAGTCTTACTTCCCAGTTTTGACACTCCAGTTAGCGACACCGTCTGCAAAATGTTTCATTTGGAATTCCGTAATTCCTGGAAGCAACTTTGAATGCAGTTTCACAATGAATTGCTTCAAGAGCCGCATTTATAGTTAGTGTCCCATAATTCCCCCGGACAGTTTTCTGTCTGTAAGTTCGCACGAACTGCAATGAAAAGTATAGAATAATTTCAGGCATACGAACGGTTAAATGTTGTAAACTTTTTAACTCACCGAGTACCTTCAAGTATGATCATGTATCAGATGGAAAATAAAAGCTGAAGGCGATACATGCAGTGAAGTGATCAGATATATCATAAGGCTATACATGTAGTGAAGTGATCAGATATATCATAAGGCTATACATGTAGTGAAGTGATCAGAGATAATCATAAGGCTATACATGTATTAAAGTGATCAGATATATCATCAGGCTATACATGTAGTGAAGTGATCAGAGATAATTATAAAGCTATACATGTAGTGAAGTGATCAGAGATAATCATAAGCCTATACATGTAGTGAAGTGATCAGATATATCATAAGGCTATACATCTAGTGAAGTGATCAGAGATATCATAAGCCTATACATGTAGTGAAGTGATCAGGTATATCATAAGGCTATACATGTAATGAAGTGATCAGATATATCATAAGGCTATACATGTAGTGAAGTGATCAGATATATCATAAGGCTATACATATATAGTGAAGTTATCAGAGATAACCATAAGCCTATACATGTAGTGAAGTGATCAGATATATCATAAGGCTATACATATAGTGAAGTGATCAGATATATCATAATGCTATACATGTAGTGAAGTGATCAGAGATAATCATAAGGATATACATGTATTGAAGTGATCAGATATATCATCAGGCTATACATGTAGAGAAGTGATCAGAGATAATTATAAAGCTATACATGTAGTGAAGTGATCAGAGATAATCATAAGGCTATACATGTAGTGAAGTGATCAGAGATATCATAAGCCTATACATGTAGTGAAGTGATCAGAGATAATCATAAGGCTATACATGTAGTGAAGTGATCAGAGATATCATAAGGCTATACATGTAGAGAAGTGATCAGAGATATCATAAGGCTATACATGTAGAGAAGTGATCAGAGATATCATAAGGCTATACATGTAGAGAAGTGATCAGAGATATCATAAGGCTATACATGTAGAGAACTGATCAGAGATATCATAAGGCTATACATGTAGCGAAGTGATCAGAGATAATCATAAGGCTATACATGTAGTGAAGTGATCAGAGATATCATAAGGCTATACATGTAGTGAAGTGATCAGAGATAATCATAAGGCTATACATGTAGAGAAGTAATCAGAGATATCATAAGGCTATACATGTAGACAAGTGATCAGAGATATCATAAGGCTATACATGTATTGAAGTGATCAGAGATATCATAGGGCTATACAAGTAGTGAAGTAATCAGAGATATCAGGCTATACATGTATTGAATTGATCAGAGATAGTCATAAGGCTATACATGTAGTGAAGGGATCAGAGATATCATAATGCTATACATGTAGAGAAGTGATCAGAGATATCATAAGGCTATACATGTAGTGAAGTGATCAGAGATAATCATAAGGCTATACATGTAGAGACGTGATCAGAGATATCATAAGGCTATGCATGTAGTGAAGTGATCAGAGATATCATAAGGCTATACAAGTAGTGAAGTGATTAGAGATATAAGTCTATGCATGTATTGAATTGATCAGAGATATCATAAGGCTATACATGTAGTGAAGTGATCAGAGATAGTCATAAGGCTATACATGTAGTGAAGTGATCAGAGATAATCATAAGCCTATACATGTAGTGAAGTGATCAGAGATAGTCATAAGGCTATACATGTAGTAAAGTGATCAGAGATAATCATAAGCCTATACATGTAGTGGAGTGATCAGATATAACATAAGGCTATACATGTAGTGAAGTGATCAGAGATAATCATAAGGCTATACATGTAGTGAAGTGATCAGATATATCATAAGGCTATACATGTAGTGAAGTGATCAGAGATATCATAAGGCTATACATGTAGTGAAGTGATCAGAGATATCATAAGCCTATACATGTAGTGAAGTGATCAGATATATCATAAGGCTATACATGTAATGAAGTGATCAGAGACATTCATAAGGCTATACATGTAGTGAAGTGATCAGAGATAATTATAAAGCTATACATGTAATGAAGTGATCAGAGATAATCATAAGGCTATACATGTAGTGAAGTGATCAGAGATATCATAAGCCTATACATGTAGTGAAGTGATCAGATATATCATAAGGCTATACATGTAATGAAATGATCAGATATATCATAAGGCTACACATGTAGTGAAGTGATCAGAGATAATCATAAGGCTATACATGTAAAGAAGTGATCAGAGATATCATAAGGCTATACATGTGGTGAAGTGATCAAATATATCATAAGGCTATACATGTATTGAATTGATCAGATATATCATAAGGCTATACAAGTAGTGAAGTAATCAGAGATATCATAAGGCTTGTCCGTTTTCTTCAACAAGTAAATATCGCAAGAAAGAGCTATTTCATGTTTTGCACATTATAATTTTGGAAATACCGCTATCTCGATTTATTGTTTCCACGCAGCAACAAACTGAATGCAAAGTATCGCCAAATTTAGTTTTGAAGTACGCTTTTGTTGGGAGTGGACAGAGGTTATACATTCTGAAGAGCTTTTTTCTAGTCAAGAAATTATGTTTACTTAAATCTGCAAGAGTTTCTCTAAGCAGATGGCAACATGATAAACTATTGGAGAAGATATATATATATATATATATATATATATATATATATATATATATATATATATATATATATATATATATATATATATATATAGATATATATATATACATATATATAGTATGCACGTTGTATCGATAATATACCGCAATACGTGTACATTTTTCATTCAGAGTAAACTATGATTGATTCAAATCAAAGTTATTATGTTATAATGTGTTATTCCTAGTTATTTTGCTTTTGTTTGATTGTATTCCTTGTTTCTCTGGAGTGTTTTAAATAGACGTTATATCACTGTTAGGTACACAGTTCGTGAAAATAATTCTGAAAATCTGAAAACCTGAAATGTAGAGAGAGAGAGAGAGAGAGAGAGAGAGAGAGAGAGAGAGAGAGAGAGAGAGAGAGAGAGAGAGAGAGAGAGAGAGAGAGAGAGAGAGAGAGAGAGAGAGAGAGGACCTTTTGCTGAAACGTTATTTTTGAAGAAAAAAAATATTTCTTACGAAAACGAAACTAAAAGGTCAATAACGCCAAACCGAATCTTCTAACAAATTGAGAGTTTCTTTGGAACGCAGTCGGTCGTTTTAGTTTCTTTAGTTTTGTCGTGTCTTTAAAACAGGTATTTGTACGCGCGTTTTGTTTACCCACCAGACGTATGCTGCTGTGAATTAGATCATTATTGTGTATCAATAATATGGCATCAGAAAAACAAAACTAGATTAGCTCGAGAACGACTAGGAGCAATTACGAAATATCTACCAGTCAACTTCTTCCTCAACTTGAAAAGATAGCTGATACAACTGAAGAAACATCAAGACTTTTACAAACTCTTCCTTGTCGAATGCTTAATAAGCAAAACATGTTGCTAAAGAGATGAAGCATACGTAGAAATAGTCGAAGAATTAAGTAATAAATCTACTGAAGATGTTTGTAATGTAATCGATAAACTGATTTAAATGATTTTCTAACTCTTGTTGTTATGACTTATGTAAATAGAACAAGAATGTTGACACCATCATATAGAAATTATATTACCAGTAAACAACACTGGGCTGATATGTTTTATAAAATAAAAAGTAATAAAAGTCGAATCGACACACAACTTGTAGCGCATAAGGATTATATTGATGCTTTAAACCGTGCGTATGATCAATATAAAGAACATATAAATACTGAAAATCAAAAACAACACAAAAAAGAACAAAAAGAGCAGAAAACACAGGAGAAAGAAATTATTCCATTCGTTCAAAAACAGATATCCCTAAAGCAATACCGATTGCGAAGCAACTCACATTGAAAGCTATTGACGTTGTTCCTGATCAAGCTCCAGGTGCTATTGGTAACGTTGACGGTAAGATGTTCTCAGCAATCAAAGTACTATGAATACGTAAACCTAAAAGAGGTTCACCGCAAGTGGTTTTGTTTATAATGGTATTACGGCATTATATAATAGTGCTACATATATGATAAATGGAAAAGAGATTGAAACAATTCGGGATAATGTTAACGTTGCCACAACAATACTAGGTTTAGCAAGATATTCAGATGATCACACAAGAGCGGCCGGCGCGACAATCATATTTCCCCAAGACCTAACCTAACCGACTCTCCTGACGATATATACTCATTAATGAACTCAACTGGAACTAAAGTAGCATCAATAAACATAAATTACAATTTAGGATTCTCAACGCGCCGAATAATGTTAAGAAGTGATAATAGGACATTTTCATGTGCAATTCCACTTTCTTACATTATTGGATTTTGCAGAAATGTCAGAAGAGTTATGTTCCGAGCCAATCAAAAATGTACTGATAACGGTGCAATCTGGCTACCTGCCGGGATAGCTGCTGGTAAAATAAAAATATCAAAACTTTCATTGTGGATGTCAGTAATGACTCCAACAATTACTGAAGAACAAACATCACTCGCTTTTATGGATCAATGCGGTACATCTGCATTATCATGGTTAACATTGACTACATATATTGTTCAGAGTGCAATTAATATTGTATTTAAATGATATCTATCATTATAGGAAGGTGTTTACGCACCAGGATATATGTTTATTGCTTTACAAGATCTGCACGAGTAAATAATCCATAAGAAAGTATGATATTTGAAGATTTAATCTTGAACAAAATCATATAACACGTTCATATCATCGATTAATGTCATTTATGGGACGTGATCAAAATATAGATACTTGTTGCCAAATATCACATACTAGATTTTCAAATTCTATATTCGATCTGTTACGTTTCAGCAAAACATCTTCATTTAATTAGACAGTCTTTAGTTGATATACACTTCTGAGCTCGGGTGAAAAGAGATATTGACGCACAAGTAGAAAACATGTAAAGCAATAATCGCTGATTTTATAAATGGCATATAGAAATGTTAATGTTATACTGACCAAGTCAGATTACAAACACTACAAACTGCGTCAGCAAAAAAATTAGGAACCACAATAATGCTAATATATAACAAGATCACATGTGGTAAAGACAAGTTGTTACTGACTGAAGGTTAGCGGAAGAACATGGACGGTGCGAATACGAATTAATATGTGGGCAGATTCTGTTTCAGATATAACCAAATTAGGTATATATCCATTTCTTGCAGATACACGAGCTTTAATAGCTGCGGAATTTCCAGATGTCGCACTAGCCGCATCGTTGGGTACAGTTTGAACAGCTGCAGGACTGGCATTAAAGAAAGCAACAAGAAAATGAATTTTACACGCAAAGAACTTCACAAACGATCACGAAAAAATACAGGAAAACGTTCAAGAAAACAATATGTCTCAACCGGGTCGTAATAACTGCCGGCCTCACAATACGGAACGAGTCTAAGACTACCATGAACTACGCACTCATGGAACGGAAAAGACTCGAAAATGCCATGGGCATTTTTTCATATTTCCAATGGCAAATATTGATTTAATTAATGCGGAGGTGTTTTTATACGCGATAATTACCTGGCCGACATTGATTTTAAAACTGGCATCATTTACCTAGACAATAGTTCTGGTCCAGGTACTCATAGGGTTACATACGCAATTCATCCACGTGGAATTGCTTGACCAAAAGAGTTTTTAAAAGATGTAGGAAGTACAGTGTTTCAAACTTCAATCTGGTATTGAACATTACCAACACAGACAATAACTGATCCGCCAATATGCGGCTGTGAAGCAATTGCTGTACACAACGATGTATCAAAATCAACTAAACCACCCCATAAAGTTGCACATGAATACATTGCTGTGGATTAAATAGATATTAGAGTATAATAAACAAAAACATAAAACTGACGAAATATTGCACGAAAATGCCAATAAGATCATTCGTGATGAAATATACGAAGTACTACATCTTACAAATATGGAACCAAACCAAGTGGTTCTATTTCAGGATAAGCAAGGAAAATGAAATACGAAATAATATCTTTCATTACAGGATATTAACGTCAGAATTAATAAATGAAGTAACCGAAAACAACATATCTGTGTTTTATAGTAAATGAAACATTAAGACCGGTATTGCTATGTACCAAAATCCGGGTATATAATGACCGGTCTTCTCAGTATGACTAAGAATAACATTAATGATCCTTGGAAAACCAAAATCAAATGATGCCGATACAACAAAGAAATACGTCGAAAATAAAATCCTCCCAATGACGGACTTGTTAACAACAATCATTACTAAAATAAACTTATTTAGAACTGATTTTTCTAATCATTTACAATTGTTTTTGAACTTTCGAAGAAACATTGAAAGAAACATTAAGGAATTTTTCGGATATCCAGCAGTCGTTGATATTGAGCTCTCTTACCTTAAAAGGTCATGGAAAGCGTAGCACATACGGTAGCGTCTGGAAATGTCACCGACTAATACATTTATTAAACATCCGGCAGAGGCTACCGGGTTATACTGGTTGTCAGTACTAGGTGTTACAGTGTTTACAATATCCACCACAAAACAACGGCATTATCCACTAAAAGAATCTTCTAAGTCTATGTTAGTATTACAAAATCAAAACTACGAAGTAAAATTTGAAGAGGAACATGAACTCGGTTTGATTTGCTAATGGAGTATTGAATTGATCCCTAAACTATCACCAACATAAATAGTGATCTCTGCAACAGTATAAGAAACGTGTGAATGTCAAATCAAATGGAAAAAGCGTTGACGAGTATACATCAAAAGAAAACAAATTTCGCAGACTTGTAGTTGTGGTGGACATAATTATGTATTAGGTGTCGGCTGTTATAGCTGAAACCGGTATGTTGCTGTTAGCAATAAAGGCACCAGTAGTTGTAACAATTTGTGTTTCAGCTTCAACAACAATTCCTGATATTCTTAAAAATGTTCTGCAATATATATATACATGTAGCCATACTAACTAGCATATTCCGTTTTATCTTCGATGATATCACAAGGCCTTAACGACGGAATAATATCAGATAGCGAGTTCACATAAATGTTTATCATTTACTACGAGGCAATGACTGCTTCTGATTTAGAAAATACTACTACTGCCACTATTACTACTACTACTACTACTACTACTACTACTACTACTACTAATAATAATAATAATAATAATAATGTAGTCGTCGCAAAAACTACTGCAATAGATCATCGTTAATACAGCATTGAAAACAAGGATGATATCAGTAATGTTCACTAACAATTAATCTAGCTGTAACAAGATAACCGGGTTGGATTTCCATATTCACAACATAACACGTTCATCGATGATAATGTTTAGTAATGAATGACCTGAAAGAGCAATTCAATTATAAATACGTGTACGTATATTGAATGACAATATTGGATTAATTAACGTAAGAAAGCACGAATGTAATATTGAAAAATACAAACAAATTACGCCACAAATACAAACACAAGGGTGAATGATTCAAAGTGACTAATTAATGAAAAGATTGATATAATTTACTCCGTTTGCAATCAATGTAGAATATTACTCATATAGTAAAATGAATTCACATAATGTGAAATTATGCAAACTAAATAGGACATATATACAACGAGTCTTTCCAATCCCTACAGATAAAATGGGTTATTATGAACCCCACAATTAGCCTACGGCTAAAAGATTTTATGCAAGGAGATACACTCCGCGGTCACAGCACTTTGTTTCTGCTCCATGGCGGCTAAAGTTCAGGTTCACAGCTGCTAAGATTGATTCCTATGGTTGGCTTTACAGCTTGCACCACGTAGATCTCGATCACTCTGATAATTTGGAACGCTCGGGTCACTCTAGCCACTCTGTACACTCCAGACAGCTCTTCTCTTTCAGGATGCTCCGGACACCAAACTTTGTACAAAACTGGACACTCCAGGCTCTGGACAGCTGAAAACATATTCAATACCCTGTACTATATATGACACGAGCATACAAACCTAATAACGTTATACATAGTAATTTATATAGATTACATTACCGGCACAATAACTACGAAACAAGTTCAGAATAAACCTTATCCTGCTTGATACAAATCCTACTGTACTAAACATTTATTTCAAAATGTAGCCTTATATTATTAATATAAATAGTTCTCTAAGTCGTGAACAAGAATATAAATGTGTGCATTATTCTGCGTAAACCAAAGCTAGAAAAGATACAAAATGGTGATATCTGATGTACAAGAAATGAATACACATACATACTTCTACAGGTGAATATGTGCAATCATTATATTAGACCGTTGATTGACAAGTCCATCTGTAATGTAAAGAGGTTTACATGCGGTGAGGTATATATACACATATATTGAATGTGCCATGAAAGCATTCGGTTTACCCTTCGAAAACACTTCGCACGTGAGGCATATGATGGATTGAACTTACTATTTTTAAATACAACACAATATACATTAATGACCCTCAGGCATCGTTGTACGCCAAAACCGAAACTCGATTACACCAATTGAATAAATAGAAAAGAGGGTGTATACAATTCCGTAACATTATCGTCAACTTTCCAACTGCTATTCCAGTAAAAGAAATTGCGCTTGCACTATTACGAGAGTATGCTAGTTGGCCGAATATTAGATCATGATCGTTTGCTGAATAATTATACAGGCGTATAATTCCCTTGTGTTTGCAAATAAATATAAAGATGTTGGAACTGCTGATTGAAAAGTTGTTTCTAGTCCGACATGAAGTTATCAAGTTATCAAATCAAACAAGTAAACTTATATTAGCTCAGAATCAAATATATTACAGAGAAAGAATAAAACATAGCTATGACGTTTCTGCGATTGAAATAAACTCGCTAGATTACTCTGTTGATAATTATGAATCATTGATCAGATCAGGGCCTCAAAAATTCCACCAGAATATAAATGACCCCCAGAACCCCGACGAGATGATTTCAACCAAAAGTAATTGATTTTAATAAATGAGCCATAGTATACAAAATATATTTTGGAAAAGAAATTATTTCACACTACATTTGATGGAGAAAAAACAAAAGAAGTAATTCTTTGTTTTTTGTAAGATTTCAAACGTTAGATTATTTGAAAACGATTAATATATTAATACGTTTTCAGAAGCAAGTAAACCCGCACGTACACGCATGTTTCGTAAATTACAACATTTATCTGTTATTATTACACAATTTTATTCGGATGAAGACATTATCGACACAATACAATATTTCATTCCGATTAGAGAATATATTGAGTACATTAGTTTGCGAATTCGTGATTAAATAGTAAATGCTGAAGTATATCATAACTATAGAAGTAACCTCAAATTTGTTTCAGATAAAGTATTTCTTTATCATCATAACATAACGGAACAACAACTACCAACATTTCAACATTTGTAATACTATAACTTGCAACAGACAAACTAAAGAAATTATTCGGGTATCTAATCAATAATAAGTTTCCTAAAATACTTGAAGCACAGAGAAAAATAAATCTGTCAGCAGGTATTCTTAAACTTAACTATGATCATACGGTGGAGGTCTTCACATATCATCGGAAATCATACATCACCAATCGCCGTCAATCTTTTATGTGATGTAATTGACAAATACTGAAATAACAAATCAGGCTCAGCTTGGGTATATTCTGTTTACATTCACCTCTAAAGTACCACCTGGATTTTTGATTTTACATGCCTATCTACGATTTCATAATCCGTTATTATCAATAATACATGTCAAACTCACTGACCAAACCAGTAACTTGATTGACATAAGGTGCAAGAATCTACATTTGAATCTCTACATAAAATCTTACCGATTATAATACTATCCAATTCATGGCTATCATATGGACAAATTCAAGACAGAAAATAACTACTTCTTTCACTTTCCTGATCATTGCTGAAAAACTGCAACTTTTATTTTCACTATATAGTATTTTCGTTTGCTAAATCTTTTTTAGTTGTCCTACACGTGCAATAATTGTCTTGTTGTTTCATATTCGCCAGATAATTCTATCTAATTATTTTCGGTCGCGTGAGAGGGAGAGAGAGAGTTGAAAGAAAATAGCTTTTTTGTCACATGAAAGTTAATTAGGCACAATTGTTAGTTATACTGATGCAGAGACTCCAGAGTTTCTCCATATAAGATCATCAATGCGTGAGTATGTTTCGATAAATCTGTTATCAATGATAATATATTTACAAACACCGCGGTCAGATTTGCCACCGATTTGTTTATATTGAGTGAAAATATTCAAACTTACTGACTCCGTTACCATCCATTGGTTGGGGAGAGTGGAGAATAAAATCAGAAATGTTATAAGGTAATACCGAATCCGCTGATGTTTCCGTTAAAGACATTTATAGTAAAACTAATCAACTATCTTTGTCATCGCGCCATTTGTATATGATCCAGTATCCAGACGTAAGACTGTTTATCTAAACGAACCTAGAAGTTGTGGTATTATAACTAGATTTATTTAATTATTTAGAAAGAGTTAGGATTTAGTTGTGTATATGCACCGACTTGCAATAAAATTGAAAGAGATATGTGAAAAATCAATTACGTATCACGGCTTTTATTCGGAGGAAGGGAGTTAAATTTATTCCTGATTGAATTAACGAGAAATATATACCTAAAGTAGTGAATTGGGATGAAATATGCACCGTTGTATTAGATATGTTAAATGATAATTGTGAGTTTCAGGAATTACTTGTAACTGTTCACGTGCCACGCTGAAGAGCGTTGAATCGAATCTGTATATGACAGGTCTACCCGTGGAAATAACCACGCTAGAACTTTAATGTGCCGTAATACTCCAGATAGGATCAGTTGTTCTTTTCTACCACCTTCAACTTCACCGTGTACATCACTTCACATTCACATTACCTTATACTGATTGTTTTGCAAAATCATGTCGTTGTTCAGGTATATGTTTTTATGTGATTGCATTTACGTGTTTCATAAAAAGTGAACGAGTAACCTCATTATGTACCACAGTTATCACAATTTTTATCTTGCAACCCATTCACAAGATCTTATATCTTTTTGATACTGCGCTCTGAAATTCTTTACCAGGATCAACATGTAATAGTTGAAGCCATCGTACACCACCTTGTGATCTAGATCCTTGCTGAACAATTCATTCAAACGCAGAAGCAACTTCATTTGTTGATAACGGGTCTGCTTCTTTATATCTACTCGCAACGTCAAACAAAGTTAACGCATATTTGCACGTGAATCGATGTCATCCAATTCTAATAGTATCATTTGAGAAAAATAATATACGCGCCTGATGAACTTCATTAGGAACGCTGACATCATAATGTACGTACTTGATTCGTTTAGGAGTTGGTAGAGAAATTTTCCATATTGTCGTTCTAACCAATTTTCAGCAACGACACGGGTAATATTTGCTGCATCATCGAGTTTACTAAGCGCTGGTCTTTTACTCTAATATTATCTTGGGTTATAATAAATCGATTCCATTATAATAATAATCGATTGATTAATTACACGCATGGATAATTCCATTTCCAAGCATTTTTTCACCTTTCATTGCAGATTTTGGTAGGAAGCTAGCAAATGTTTCTCTGAGAGATTAATTTTGGCATATAGAATCCCGCGCTTGAATCGACTTCACATATGCATTATGTCATTGTTGAAGATCTGTATTTTTATAAGCTACGTCATGAATATGACACGCTTTATCAAAATCATTTATTGGATACTCTCTAAGTCTTTGCTGATCTTGGTAATCAAGTCAGATATCAAGCCGGGTGCCAGGGTCACAAAGGTTATATCCAGGAAGATGTTTTTCTCCTGGGTATTTCGCAGATGAAGTTCCTGGTAATTGTCCCAGTGAAGCATCGATATAACCACTTTTTGTGTGGAAATAAATATATATATTGTTGTACCACATTTCACACACTTGCCTGTGACCGCACATCTGTTATTGATTTTATTATCGCTGTTACGTCATCTGTAGAGGTGGATGCTATACGTTTCCACACAAAGCCATAAAGTCACACCTGCATAAAGTGGGTTCAAGGGTAACAATATTTCCATTGACAACAAACCATAAATTTGTTAACTGAATGAAGCTCGTAAAAAGAGGCAATGATTAATAATTATCCAATACAGTATGTTTTGATAACCAACCATCCATGGAAAAATTGCATGATAAAATAGTGATAGGATACTTACCAATATTGAATGTTATTTAAGTTTATATACAGGATAGCTATCACTAAACAAAATATTTCTAATACTGAGAATAATTTGTAAGGACATTGTTATCTTGTGTCCGAAAACATGCATTCTAGCGACAAGTTATAGTCGAGCAATATACACAAGTTACAAGGCATTTAAGTATTCTTTTCCATAAAAAAAGTATGGAGTCCAAAATAATAACAAAGATTTGGCAGTTGCAATGAAACGTTCCTACAACGTGACCATGACCCATCTCTAATAGCATGCGTCATCTCGATGTCAAGAACCATATCGACACTATAGTTGCAGTGTTTCCTACAAGGTTGAAACACTGCTTTCCAACGGTAAATTGCCAGTCAGCCAGTTTGTTTTAAATACAAATAGTCCATGTTCAATGGGAGTCAGGATTTTAGCTGCACACACAACACATCAACATGCAATTGTCTGCTATAAGATTCTTGAAATACAAGGGGACACCCTCGACTAGTGGAAAAACAACACAAACTTCATTAGTGCCTAAAACCACAAACTGACCACCACAGACTTATGTGTCATCTCATTACGTGAATAATAATTGAGTTGTTCTTTGCTCACTTACACTAGCCTAATGAGCCACTGGTCAAACATGTTAAGCAGTATCAATGAAGAACATCAAAAGTGTAAAGATAAACTGTATAAAGCAAGATGTGCTTCAGTTACTAATGAGCATCAACAATGCTGATCTAATGTTTACGGAGGACAGCGTGCACAATAGTTGATATCATGATTTGGAGTAGAGCAGTTTTAAATGAGCACACAATTAAGTCACCAGCAATGGGTCTGTATCACATGTGCAAAATAAAATATTTCTTTGAGTACTGAAACACAATGGTGTTTATCATCTTTTTTTCAAGTAAATATTACACTTAGTGTTTGGCAAATAATTAAATGAATAAAAGTATTTTCAAATCATATAGTTGTTCATATAAATATACCATTACAAAAATGTGTGCTTTCATTATGGTTGATAAAGTCTGCTAGTGTATCTAATCAAAATAAAAGGAAGCTTAAGCCCAAAATCAATTTTCTTCTCCATTAACCCCTAGTGATTCCATTGGACCAAATTGACACCATGGGACATTAGAAAATGATAAATTAAGCTCAGTGCAATTTTTTTTCATTTTCTGATGAATGAACACTAACCAAATATGATTGATAATTGAACAATTGATTGATTTATACCGGACTGTCGGTATCAGACGTGACTTGATTAAAAAATATAGAACTTACCATCTGTTTTCTTCTTAAAAATACCGTTGTTGGCAATGGATCTGAAAGTAAACGAAGTGTCAAGTTTATCATTTTAATTGACCTTTCTCAAATGAATAGATGTGGTCAAATCATGAACTGAGTTTCAAAAACGTCATGTGAAGACTTGACTCAACATTGTGCAATGGAACAGAGATGGTCAAATAGTAAACTGAGTTCCCAAGAGACCACGTAAACATTTAATTTAACACTGCTCAAAGGAATAGATATGGCCAAATGGGAAACTAATGCAAATGTCAAAGTTTTCGGAGGGGTCAACTGGGTACCCATTGAAACTGATGATAGGTTACCTGGGTACTTGATCAAAGGGGAATTATACTAACTGTGAACTTGAACTGCTTTGTTATAAGTTTGTGTATGCTACCACCACCTCCAGGAATAAGAGTAGTTATTACTAATTTTTGAAACAAATAAAGGCTGACAGAGCTTAAAAAGAGCAATCTCTATATTAAATGCCATAATTACAGAAAACATATGAAAAAAGTATAGTTATTATTGCTACTTACCTGATCTGCAGTTACCTAAACTTCTTGTTCATGTGGATAATCACCAGAATACAGACACAAAACAAAAATGATAAATAATTTAACTACGACATTCATTTTTAACTACATTACATCACATGTTTAGCTGTCACAGAAAGGTCATATTCAGAATGCTATTGCATTGCTGTAGAATTCCTTTTTAAAAATTATATAGCGCTATTGATTTATTTTTTTCCTGGTTAAACATGTTTATTAGTTTAACAGAATCCCTCTTCTCTGACACTTTTTAGTCATATAACATTCACTATTTACGTTGGTAGAGCCCATTTCACTTACTAGTTGGTGCCATATTTGTTGCAATATAGACTGCTCTGCTACTCAAGTGTGTATCAAACTATAATGAATCTGTGACACATGGTTTCAAATTCAAGAAAGCTGTGTTTTCTTGGAAATGTGTTATGGACAGTTACTATAAATAGTAAATTTGTTGGGTTTAACGTCATTTTTCAGCATACGATAGGCTATACATGGCGGCCAGTATTAATGGTGGAGACAGAACCCGTGAAAACCCTCGGAGAGAACCACCGTCTCATGAGAAGCTACCGGCAAGCTTTCTCATACACACATTGGCCGAATCTGAGACTCGAACCCACACAAACAAAGGTGAGATGACAGTGATGCATGATGCAGAGCGCTTTAAACAACTTGGCCACTCGGGCCCCCTAAAGAGAAAATAAGGAAGCTGTTTTCTTGCATACAGGGATCGAAATTAGCGGTATTCCACTAGCATGAGGCTAGTAGATTTCCTGTAAGACTATTAGCTATCATAATGTTATTAGTCCGAACGGCTATATATGTTTTGTTTATCAACGTCAGCGTTTGTTTATTCTTTTGATGTTAATGTTTTATAAGTGTTTGCAATAACCACTGCTTTCATCTTGCAAAACATCCGCTGAAGTCAAGATTTTATTAAGGAGAGGCCATTTAAGGGGGGGGATATGCTTGTGTTTTGAAATGTGTTTCTTGCTCGGACTTTCTTATATAAAGGACACTGTGCCATACCTTTCCTTACTTTAACTAAATCGCGTTAGCTATACCGTAACATCTTGTATTTCAAAACAAGGCACATTTCCCGCCTGATAAGACAGACAAAATGTGGCATCTTATAGGTGTTCAACCTCTGGCAAATAAGCAAAAGTTGAATGCAAATGATATGAAAGAGATGAATGCAATACTAGTGTGTGACATTTTTTGTCGACAGGACGTGACATGACGCAATTTTCAGTTTACTAGTCCTTCTGGCTACAAAGAAATTTGAGTTAAATTCAAGCCCTATGCATAGTCAAATGGTCCCACACGATAAAAATATAAGATCAGTAGATGAAGGTCTATGATGAATCAATGTCACATGACATGTGCCTCAAATTGTAATTGTTATCCTGTTTCTGTCTTGGTGTTGTCCAATATAATCTTTGATCTGACCTTGGAAAGATATTTTATTTTTACATGAACTAAACAGGTAGCCATTAATTAATGTTTGACCATGGTGATTATGAACAGGTTAGTAGCAGAGTAACTGTTGACACCTGTATCAACTGATTTCTCGAAAGGCCATGCAAATACTTCATTCAAAATGATGCATGTTCAATACATTATTTCTTCACATTATCACAGTGATTTAAAAAAATTCTAATCTTAAGTAACTGTCACAGTAGCTGAAGAATAGTTCACTAGGATTTCCTCAAATCAACAAATTTCATGATGAACTCTTTGTGTATTAGGATTTTTTTGCCAATGTCTTGACCTCATGTTTTTGAAAGGGACAAGAAAGCATTTGATCAAGATATAATGATTTTATTTACAGTTGTAACCCCTCTTAAATAAAAAATCTGAACTGAACAGGGCTATCCTGACAAGATTTGACATTGACAAAATACCACTGAATAACTGCTAAAAAGAATGAAACTTCCAATATCTCATGATTCAGGAATATGGGGACAATGACCGCTTGATATTTTCTCAAGGGACCAGATCAGGGTATGATTGGAAAATATACAAAATTCTTCTGTGGTATAATCTCAACTATTCACATATTCATTGCTAGGAACTACTGAATTTACCTTACTAGATATTCAGAGCGAATTGAAATTTTAATGATAGATTTAATCTCATGCTCAGATAACCATTTCTCTCCCCAATTTTTGTTCAACATTTGTGTCTCCTAGGAAATAAAAGTAACACAATTTTTTCAGAATTCATCCTATCTTCCTTACATATTCCAGAAAACAATTCACCATCTGCTAATCACTCTGGTGGCCTATTAGTTAGAGCATCAGCCCCTGATGTGGGTTCAATTTTCAGCAGTCATAACAAAGATTATTAAAAATGGTACTAACAGATACCTCGCTTAGCGCTCAGCATTAAGATCTTAGTGTTAGAACTGGTTGGCGAAGTGTCATTTTAATGTGACTGGGTGGTACATCGTGGTACATGTCTGTGGCTTGATGCACCAGTTGCTTTGTTTCATCAAGATTGTTATTTTTAATATTTATAAGAAAATTATAAATTTATACTCAGTATTCATTCCTTAGGAGGGGGGTAGATGTCATGTTTTTAAAGAAAACTGAATGCAGGATTAGATACATGTACAATTTTCAAACCTTACATTAGTAATATAGTAATATTAGAAATTAATTATCTAGTGCATAAAACATGCAACATGTCAACCAATTAACCCCTAAGACATACATTCGGTTTTTCGTAAATTTAAATTTCAGTGATATATTTGTTAAAAATGAATTTCAATATATTCTTATAAATGGAAAATGACCAACTTGCTTATACAGTGTAGTGCACATTATACTATTTGTATTTAAAGTTTATATGGTAATAACCTATGTTTTAGTTTAGTAAATAATGAAATCTCAGTTTTAAAGCTGCCTGTAAACCATACAGATGTAAAAGGAAATTCACTTCTACAGATTTTAATGTTTTTGATAGTCTTATCTTTACTACTTTTAACTAATTTATATATGCTGCCCTGGAAGCAAATGATCTAAATATAGAACAGAATTATAAATAATTACTGTTTAGAAGTATAATGTTGTACATAATAATTAAGTTGTATATTCTGTTCATGAGATGGAATTTTTATCAGCAATACATGTAAATAAATGCTTAATACATTATAAGAAAAACATCTGCAACCACAAGCCGATATCCATCCCATCTAACTTCTCCATATGGATACTCGCTGTTAGAATTACCCGTTTTCACCACTGTCAATTGAAAAATTGATGAACCATTGCAAAATTTACTGTAAGCAATTTATTAGCTTGACATTCACCTTGTCAGTGGCAAAAGGCAGAAGTAAACAGTGCATGGAGGTCTGTCAAATGTACACTTGCCGAGTGGTTAAATTATTAATTGAAAGCAATCAATACTTGGCATTGTGCAAAATAAACCTTTACAAAAACGTAAATTAGAAACATATATCCATATTAAAAATTTTAAAAAGTGTTCAACTAGTTTTCTGAAGAATTAGCAGTTGTGATTAATATTTCTGGTAATGAAATCATGTCTTTGTTATACACTTATAGTGTTACAGGTTAGACCCTGATTCATGGACGGCTACTCCTAGATTGCTTTGTAACAATCGTTTGAGACAACAATTAACGGTGTCATCCTTTGTTTCTAAATGAATGTGTTACCAGATTCCAGGAAGACTTCAATTTTCCCGCGGAAGATATCTTCCTTGATTGTGTAGTATATGTACGTAATGTGTGAAGAAGACGATACAATTAGGGTAATTGCAACGGTTTAACCGAGATCTGAAAATAAAATGTCAAATGCTATCATAATGCTACTAATTTACATTCACTTCACATGTATAGACCCAACAATAATTCAATTACACCTTCAACTTCAAATTCCCTGTTAAGTTAGCGATTTCCATCAACAAAGGATTATGTCTAGATTGGCAGACGATGACCACTAGACAAGATGAACACATCCAGAACAAATAATATATTAAATGTATTCATCAGAGAAGCAATATTCACATAATGCGAGGAATATTATTGTAACGATACACATGTAATGAATGTGCAAAGCAAATAAATCACTATGCAAATATGATTGACCGAAAATATTCAAGACGTAAGATAGAGTGCTACTGCAGCACTCACGTCGTTGTATTTTGAATACAAGTATCAACATGATCTTTATATATTACAATCCACTTATATGGCCAACAATATTTTAAAGTCACAAGAATTATTGTGTTTGTATTAGTTGTACAAGTTAAAAACACGTGCAAAATATTAAAGTTTGATGATACAGAATTGTCGTGACTGAAACCAAATTATAAAGCACTGACATCCAGACTGACATTCTGCATGACATTCAAAGGTCATTATACAAAGATAAGAACCATTATCGCACAAAAACCGGTGCATGCCGACGATTATTCTATCTATATGAATCATTACATGTCTGATATCACAGAGCAATGTCAGTTACTACATATACAAAGACGAACTTAAACGCTACCAATTTATTTCTCTTTTGGGGATTCGTTAGAACCATATGCGATAAGAGAGCTTATGTTAGGAATAATTTAATTATGACCTCAAATAATATCACATTAATTAATTTATCATACTTAGATAAGTTCGTTGGGTAGATCATTGTTTGAAACACAATGAACGTCGCTTGAATTACACGTATAGTGTAATCAGACATACGAACTCCATGGAACCGAGTACGTTCGATAAATAGAAGTAACGGATAAACAGTTGTTACATATAGCGGTATAGGATGCTTAGATATAAAAAAATATTTTCGTGTGCACGTTTGTAGATTGGCTATTAGATACGGATACTCTGCACATGGGTCCCTTTTGTTTTAATTTGTTTATTGTGTACGTTTATTTTCGTCTGCAGACTTAGAATTTACGAAGATATGGTCTGAGACTCAAACACAGACAAGAGCAAGAACCAGCAAATTGTGTAATATTTGTAATTTATTTTGGTATATTACATGATGAAAATTAACAAAGAAATTACGGTATTGACAAATAAGTCACACGTATTCATAACGATTATATCACAAGTCCAAAATTATATTGATATTTGGATACCACTAGTGTTCCAAATAAATTCCAGTATTAATTGGTTCAATGTGCTTGTAGTTTTGAACATGTTAATGTGCCAATAATCTCAAATTTGGCGAAGTGTTATCATTCATTTTATGTATCTTAAAAATATCAAAATATGCTTGTCTTAATTCGGAATCATTTCACATTAATAATTTAGTCGAGGAAGCATTATGTATACCTGATATATAAACGTCTTGCAACAAAGAGAGGTGCAAAGCTTCCGGCTCAACGTCGCTCACCATACGCACAAAAGGATTTAGCATCACATCGTTGGCAGCATTTGTTTTCCTTTCAAGCAGCCATCCACATAGACGTTTTCCAATTATATTATAAGTGTTCGAATTCTTTGTGTTCAGTACACATCTGTGTATTGCCTTGCAATCCTGGGCGGGGACCTAATTTTCAAAATGGTTTTAATTAGCCTGATTACCTGTCAAAGAACGTGTCCTGTTGATGTCATATCTCACTGCCTCTCCAGTTAGTGTGATACAATAACGCATGATATAATAATAGTCTAAATCTATCGAAAACTTAAACCACGTTTACTTAATGACATTCACGAAGGCGCAACAGTTTGAAATAGGCACGTAAAACTCTGAGGGGTAAATATTAATTGGTCAGCGTCTAGAGTTATGGCGATGAAACACAACTGGAATATTTCCATTGTTCTCACAAATAAAAGCGTTTCTGGAACAAACATTTGAGATAATATCCGTTAGAACTTCATTCAGGATGACCAATAGATATGATGGGAGGTCGAACGAAAAAGGAAAAATGGTCTTTTATCATCCAGGGTATAGTCAAAGGCAAAAGCAGAGGTGTTCTAAGGTTTTGACCTCTTTGTTGACCCTTCTATTGAGCATACGTTTTACACGTGATAACAAAGTCCTTGAAGAATTTATGAGGGGTCCATGTGCGGAATGAATTTGCATCGAATGGTCTCCACAAAAATATAAAATGAAGTCTCTAACTATTACTAACCAGCAGGATCTCGAACGCATATGTTACACGCGTAGTGACAATCAAGGAAATTTGGGGAATTGTATACTCTGATATGACAGCTGTGCTTATCAAATACTGTGCAGATGTTGCTGGACTAATATATGCTTTTGAAAGGTTTCATCTTGTAATGGTATAAGCTAAAATAAAATATATTAGAAGGTAAGATTGATATAACTCGTGGAAACCACCCTGATGAACCACCAGCAAGTGGAGACCATCTATGAGTCATATCGTTATCACGTGAAAACACTACACAAAACGTCTACAACGATTAAGTGTAATTCACCACTGAATAAACACAGGTAATAAGTTGAACCAAATTAGGCTTAATTAGGCAAATCACGTTTTCACATATTCTTTCACAAGGTTCACGTGTCCGCCTACAATGTATTGGGCTTACACAGTCGTTTGAGACAACACTTAAAGGTGTAGTCGTATGTTTCTAAATGAATCTGGTGCCAAACCCCAGGAAGACTTCAATTTTCCCGCGGAAGATATCTTCCTTGATTGTGTTGTATATGTACGTAATGTGTGAAGAAGACGATAAAATTAGGGTGATTGCAACGGTTTAACCGAGATCTGAAAAGAAAATGTCAAATGCTATCATAATGCTGCTAATTTACATTCACTTTATATGTATAGATCCAACAATGATTCAATTACACCTTCAACGTCAAATTCACTGTTAAGTTAGCGATTTCCATCAACAAAGGATTATGTCTAGATTGGCAGACGCAGTCCACTAGACAAGATGAACACATCCAGAAAAAAATAATGTATGAAATGTATTCATCAGAGAAGCAATATTCACATAATGCGAGGAGTATTATTTTAACGATACACATGTAATAAATATGCAAAGGAAATAAATTACTATGCGAATAAGATTGACCGAAAATATTCAAGACGTTAGGTAGAGTGCTACTGCAGCACTTACATCGTTGTATTTTGAATACAATTATCAACATGATCTTTATATATTACAATCCACTTATATGGCCAACAATATTTTCATGTTACAAGAATTATTGTGCTTGCATTAGTTATAGAAGTTAAAGACGCGTGGAAAATATTAAAGTTTGATCAGACAGAATTGTCGTGACTGAAACCAAATTAAAAAGCACTGACATCCAGACTGACATTCTGCATGACATTCAAAGGTCATTATACAAAGATAAGAACCATTATCGCACAAAAACAGGTGCATGCCGACGATTATTCTACCTATATGAATCATTACAGGTCTGATAACACAGAGCAATGTCAGTTACTGCATATACAACGACGAACTTAAACGCTACCAATTTATCTCTCTTTTGGAGATTCGTTAGAACCATTTGCGATAAGAGAGCTTATGTTAGGAAGAATTGAATTATGACCTCAAATAATATCACATTAATTAATTTATCATATTTAGATAACTTCGTTGGGAAGGTCATTGTTTGAAACGCAATGAACGTCGTTTGAATTACACGTATGGTGTAATCAGACATACGAACTCCATGGAACCGAGTACGTTCGATAAATAGAAGTGACAGATAAACAGTTTTTACATATAGCGATAAAGGATGCTTAGATATAAAAAAATATTTTCGTGTGAACGTTAGTAGATTGGTTATTAGATACAGATACTCTGCACATGGGTCCCTTTTGTTTTAATTAGTTTATTGTGTACGTTCATTTTCGTCTGCAGACTTCATTCACTTTCCCATCACGACCACGATCTTATCGTAAATCAGCATTGTTCAAGACTATAGGTGGGAATTATTTTCTAAAGACATCACTTACTAACCAACGGTTACTATTGGTTGAGATAATAACAAGCCTTGTCACATGACTCGTCATGACAATTATATTATAAGGGTTATTCAAGCATAGTTAATTCAGGCGTCCGTCGTGCTCAATAAAGATGGGTATAGCACTGCACAGCAACCTAATTACGTAGTTACAGTTCTAAACAGAGTGCAGCGACATTATTCTAAGGCAACGTAAGATGGTTTTCTATTGTACATCATACTCTACTTCATTTTGTGGAACATTCTCCTATGCATTTTGTTTTCTAGTTTGGTATTGTTTGTTACATAGAACAGTATAACATCTTTTAATTGAAATAACCCTTCTCTCTCTCTCTCTCTCTCTCTCTCTCTCTCTCTCTCTCTCTCTCTCTCCTTCAAATTGCCCCATATAATGATTCAGACATCCAACAGTCAATACAATAGCTAACATTTATCTCGGGAAGCAAAATTCAGTGTACATGATGTCGGGATGAATCAATTATTTGTAATTCTCAGTGTTATGCTGATATATGGCTGAGAACATCATCTGCTGTTTGATAAGGAGCGACATAATCAGTTCATAGCTCAAGTATGTGCAATGTGTTCCGTCAGTCTATTATATTGCATAAACGGTATCTGTAAACGTTGTGTTTCTTTATGTATGAAGCAGAACAGTTTTTACTTGGAATATATGATTTATCGTAGTGTCTAAAATAACATCAACGTGAAGTGTAAGCAATGCTTGATGGACCGACATACGGAGACACACCGATAACAATCCGCCACTTCATCCGAATATAATACCTCCCAGACATACCACACGGTGGTCATAATTTTTTCTGTAGAGTTATAATTATATATCACCATGATCGAATTTATCTGAAAAAGTGAAACTAATTATGTGATTATTAATTAACAGGGGAAAATTGTATTATTGATATAATAGCCAAACGTGGGTGGTAATGTGTCAATGTGTTGAAGACAACGAAATTGTTACTAATACTTAATTCAGTTTCTAGATTTTGTATATACAATGTTCGATCAAGGAACGAAATGTTAATTACATAGTAAAACGTTTGACATTTGTTTGAAAATGTTTGGAATTATTCATTATATAATGGTGGCTGGGTTATCAATATGATCAGTGTATACACGTCTTAATTGGATAGGTGCAAAGTTTAAATCATGTTTGATTAAATATCAACAAAATATATTAATTTATTCCCATAACACCAACTGACCAAACGGAACTTTTAATAATATTCTAAGCATACACGAGGTTCAAAATATTGTTTTCTTTTAATGTAGTATTGGGAAAACAATCTGGAAAGAAAATCCGACGGACAAAAATGCTTTCACTTTTCAAATTGTCCTTGTTTTACTGCATACACAACACAAACACTTATCAATACTTACTCAGGCTTATCAAGTCAGTGGGAATATATGCATATTCTACGTTAGAGAGATATGATTAAGACCTGGATGTATCATATTAACATGTACATTCTATAGCCCTCAGAAGTACTTTGATTTCGCCGGAATACGTTCCTATTCGACCTGCGTCAAATATGGTGCAAAACTCTAAACAGGCATACACATTTTCATTATCAATTCGCGGTGAGGTTGTTTTGCTCAGCAGAGATCTGGGTGACTCTATGAAGAATTAGAACGATCCATTTATGCATACGTACATGTGCGCTGTACCTTCAAGTCTACAAGTTATTGTGGCTGCGTATGTTTGATTTCACGGATTGATTTTAGCTCTAGTTTTATTTTTGTATAGTAACGTTCTTCTTTAAATTCTTTTGTTAACAGCAAAGTGGCAGTAACTTGTCATTACTTTTTATAGGTGTAGCTGTCGCAAAAACAATTAACATGACAGAAAGGCCTCTCAACATAATCATAGTTGGTATAACTGGGGGTGGAAAAAGTTCGACTGGGAACTTTATCGTGGGGATGAAAGTCTTCGACTCAAAAGCGGGCTTTAAATCTACCACTAAAGAAATATCTGATGTGAAGACTGTCCAAGATGGAAGAACAATCAAAGTTGTTGATACTCCGGGCTTCTTTGACACAGACGAAAACTTGTTTGAGACAGCGCTTAAAATCCAAACTTCGTTAAAGGAGGTTTCACCAGGACCTCATGCTTTCCTTATAGTCATAGACGGAAGTCGAAAATATACCGAAGAGGAAAAAAAGACACAACTTCTCATTCAGCTAACATTCGGAGAAAAGATTTTGAAACATGCGATTATCATCTTGACACACGAAGACGTCTTCGATAGTTCTGAGGATCTTTTAAGGCAAGCAGAATCTGTAAAAGAGCTAAAGACCTTAATAAAATTATGCGGTGGAAGATGCATTACACTTAACAGTCTCTGTACGGACAGAAACTACAGCACGGGAAAAATTAAGAAGATCATTAACGAAGTTAATGCGATATCTAAGAACGGCAACGTTTGTTACATCGAGGACCTTACAGCATATACTCAGGCTCTCAAAGAACACGCGAATAAGAAAACAGCTAATGAAGACTTGACTGCGGGTTTGTTAGCTACGTACCTCAAGAACGCTGATGCCAAAGCAAAAAGAAAAGCTAAGGCTGCTTATAAAGAAGGAAAGGCATCAGGAATATATACTGCAAAAAGACAAGTTAAAAAAGCTTATGCAGAAGGAGTCTGTATGGCAACAGTAGGAATGATAGGACTAGGAGGTATGATAATTGCAAGAAATCCTGCAACTTTAGTAAATGTACTGGTCGGGGTTGGGATTGGTGCAACACTTTTAAAAGAAAAACGCAAACGCGATGACCAGGATATGGATCCAAGCGGGATAGATTGGGAATCTCCACAATTTCAGGGATTCTGATCGGTTATTTTTGCAACAAAGCCCAGAGATGTTCTTTTCATTCAATGGAAAATGAGTTTGTACATATGTATCAGTTTATTTATATGCGTCTTTTATCAGCTGTAGTGCATGACAAATTGCAATGTAAGAGAACTTCAAACATAAATACAATGATAAAGAAACAAATTCATGTACAAAAGAAAGTACTATATAATAAAATATCAAACTAACTGTAATCTGCATTCTAATTCAAAAGAGATTGAAAGCGAGGGAACATATTTAAATGACTGCAGAAAGATACAAGTGAATTATGCGGATGGAAACTGAAACTTTATCCCAAAATTGCATTACAAACGTAAAAGCTTGTACATTGGCAAAGTTTGTATATACCTGATCGGACTACAAGGATAAAATACATATGCACGATAACTGTTATACACTAGCCTCTTTTCATGGCCTGAAAACGCTATTAATTTTCGATCACTCTCCATTACCAGTGGTTCCGTGTTTGATTCATATAGCCTTTGTGGAAGTTATTTTCATGATTGGAAGTATAAAACATGAGCAGACGATGACGCAGAAAGCTATCAATTTGTATATAGGAAACGTGGTTAGAATGTTCATAATTTTGAATTAATTTGTATGTGTTTCATTTTACTTGGACTGTATTTCTATATTGGTTTCACAAATGACGAAATAAAGATATTTTGTTCAATAATGACAATATCAATATCTATGTGTGTCATCTGAAACGGAAATTGCGTGAAACTGAATTGAAGAGGGGAAAGGTGATTCTGATTTAGATATTCTGCTTTAAATTATTGAATATCAGTTAACGATATGTTTACAGACGATTGGTTACAAACGTTTGTGTCAATAATGAAAAAGGAAGTAAGATGCCAATAGAAACGACACAATTCCAAGATGATTACCGCGTTGACTGATTAAGTGGTAGCCATGATTGCAGTTTGAGATTTGATTATAAAAATGCTTATAATAATTATTGTGTGATTTAATAAAATGTAAAATAAATATTCGTTTTCTATTATTGTGTACATACTGTTACAAATCATGAACTGATATCACAACTTGATTTCTGAGATTTTAACAGCAGTTTTATAATCGACGTTATATTTTGTCAGATGATTATTCATTAATTTACCAATTATTATCAATATTCATTGTTTCAATTATTTTTTTTATAGCAAAACGTATAAATAGTTTTCACAATAATCTCTGCTTGCTTGCGCTGATATGGTAGTTAATTTTCAGAGTCATACCACTTAAGACAACTACCACAAGCGGAAAAGTTAACAATAATTGCCAAAGAAAAAATAAGAGAAATAAATCAAACCACCTTCTGTGTGTAATAGCACGATAATTAGTGAGGAAATAACTAAATGTAATCTTAGTAATGGTAGTAACGGTAATGCCCGCTGGTTTCCAGATTTCACTTTGTGTCACTGAAAAGTGGACAGTTAATT
Organism: Unio pictorum; assembly: GCA_030141615.1. Lineage (NCBI taxonomy): Eukaryota > Metazoa > Mollusca > Bivalvia > Unionida > Unionidae > Unio > Unio pictorum. Next base: position 12,376,123 of record JARLTB010000377.1, read on the forward strand.
TATTGGGCAAGAAACCAGTAGAATAATCGGAGATATTATAATTCAAAACAATGGTAGGTCAGTCGAAAACCACCAAACTCAAGTGGAGTAATCTGATATTGTATGTCCAACGGAAAGGTACTTAGATTATATTTGTTTGAACTCGGATACAAATATACCTGCATTTTCTAATGTGAATGCACGAAGAATAACTTTAAAGTTTCCAGGGCAATCTTTTCGAGAGACTCAAGCATAAGAAGAACACGTTTGATAAAGGCGCTGCTCAATCATTCATCAATTGTAGTTTTGTAGTTGGATCATTTTAATTTATTTAGTCTGTAAACCGATACTTTAAAGTAGTAGTAAAGCTGTTACAAGGCTGGAATTATTTGAGACAAAGGAATGTAGTTAGTTCAATGTTTGACATAAAAGAGGCTAGGGATGGTAAATGAATCAATGTATGGGGACAAGGAGGGTAATTAAGTCGGAGTTGGTCCTATCTAGGGCAAAGTACTGTACCTGATTCAAGGTTGGACCTAAATCGGGAAGGTGTGTTTAATTGAGATTTTCAACGTAGCTTTATTAATGTTTCTGCCATATCGCTACGATGTCTGCAGTGTGGTTTACAGCAATGTCAAGCATTAGGGCATCATGCTGTATGCGTATAGATTGATGTCCCACCCCGTCACATTATCCTTACACAAAGCCTACCATTCTATACAATAACGCCTTAATGATAACCGCCAAGCGGGGCAGCTGTTAAAACCATTTCTGTAATTCTTTGATATGCTTCGTCCGAATCAAAACAAACAAATATATGTATGAACATATACACTATCCTCTACACAAAGAATAAGAACAACAACTTAATAGCAGAAAAAACACTAGCTAAAGATGTACAATGCCACGAAAATCAACAGTAAGCCACGTCAGTCGTAACAAAACGACTCTCTCTATATTTCGCTCTCTGTCTGTCTTTGTCTCTCTGCCTGTCTGTCTGTCTCTGTCTCTCTCTATCTTTCTGTCTTTGTCTGTCTGTATGTCTGTCTGTCTTTTCTTCTCTCTCTCTTTCTCTCTCTTTCTCTCTCTCTCTCTCTCTCCTGTCTGTTGGCATCTGTTTTTTAATGCTGGTTAAATCGATATCGCCGTAAAGGGAGTCATTTGATACCTAGGACGAAGTTACGGTGTCAAATTTTAGACTGAAAATAATGGACAGCAAATAATAAAGACAAATAAAACATTGAAATCAGACACAACGTGAGTCAATTCAAAAGCATAAGACGTGTATTTTTCTTCTAAATCAGTTTCTAAAACCTAATAGTCATGTTGTCATGACGTCAATTTACTACTAAATAGCAACAACGATTCGCTAAAAGAGGATAAAATATTGTAAGAAGGTTAGTTCAATAAAGGTTTGAAACAGTGTATTTTACACTTGATGACCAGAACGACGTCATTAATGAGAGCAAGTAAACAGGGTAAGTTCAGTCAAGGTTTTGAACGTTGTCTTTTAACGTTACAGTTTGTATCGGAAACATTAGTGTCACAATAAGAAATGTATTCTATTCAGTCAGTAACATAAATTGCAGTTTGTATAGTCACATAAATCACAGTTTGCTTTGTCATAAACATTACAGTTTGTATAGTCACATAAATTACAGTTTGCAAAGTAACATAAATTGCAGTGTGCATGGTCACATAATATACAGTTTGCATAGTCACATACCGGTTTGCTTCTATCTTTTTGATTGAAACAGTTTTCACCTTTGGCTAAAACAATGGATGACATATCAATGACACGTGTTTATGTGTTCAAAATATGTCGAATATCCGAAAAATAACTTAAACGTTTCCAAGGCAATCTTTTCAAGAAACACAAGTATAAGAAGAACACGTTTGATAAAGACGTTGCTCAACGATTTATCAATTGTAGTTGGATCGTTTTAATTTATTTAGTATGAGAACCGATTCTTTAAAGTAAAGCCCGCGAACAGAGTCTGTAAAGTGGTAGTATGGCCCAAGAACAGATTCTTGACCATGAAAATCATTTTAGTAGCGGATTGCAGGTATGGCTTAAATGAAGCTAAGGAGTGTAACTGATTTAAGGTTCGACGTAAACGAGGCTGAAGAATGTGGTGGAGTTAATATTTGGATTATACCAAGCGAAGGAAAGTTTTCTTAACTGAATCTGAGGAGTAGCTGATACAAGGCTGGAATTAAATGAGACTAAGCAATTTAGTTAGTTCAATGTTTGATATGAAAGAAGCTAGGGATGGTAAATGATTCAATGTATGGGGACATGGATGGTAATTAAGTCGCGGTCGGACCTATCTAGGGCAAAGTACTGTACCTGATTCAAGGTTGGACTTAAATCGGGAAGGTGTGTGTAATTTAGATTTTCAATGTCGCTTTAATAATGTTCCTGTCATATCGCTAGGATGTCTGCAGTGTGGTTTACAGCGATGTCTAGAATTAGGGCATCATGCTGCATGGGTGTAGATTGATGTCCCACCCAGTAACATTATCCTCACACCAGGCCTACCAGGCCATACAATAACGTCTTAATGATAACAGCCAAGCGAGGCAGCTCTTAGAACCATTTCTGTAATTGTGTTAGAACCATTTTCTCACAAAGAATAAGAACCACAACTTAATAGCAGAAAAAACACACTAGCTAAAGATATACAAAGCCACGATAATCAACAGTAAGCCACGTCACACGTAATAAAAATACTTTCTCACGATCTGTCTATCTCTCTCTCTCTGTCTCTCTCTGTCTCTCTCTCTCTCTCTCTCTAACCTTACAGTTGGCATCGGTCTTTTAAATTCGGTAAAATCGATATTGCTGTTAAAGGGAGTCATTTGATACATAGGATGAAGTTACGGTGTCAAACATTAGACTGAAAATAATGAATGGAATAATACTAAAACTACACGAGTATATAGTAAATTTGAAAATCTCCGCGGCTGCATATTCCAAATCATCTTCACTGATATCATTGAGTCTGAATGACGAAATATCGAGTTCTCAGCGATGATTAAGATTTACGATGAAGCAACATCAGATTTAGAAATTAATAATAACTAGTTATTGGAATATCAAAATATTCTTATAATATCGAAGATATCAATAATGAATTTCAGCGCAGAAATAAATCTTTTGCAGGAAAATAATCAAAAATATCTATAACAGTTCATGAACCAACATTATCAGCCGTGATATAAATAAATTCGCAAGATTACGTCGTGAATATTTATCAATCATCACTTAAAACTGTTTTAGGATGACCTGATATTCCTACTGAATATCACAGCATTGCCTGAGGAATTAATCTCCGTTAGTCCAGTCAGACAATGGTAATGAGACGACATACTCCATAATAATTTATGAAAGGAATGACAGTGGCTTACAAAAAACAATTATGTTTCATGGCACGATACTACAGTTCTTCACCGAAATCTATTGTCAAAACATTTCTTGGAATACTATCAGTTGAATCTGGAAGTGCAGAAAGAATATTTACTACAACTACCGAATTTGTTAACGTCAATAAAGTACCAATTAACAAATGTTTGTGCTTATCAACTGATGGCTGTAACACTATGTATGATAAAAACAATTCAGTAATGACACGATTTCGTGAGGTTTGTCCAGATCTGGTGCATATCAAGTGCATATGTCATTCTATTGTTCCCCGCATACCGAGCCACACGTTTCACATAATATTAAACCGACTCCACGTCACTCACCATAATATTATATCGTTGGCATCATTTAACTGTTTTCCTTTCAAGGAGCCATTCACACAACGTTTTCCAATTATATTATAAGTGTTTGATTTTTTGTGCTCGGTACACACGTGTGTCTTGTCTTGTAGTCCTGGGTGGGGACCTAATTTTCAAAGTGGTTTTAATAAGCCTGATTACCTGTCAAAGAACGTTTTCTGTTGAGGTCAAATCTCACTGCCTTTCCAGTTAGTGTGATACACTAACCCGTGATATAATAACAGTCTAAATCTATCGAAAACGTATACCACGTTTACTTAATGATATTCACGATGGTGCAACAGGTTGAAAATAGCCACGTAAAACTCTGAGGGGTAAATACTCATTGGTCAGCGTCTAGAGTTATGGCGATGAAACATAACTGGAATATTTCCATTGTTCGCACAAATTAAAGCGTTTCTGGAACAAACATTTGAGATAATATCCGTTAGAACTTCATTCAGGATGACCAACAAATATGATGGGAGGTCGAAGAAAAAGAAAAAAGGTCTATTGTCATCCTGGGTAGAGTCAAAGGCAAAAGCAGAGGTATTCTAAGGTTTTGACCTCGTTGTTGACCCTTCTATTGAGCATACGTTTTACACGTGATGACAAAGTCCTTGAAGAATTTTTGAGGGGTCTTTCTGCGGAATGAATTTGCATCGAATGGTCTCCACAAAATATAGAATGAAGTCTCTAGCTATTACTAACCAGCATGATCTCGAACGCATATGTTACACGCGTAGTGACAATCAAGGAAATTTGGGGAATGTATAATTTGATATGTCGGATGTGCTTATCAAATACTGTGCTGATTTTGCTGCATTAATGTATGCTTCTGAATGGTTTCATCTTGTAATGGTATAAGCTAAAATAGAATATAGTAGAAGTTAAGATTGATATAACTCGTGGAAACGCCCCTGATGAACCACCAGCAAGTGAAGACCAGCTATGAGTCATATCGTTATCACGTGAAAACGCTACACAAAACGTCTACAACGATTAAGTGTAATTCACCAACGAATAAACCCAGGAAATATTTCGCAGCGAATAAGTTGAACCAAATTAGGCTTAATTAGGCAAGTCAAGTTTTCACATATTCTTTCACAAGGTTCACGTGTCCGCCTACAATGTATTGGGCTTACACAGTCGTTTGAGACAACAATTAAAGGTGTAGTCGTATGTTTCTAAATGAATCTGGTGGCAAACCACAGGAAGAATTAAATTGTCCCGCGGAAGATATCTTATTTGATTGTGCATTATATGTACGTAAGGTGATTGCAACCGTTTAACCGAGATCGGAGAATAAAATGTCAAATGCTATCATCATGCTACTAATTTACATTTACTTTATATGTATAGACCCAACAATGATTCAATTACACCTTCAACGTCAAATTCCCTGTTAAGTTAGCGATTTCCATCAAGAAATGATTATATATAGATTGGCAGACGAGGACCACTAGACAAGATGAACACATCCAGAACAATTAATATATTAAATGTATTCATCCGAGAAGCAATATTCACATAATGCGAGGAATATTATTTTAACGATACACATGTAATGAATGTGCAAAGTAAATAAATCACTATGCAAATATGATTGACCGAAAATATTCAAGACGTAAGATAGAGTGCTACTGCAGCACTCACGTCGTTGTATTTTGAATACAAGTATCAACATGAACTTTGTATATTACAATACACTTATATGGCCAACAATAGTTTAAAGTCACAAGAATTATTGTGTTTGTATTAGTTGTAGAAGTAAAAGACACGTGGAAAATATTAAAGTTTGTTGAGACAGAATTGTCGCGACTGAAACCAAATTATAAAGCATTGATGTTTCGTCACCATTCGTATATACGGACAAAGACATAACACGGTTAGACACATCACACAACCTATATGAGAAACGTGATTTAACAATCTGTGAATGCTCCACAGAGTAATTTGTCAGAGCCTGATATGTATCCAGAAGAGAGAAATATTGGATGATGGTAAATAGATAGAGAAAGAAATATATCCATTTTAGACTCGCAGTCTCTAAACATGTTCGTTTTGAAAATGTAACCGCCATGAACTGAAAACTGACATTTGATCTATCAGCTGGCTAGGGTCTGAGTTAAACTGGTTTTTTTTTACTAAAGGTTTTTCCTACAAGATAGCAACAAGGTTCCTTATAGTTATACGGCGCTGACTTTTATTATTCTTTATTTACTAAATCTATCAAGGTATTTATCAATGAAAAATATAAGTTGAAAATAAAGGTGGAATAAAACAATGTCACGTTAAATATAAATGTCCAGTGAATGATATGGTGTCTTGCATTGAAGGTTACAAGATAAGGTAAAACAATAAAAAGTAAACCTATTTACTTTGCTATTACTACTACTACTACTACTACTACTAATAATAATAATAATAATACATATACAGGGTTAAACCTCGAGTACAAGACTGACAAGTAACGAAATTATATCAAGAGCTATATGTTTTATTGGAAATCCATTATGTGAGATCCCAATTATACAATCGGGCTACGGTTCAATCTATAACAAGGAATGTATCCAGGCTGACATTCTGCATGACATTCAAAGGTCATTATACAAAGATAAGAACCATTATCGCACTAAAACCGGTGCATGCCGACGATTATTCTATCTATATGAATCATTACACGACTGATATGACAGAGCAATGTCTGTTTCTACATTTATAAAGACGAACTTAAACGCTAAGAATTTACCTCTTTTTTGTGGATTCGTTAGAAACATATCCGATAAGAGAGCTTATGTTAGGAAGAATTGAATTATGACCAGAAATAATACCACATTAATTAATTTATCATACTTACATAAGTTCGTTGGAAAGATCATTGTTTGAAACACAATGAACGTCGTTTGAATTACACGTATGGTGTAATCAGACATACGAACTCCATGGAACCGAGTACGCTCGACAAATAGAAGTAACGGATAAACAGTTTTTACAAATAGCGGTATAGGATGCTTAGATTAAAAAAAATATTTTTGTGCGCGCGTTTGTAGATTGGTTATTAGATACGGATACTCTGGACATGGATCCATTTTGTTTTAATTAGTTTATTGTGTACGTTCAATTACGTCTGCATACTTAGAATTTACGAAGATAAGGTCCGAGATTCAAACATAGACATGATCAAGAACCAACAAATTGCGTAAAATTTGTAATTTATTTTGGTAGATTACAAGATCAAAATTAACAAAGAAATTACGGTATTGACAAAATAAGTCCCACGTATTCATGAAGGTTATATCACAATTCCAACATTATAATTATATTTGGATACCACTAGTGTCCCAAATAAATTCCAGTATTAATAGGTTCAATGTGATTGTAGTGTCGAACATGTTAATGTGCCAATAAGCTCAAATTTGGCGAAGTGTTATCATTCATTGTATGTATCTTAAAAAAATAAAAATATGCTTGTCTTAATTCGCAATCATTTCACATTAAAAATGTAACCGAGGAAGTATTATGTATACCTGATATATAAACGTCTTGCAACAAACAAAAAAAATCATCACAAAAAGATATATATATATATATATATATATATATATATATATATATATATATTATTATTACAGAAGACTCACCCAGGCTCGTTTTTGTCAGAAATTGAGGTACTGATAGGGAGATGCAAAGCTTCCGACACACAGTCAGCGACGCCAACAGTTATATTAATGAATACACAAAATGTGAAATTTAAAAAAAATAATATCATTCAATAACATATCTCAAAGAAAATTCAAATTTAAAACCATATCACTCCTCTTTCACTCGACCAAGTTATGGTCTATTTCATCATCTGACTTAATGTGATAGATTTTCCTCCTGTCCTGTGTTCCTACCCATTTTTAGTATGTTTCTCTGGACTGGTACTCCAGTTCTGTGCAGTCCGTCTAACGTCTGCAGCCGTACTTCCTTGTACTTTGTCTCCTACAGACTGGGAACCAACTGTACAAGGGTATGGCCCTCTGTCTCCTATAGTTCATCTAGTCCCCGGTAGATTCCGATGGCGCTATTCTGGTTTCTTACATGCTTTGCATTGTCGTTTATCAGGCTCTTTTGTTGCATATATTTAATTAATATGGTTTGCCTGACCTTTGTCCTTGATGGAGATGAAAGTTTTTGCCTAAATGATTAGTGTAATGTTTTGCGTATTTTACGTTTGTTATGGTATAAGTGGAAACAAAATATTTACTAAAATATAAGTTAAAGGCATGACCTTGCTTACGAATTAGCAAAGTTTCCTTTGCAAATAATCAGATAGTCAGTTTTCGAAATGATCTTACTGCGTGATTAGTCAGCAAAGGATTCATTCCTGCTTTTTAAATCCGTCAATGGAATCATTTGTAATTCCATAGCTAATACAAAATTGAGATGAAACATTTTAAATCAACATTATATTGAAATGCGCATTGTCATTAATAATCAGCAAACATAGATAATGCCACCTGATGTAGAGACCTCTCGTCAGTCCTACCAAACGAGGATTAAAATCTATCAAAATGGATGAGTACCTTAAACTTGCTAGATATAATGATCTTTATGAAGCAGAAGCATATTTTGAAAAAATAGACATGACGAATAGTTTGTTCCAGTAAGTTTTGAGACAGGAAATGTTGGATCATATAGCTTTGGTAAGTCTGACTTTGGTCTTAATAGAGAATTGAAGGAATTATATTTAAAACCCATATGTAATTGGAGTTACAAAGGCTTAAGAAAGAAACGATGTAAATGTAAAAAAATTAGAAAGAGGAAAACGAGAGGCAAATGCAGAGAAAGAGTGTGGGAATTTGCGAGAACTACACATTTAGATAGTGACAGAGAAGAGAAACAAATGCAAATTCATAGAGGAAAAGAATAGAGGCAGATGCAGGGAGATAGAGGGAGATAGAGGGAAAGAAAAAATGAAATGAAATATAGATACAAAGACCTAGAACAGGCAAGCGGTGTAGACTCCGTCCTCTATGTATTTGTTATTGTTTTGGTGTTGCTGGAAATATTCATTTTGTGCCACCTTTTCAGGAATAGACGTATATAAATACTTTTTCTATTCAGTGACAATTGTTGAATACTTGAATTTGCCTAGATAACAGTGGAGTTTATTATTACATTGTGTATCTGTCGGCAAAGCTCAAAAGTGTACACTACAATGTCTGTTCTAGACGGCGCTGATTATGATGTAGTTAAGGAATATAGCTTGAGTGTAGATGAGTGTTTTGGATTTGTAACGTTGTTTTAACGATGTTCCAGTCAGATTGCTATGACGTCTGCAGTGAGGGAGGTGATAGTGATGTTTAGCACTGAGGCATCGTGCTACAGACATGTAGCATCATGTCATACCAACCACATTATCATGATACCATGCCAAAAAGTCCTAACAAAGACCTTTTAATGCTGATCGCTGAACGAGCAGTTGTTAGTACAATGTTCGCTAGTTTTTGGTATGACTCGGCCGTGGTTTCTAAATGCAACCTCCCGCATTCGTGTCGAACACTCTAACCACTTAGACCACCGGATAAACTAGATGTAAGGGTTTCATGGCATACCGACTATGGTTGACGATTTAATCACGCTTACGGTCAAATCGTTGATGTCTGATTTGTTTTCTTCGTCGCATACTATTGTAGTGCCTTAGTTTATATTGCAATGGTCTCAGTGTAACGCACGTTGCCATTCTTAGAATTATTACTCCATGTTATTGTTTTTTATATATTCCATTATGTAAAATCAAGTTAAGTTCATAAACACTTACTCTACGGAAGGAAGCGGCATACACTGGTATCATACTAACCTATGACGGATACAAAATATGATGTCTTTATTACCAGTGCAATAGAACAATATCAAATATAAATTCAAATGTAATTTGCCCGTAATGGGCGTTCTAAATATATCTTGCATCCTGGCAGGTGTTCATTCAAAACAGAGTATCTTGTATGAATGTGTTCATTCTAAACACGTATCCGATTATCAGCATGTGCTGAATGTAGCTAGTTGTCTTTTGGTGTATCGATTCATGACTTTATAAGAAAATTAATATAAAATACAATCTGACTAATAACTACACCAGAAGTTATTTTTAGATTGTTTGGAACGTAGGACCACAGATAGTTGCGTTCCGCAATGCTAACACGATAGGGATGATATGTAGATTTCATCAGATGTCATTCAACAATAAACGGCTTTATATTGGTTGAGATAATGGCAAACCTTGTCACATGACTCGTCATGACAATTATATTATAAGGGTTCAGTTCTTCAAGCATAGTTTATTTCGGGCGTCAGTCGTGCTCAATAAAGACCGGTATAGCACTGAGCAGCAACCTAATTACGTAGTTACAGAATGCAGCGACATTATTTATTTAATTATTACTAACAGCTGCTTCGCTAGGCGCTCAGCATTAAAAGGTTATTATTAGGACTGGTCGGCTTGGTGACAGGATAATGTGACTGGGTGAAACATAATGATGCATGTGTGTGACAGGATGCTCCAGTAAGAGGCCACTATAAACTGCCACGCTTCAGACATGGTAGCGATATGATTGAAAAATTGTTAAAGCAACGGTATAAATACAAGACACACACACCCATGTATATGTTTTCGCAGGAGAATAAATATGCATCAAATGGAAAAATGAGTTCATTCTTTTTAATGTAAGAGATATGAACTTTAAGTTCGATGAAAATTTCAGTTGTCATGTTACAATGTAAACAGTTGTCATGTTACAATGTAAACATTTCAAGGTTGTTCACTAAAGTTTGCAATGCAAGGTTGTTCACTAAAGTTTGCAATGATTTTGTTTTAGCATCTCCTCTTGATGGATCATCATCACCGTCGCTCAAAATTAAAAACGCAATAAGACATGGAGACGTAGAATATGTACAGCATATTCGTAAAATCAAATGTGGGAAAATGAGGATGAGCTAATTGACTGCCTCAACGATGTTCTTGCTTTGTATGACGGTGATGGAAAACAAACCATGTCAAAACATTTCATATCATGGATTTGCAAAGAGTTGACCAAGTTGCATCAGACTAATAAAGTTTTAGTATGGGCAGCGAGCATTGCAAAAAATGGTCCTTGTCTGCGCTACTGTGGTTATGTCGATCAGAAATTCAAAGACAAATGTTTCTTCGGTCTTCTTGTTATATATCAGGAATACAATACTGTCAGCGACGAAGAGCAATACGTTCAAAGTAGCAAAACCTTTCTGGAAACGGCGTTTTCCCCAATCGACGCGATGCATGCAAATCAAATGAAAGAAAAAAACAGATTGGCTAATGAATACATATAGTGATCTGGAAGTGATCGAACCGTGTCACGTCAGGAGTTCTATTCTTGAGGTCAAAAAAAGAAACCTGCCGAATGAAAGGCTTCATTCCATTTGGAGAATGCCAGTTTCCATCGACTCTTTCTGCAGGAGGAATATCATTTCCTACTGATGTGAGAGAGGGATTATATGTACCTGCCATGCTTCAAGAAAGCGCTGAAGGGCAAAATGACTCCCAGCTTTTCCAAATGGGTTATAGCATGGGACCACACGACAAGGAAATCAGTGCAACTGTGGGTCCATTT